>CM046855.1:5424703-5512113 GCA_025617745.1 Heliocidaris erythrogramma | reverse complement strand
GATTCGTAATTATTGGGTCGTTTTTCTCCCAATTTTTGATTATGTTATAGCTGCAACAATTCTTACGAGACATTTGCCACCATTATTCATTTGATGACGTCATCACACTGAAATCTTCAATTAAAGACGACATGTCAAATTTTTCCCTATTTGCGTGTTATGTCTATGGTAGATGATTTTTTTTTCGAATCTTGAATCTACATGGACATCGTTCTCTGAGCAGTATCTCAGTTATTTTTGGTCTATTTCCTTCCAGATTTTAATATGTTGTAGCTGAGACTATAAGCTTTTATTAGTAAGCCCTCCATTTTTTGATCAGATGTCGGGATCATGCCAATTTTTCAGTACCAAATGGGATTTGAGAATCACGTTTTTCGTTTACGTGTTATCTCTATGGGAAATATTTTGGTCTATCGGTAAAGCACATGGACTACCATGGTCAAGGTACCTGGTTCGATCCCGGGGCCGATTTTTTTTTTTTTTTTTTTTTGCTTCTTTTTACTTGTCATTTTACCATCCTCTACGACTATTATAACATAAACAATCACAAACCAAGTAATAAAATGCCTTATTTTGCATGTTATGTCTATTGCAAAGTGCTGTGCAGTGGTTTATGTATATCCCTATGGAAAATCTGTTTCACTGACGTGTATTAAAGCTATCCTACAATATCATTAGTCCTATTAGATATCACAATTCTCAAAATTGGCTTAGTCAATTATCTTAATTATCTTATTGTGACGTCATCTAGACGCCATTTTCTACAAATCAACTTATGGTCGTATCTTCATAACGAAATGTGATTTCTCGTTCATATTTGGCATGGTTAACGTCACTGTCATTGCAGTCATGATCCTTACCATTATCCCCATCATTATCATCATTATCATTATCATCATTATATCATCAATCATCTTCAAAATCACCAACACCATAATCATCATGAATATCATTATCATCACCATCATTATATTATCATCTTCATCATCATCACCATTATCATCATCACCGTAATCTTTTTACAATGACCGTTTCACACATTTTGCTACATTCCTGTCCTCAAGAAGCATCTCCATTCATGGCATTCTTGACTTCCTATCTTCAGTTTAGCATTTCCCCATTATTATGATCACCCTGATTACAATCATGATCGTACAAAGTGAAAGACAGATCACCTAATTCGTCATGACGAATTAAACTCTAGTTATTTATTTATTTTTATTTTTCTCCCACTTTCTTGTTGCAACGAAATCTCAAAAACTTTCCAGTCACGTTTCATGACATTTCCGTCAGTCATCAGGGCATATCAGGTCAAGCTCCAAAATCTTTTTCAAGGTCATCAGGTCATCATGACGTCATCCAGACGCCATTTTGTAAAATGACATTATCGTTGATATCTTCATTACAAGTCATCCAAAGTCAACCATATTTGGTACACATAAACTTCAGGTCAAGGGTCAACATAAAATGTCATCAAAATCCGCGCGCACATCATGACGCGCACGTACGCGCGCGTCAAAAATTTTAAAATGCTCAAAATCACTTTTTAATCAAATTAGAGTATTGTTCAGGACATTTTAAGCATTTAAAATTTTCCGTCCGTGCGCGTCCGTGCGCGCGTTATGCGCGCGTGCAGCACGTACAGAACGTAAAAACGCCGTTTTTTCGTATGGTTTGTCTTCCAGACATTTTTCTTGATCATTTCCATCAACTTGGAATCAATTTCGATCAATAATAAGGTCGTACGGGCGCGTCAAATTCCAAAATCCGTGCGCGCGTCTATGGCGAAAATAACGTTAAAAACGTGCAAAAAACATGCCTCTACATAATTAACTGTAGCTCTTTAAATAGTCCTGAAACCCCCAATTTTTTTTTCATCTTTGGGTAGGGAATGAATCATAGATATGATTTCATGGGTCATTTGACGCTCAAATATATTACAACGACATCAAAATGGCGTCGGTTCTTAAAATTTAATTTTTTCAAAAATGACATTATAAATTTTAACTTTAAGCAAGACTTTCTCAGTAATTGTTGGTCGATTTTCGCCGGGATTTCGATATGTTGTAGCTGAGACAATTCTCTACAAATATTGTCACCACGGTTTTTCATTTTGATGACGTCATCACAGTGAAATTTTGAATTAAAGATGCCATGTCAGAATTTTCCTTATTTGCGTGTTATGTCTATGGAAGATGATTTTTTTTCGAATCATGAATCTACATGACATCGTTCTCTGAGCAGTATCTCAGTTATTTTTGGTCTATTTCCTTCCAGATTTTAATATGTTGTAGCTGAGACTATAAGCTTTTATTAGTAAGCCCTCAATTTTTGATCAGATGTCGGGATCATGCCCAATTTTTCAGTACCAAATGGATTTGAGAATCACGTTTTTCGTTTACGTGTTATCTCTATGGGAAATATTTTGGTCTATCGGTAAAGCACATGACTACCATGGTCAAGGTACCTGGTTCGATCCCCGGGGCCGATTTTTTTTTTTTTTTTTTTGCTTCTTTTTACTTGTCATTTTACCATCCTCTACGACTATTATAACATAAACAATCACAAACCAAGTAATAAAATGCCTTATTTTGCATGTTATGTCTATTGCAAAGTGCTGTGCAGTGGTTTATGTATATCCCTATGGAAAATCTGTTTCACTGACGTGTATTAAAGCTATCCTACAATATCATTAGTCCTATTAGATATCACAATTTCTCAAAATTGGCTTAGTCAATTATCTTAATTATCTTATTGTGACGTCATCTAGACGCCATTTTCTACAAATCAACTTATGGTCGTATCTTCATAACGAAATGTGATTTCTCGTTCATATTTGGCATGGTTAACGTCACTGTCATTGCAGTCATGATCCTTACCATTATCCCCATCATTATCATCATTATCATTATCATCATTATATCATCAATCATCTTCAAAATCACCAACACCATAATCATCATGAATATCATTATCATCACTATCATTATATTATCATCTTCATCATCATCACCATTATCATCATCACCGTAATCTTTTTACAATGACCGTTTCACACATTTTGCTACATTCCTGTCCTCAAGAAGCATCTCCATTCATGGCATTCTTGACTTCCTATCTTCAGTTTAGCATTTCCCCATTATTATGATCATCCTGATTACAATCATGATCGTACAAAGTGAAAGACAGATCACCTAATTCGTCATGACGAATTAAACTCTAGTTATTTATTTATTTTTATTTTTCTCCCACTTTCTTGTTGCAACGAAATCTCAAAAACTTCCCAGGCCCGTATCATGACATTTCCGTCAGTCATCAGGGCATATCAGGTCAAGCTACAAAATCTTTTTCAAGGTCATCAGGTCATCATGACGTCATCCAGACGCCATTTTGTAAAATGACATTATCGTTGATATCTTCATTACAAGTCATCCAAAGTCAACCATATTTGGTACACATAAACTTCAGGTCGAGGGTCAACATAAAATGTCATCAAAATCCGCGCGCACATCATGACGCGCACGTACGCGCGCGTCAAAATTTAAAAATGCTCAAAATCACTTTTTAATCAAATTAGAGTATTGTTCAGGACATTTTAAGCATTTTAAAATTTTCCGTCCGTGCGCGTCCGCGCGCGCGTTATGCGCGCGTGCAGCACGTACAGAACGTAAAAACGCCGTTTTTTCGCATGGTTTGTCTTCCAGACATTTTTCTTGATCATTTCCATCAACTTGGAATCAATTTCGATCAATAATAAGGCCGTACGGGCGCGTCAAAGTCCAAAATCCGTGCGGGCGTCTATGGCGAAAATAACGTAAAAACGTGCAAAAACATGCCTCTACATAATTAACTGTAGCTCTTTAAATAGTCCTGAAACCCCCAATTTTTTTTCATCTTTGGGTAGGGAATGAATCATAGATATGATTTCATGGGTCATTTGACGCTCAAATATATTACAACGACATCAAAATGGCGTCGGTTCTTAAAATTTCATTTTTTCAAAAATGACATTATAAATTTTAACTTTAAGCAAGACTTTCTCAGTAATTATTGGTCGATTTTCGCCGGGATTTCGATATGTTGTAGCTGAGACAATTCTCTACAAGATCAGTTACCACGGTTTTTCATTTTGGTGACGTCATCACAGTGAAATTTTCAGTTAAAGACGCCATGTCAGAATTTTCCCAATTTGCGTGTTATGTCTATGGAAGATGATTTGTTTTCTAATCATGAATCTACATGACATCGTTCTCTGAGCAGTATCTCAGTTATTTCTGGTCTATTTTCTTCCAGATTTTAATATGTTGTAGCTGAGACTATAAGCTTTTACAAGTGTGGTCTCCAATTTTGATCAGATGTCCGCATCATGCCCAATTTTTCAGTACAAAATGTGATTTGAGTATCCCATTTTTCGTTTACGTGTTATCTCTATGGGAAATATTTTGGTCTATCGGTAAAGCACATGACTACCATGGTCAAGGTACCTGGTTCGATCCCCGGGGCCGATTTTTTTTTTTTTTTTTTTTTGCTTCTTTTTGCTTGTCATTTTACCATCCTCTACGACTATTATAACATAAACAATCACAAATCATCTAATAAACTGCCTTATTTTCCATGTTATGTCTATTAGAAAGTAGTGTGCAGTAGTTTGTGTACAACCCTATGGAAATTGTGATTCCCTGTCGTGTATTAGAGCTACGGGGTTTATCTCCCAAGTATCCTGCAATATCAAATAGTCCTGTTTGATATCACAATTTCTCAAAATTGGCTAAGTCAATTATCTTAAATTATCATCATTATAATCATCATAATCACCATTATCATAATCCTTTTACAATGACCGTTACACATTTTGCTACATTCCTCTCCTCAAGAAGCATCTCCATGCATGGCATTCTGGACTTCCTATCTTCAGTTTAGCATTTCCCCGTTATTATGATCATCCTGATTACAATCATGATCGTACAAATTGAAAGACAGATCACCTAATTCGTCCTCATGACGAATTAAACTCTAGTTAGGTGATCTGTCGGTATCGACAGATCACCTCTTAATTTCGTCAGAATTTTCTTTCTTTATTTATTATTTATTAGGTGGTCTGTCATTTATGACAGACCTCCTTTTAATTTTGTCAAGATTTTCTTTATTTTTATTTTTAATATTTCTTCTTTTTATAGCAAATTTTTGTTCCCACCAAATCTCAAAATCGGCCAGGTCAATATCATCGAGTTTCATGTCATGTATGAGGTCAATCATGGACATGGTCATCTAAGCTTTTGGAGGTCATCAGGTCATCGTGACGTCATCAAGACGCCATTTTGTAAATTTACAAGATCGATTATATCTTCATAATCGATCATCAAAAATAAACTATATTCACATCACATAAACTTCAAATGACGAGTCATCAAGCAATGTCCTCACAGGTCATCTAGAGGTCAGCACGTGCGCGTACGCGCGCGTCAAAATTTAAAAATGCTCAAAATCACGTAGGATCAAGTCTGCACACGTTTCAGGTCATTTTGAGCATTTCAAAAATGTCCGTGCGTAAGTGTCCGCGCGCGCGTTTTACGCGCGCGCAAGTCGTAACTAACTTTAAAACACTGTTTTTTCGATTGATTTGCAATCTTGACACTTTTCTTCATCATTTCCATCAACTTGGAATCAATTTCAATCAATAATAAGGTCGTACGGGCGCGTCAAACTTCAAAATCCGTGCGCGCATCTATGGCGAAAATAACGTAAAAACGTGCAAAAACATGCCTCTACAAAATTAACTCTAGCTCTTTAAATAGTCCATAAATCCCCCAATTTTTTGTCATCATCAGGTAGGGTATGAATCATAGATATGATTTCATGTATCATTTGACCCTTATAAACATTATGACGTCATCAAAATGGCACCAGAATTCCAAATTTCCATTTTCCTGTTTTGACGTCATCACATTTATGCAAATTTGGCTCTAGATTCGTAATTATTGGTCTTTTTTCGCCCAGATTTTGATATGTCATAGCTGAGGCAATTTCCTACAAAATTAGTTGCCACCATTTTTCATTTTGATGACGTCATCACAGTGAAATTTTCAATTAAAGACGCCATGTCAGAATTTTCCCTATTTGCGTGTTATGTCTATGGAAGATGACTTTTTTTCGAATCATGAATCTACATGACATCGTTCTCTGAGCAGTATTTCAGTTATTTTTGGTCTATTTTCTTCCAGATTTTAATATGTTGTAGCTGAGACTATAAGCTTTTACAAGTGTGGTCTCCAATTTTTGATCAGATGTCGGGATCATGCCCAATTTCTCAGTACAAAATGTGATTTGAGAATCCCGTTTTCGTTTACGTGTTATCTCTATGGGAAATATTCTGGTCTATCGGTAAAGCACATGACTACCATGGTCAAGGTACCTGGTTCGATCCCCGGGGCCGATTTTTTTTTTTTTTTTTTTGCTTCTTTTTGCGTGTCATTTTACAATCCTCTTCGACTAGTATAACATAAAAAATCACAAATCATGTAATAAACTGCCTTATTTTCCCGTATTATGTCTATTAGAAAGTAGTGTGCAGTAGTTTTGTGTACAACCCTATGGAAATTGTGATTTCCTGTCCTGTATTAGAGCTAAGGGGTTAATCTGCCAAGTATCCTGTATCATCATCATTATTATCATCACCGTCCTGATCATCATCGCTATTATATCATCGCCATCATATGTCATTATAATCATCATAATCTCCATTATCATCATCACCATAATCATTTTACAATGACCGTTACACATTTTCCTACATTCCCGTCCTCAAGAAGGACCTCCATTCATGGCATTCTTGACATCCTATCTTCAGTTTAGTATTTCCCCATTATTATGATCATCCTGATTACAATCATGATCGTACAAATTGAAGGACAGACCACCTAATTCGTCCTCATGACGAATTAAATTCTAGTATTAAAATTTACTTTCGCCAAAACGAGCTTTCCTTTTTCCGCCTACTTTTTGTTGCCACGAAATCTCAAAAACTGTCCAGTCAATTTTCATGACATTTCCGTCAGTCATCAGGCCCTATGAGATCAAGCTCAGAAATCTTTTTCAAGCTCATCAGGTCATCGTGACGTCATCCAGGCGCCATGTTGTGAAAATCAACTCATGGCCATATCTTCGTAACGGAAAGTCATTTCTTATTCATATATGGCATGATTGAAGCTAATATCAATCCGGTCAATTTCACAAACTTGGACGCGGGCGGACGCTTACCTTCGCGCGTAAGTGCCCCCACAACAATCAAATATGCCAACCCCGATTACTCCTAAACAAGACGGGCAATCTTTCTCAATCTTGCCACAATCATCCCATCTTGACCAAACATCATGCACAGAAGAAAGCAGATTCGTAGCTCAATTATATTTTTTTTTTTTTTTTTTTTTTTTTTTTTTTTAAGTGTCGACGTCGTTTTCTTGTCCATCTTTTCCTTAATATCTCCTCCACCCTGCCATCTACAACGAAAAAAAGGGTTCAACTTTGGAGGAAATGTGGCACCATTTTACTTCCAACTTCAAGATTCTTCACATTTGGGCTTATTTTCCTCCCATTGACAAATGAAAAAACGGGGAAAAACGGGAAATTCCATACTAATTTCACCTTAATCCACCATTTATTATGCCAATTCCGATAAGTCCTAAACAAGACGGCCAATCCTTCTGAATCTTGCCACAATCATCCCATCTTGAACAACCCACATGCACACAAAAAAGCAGATTCGTAGCTCATTCAGTTTTTTTAATAAAAAATCATTTGTTGTCTTTTGGACCCCCCCCCCTTTTACGGGGCAAATAACTCGAAAACGAAAGAGTGAATCTTTTTCAAATTCGACGCAGTCATGAGACCTGATAAGAAGAGTTCACAGTAAAACTTTCAAGTTCACGACGTCATTATGACGTCATCCAGGCTTCATTTAGTCATTTTTTGGTGAAAAATGCCCTTTTCGGACCTCGAACGGGGTATCTAACTTCAGTTTGCGTGGTGCTAGAGACTTGGGACTTGATTCAGATGATAGAGCAAAAAATTCTACACAAAAAAGGCCCGTGTAGCTTTAACGTTTTAACGGGCGTTTATAGGGTGAAAATGGCTTTCAAAGTTAAAACTGCCCATTTTGCCATAGACACACACGTTGTAGGTATTATATTAAAATTTACTTTCGCCAAAACGAGCTTTCCTTTTTCCGCCTACTTTTTGTTGCCACGAAATCTCAAAAACTGTCCAGTCAATTTTCATGACATTTCCGTCAGTCATCAGGCCCTATGAGATCAAGCTCAGAAATCTTTTTCAAGCTCATCAGGTCATCGTGACGTCATCCAGGCGCCATGTTGTGAAAATCAACTCATGGCCATATCTTCGTAACGGAAAGTCATTTCTTATTCATATATGGCATGATTGAAGCTAATATCAATCCGGTCAATTTCACAAACTTGGACGCGGGCGGACGCTTACCTTCGCGCGTAAGTGCCCCCACAACAATCAAATATGCCAACCCCGATTACTCCTAAACAAGACGGGCAATCTTTCTCAATCTTGCCACAATCATCCCATCTTGACCAAACATCATGCACAGAAGAAAGCAGATTCGTAGCTCAATTATATTTTTTTTTTTTTTTTTTTTTTTTTTTTTTTTTAAGTGTCGACGTCGTTTTCTTGTCCATCTTTTCCTTAATATCTCCTCCACCCTGCCATCTACAACGAAAAAAAGGGTTCAACTTTGGAGGAAATGTGGCACCATTTTACTTCCAACTTCAAGATTCTTCACATTTGGGCTTATTTTCCTCCCATTGACAAATGAAAAAACGGGGAAAAACGGGAAATTCCATACTAATTTCACCTTAATCCACCATTTATTATGCCAATTCCGATAAGTCCTAAACAAGACGGCCAATCCTTCTGAATCTTGCCACAATCATCCCATCTTGAACAACCCACATGCACACAAAAAAGCAGATTCGTAGCTCATTCAGTTTTTTTAATAAAAAATCATTTGTTGTCTTTTGGACCCCCCCCCCCTTTTACGGGGCAAATAACTCGAAAACGAAAGAGTGAATCTTTTTCAAATTCGACGCAGTCATGAGACCTGATAAGAAGAGTTCACAGTAAAACTTTCAAGTTCACGACGTCATTATGACGTCATCCAGGCTTCATTTAGTCATTTTTTGGTGAAAAATGCCCTTTTCGGACCTCGAACGGGGTATCTAACTTCAGTTTGCGTGGTGCTAGAGACTTGGGACTTGATTCAGATGATAGAGCAAAAAATTCTACACAAAAAAGGCCCGTGTAGCTTTAACGTTTTAACGGGCGTTTATAGGGTGAAAATGGCTTTCAAAGTTAAAACTGCCCATTTTGCCATAGACACACACGTTGTAGGTATTATATTAAAATTTACTTTCGCCAAAACGAGCTTTCCTTTTTCCGCCTACTTTTTGTTGCCACGAAATCTCAAAAACTGTCCAGTCAATTTTCATGACATTTCCGTCAGTCATCAGGCCCTATGAGATCAAGCTCAGAAATCTTTTTCAAGCTCATCAGGTCATCGTGACGTCATCCAGGCGCCATGTTGTGAAAATCAACTCATGGCCATATCTTCGTAACGGAAAGTCATTTCTTATTCATATATGGCATGATTGAAGCTAATATCAATCCGGTCAATTTCACAAACTTGGACGCGGGCGGACGCTTACCTTCGCGCGTAAGTGCCCCCACAACAATCAAATATGCCAACCCCGATTACTCCTAAACAAGACGGGCAATCTTTCTCAATCTTGCCACAATCATCCCATCTTGACCAAACATCATGCACAGAAGAAAGCAGATTCGTAGCTCAATTATATTTTTTTTTTTTTTTTTTTTTTTTTTTTTTTTTTAAGTGTCGACGTCGTTTTCTTGTCCATCTTTTCCTTAATATCTCCTCCACCCTGCCATCTACAACGAAAAAAAGGGTTCAACTTTGGAGGAAATGTGGCACCATTTTACTTCCAACTTCAAGATTCTTCACATTTGGGCTTATTTTCCTCCCATTGACAAATGAAAAAACGGGGAAAAACGGGAAATTCCATACTAATTTCACCTTAATCCACCATTTATTATGCCAATTCCGATAAGTCCTAAACAAGACGGCCAATCCTTCTGAATCTTGCCACAATCATCCCATCTTGAACAACCCACATGCACACAAAAAAGCAGATTCGTAGCTCATTCAGTTTTTTTAATAAAAAATCATTTGTTGTCTTTTGGACCCCCCCCCCCTTTTACGGGGCAAATAACTCGAAAACGAAAGAGTGAATCTTTTTCAAATTCGACGCAGTCATGAGACCTGATAAGAAGAGTTCACAGTAAAACTTTCAAGTTCACGACGTCATTATGACGTCATCCAGGCTTCATTTAGTCATTTTTTGGTGAAAAATGCCCTTTTCGGACCTCGAACGGGGTATCTAACTTCAGTTTGCGTGGTGCTAGAGACTTGGGACTTGATTCAGATGATAGAGCAAAAAATTCTACACAAAAAAGGCCCGTGTAGCTTTAACGTTTTAACGGGCGTTTATAGGGTGAAAATGGCTTTCAAAGTTAAAACTGCCCATTTTGCCATAGACACACACGTTGTAGGTATTATTAGGTGGTCTGTCATTTATGACAGACCTCCTTTTAATTTTGTCAAGATTTTCTTTATTTTTATTTTTAATATTTCTTCTTTTTATAGCAAATTTTTGTTCCCACCAAATCTCAAAATCGGCCAGGTCAATATCATCGAGTTTCATGTCATGTATGAGGTCAATCATGGACATGGTCATCTAAGCTTTTGGAGGTCATCAGGTCATCGTGACGTCATCAAGACGCCATTTTGTAAATTTACAAGATCGATTATATCTTCATAATCGATCATCAAAAATAAACTATATTCACATCACATAAACTTCAAATGACGAGTCATCAAGCAATGTCCTCACAGGTCATCTAGAGGTCAGCACGTGCGCGTACGCGCGCGTCAAAATTTAAAAATGCTCAAAATCACGTAGGATCAAGTCTGCACACGTTTCAGGTCATTTTGAGCATTTCAAAAATGTCCGTGCGTAAGTGTCCGCGCGCGCGTTTTACGCGCGCGCAAGTCGTAACTAACTTTAAAACACTGTTTTTTCGATTGATTTGCAATCTTGACACTTTTCTTCATCATTTCCATCAACTTGGAATCAATTTCAATCAATAATAAGGTCGTACGGGCGCGTCAAACTTCAAAATCCGTGCGCGCATCTATGGCGAAAATAACGTAAAAACGTGCAAAAACATGCCTCTACAAAATTAACTCTAGCTCTTTAAATAGTCCATAAATCCCCCAATTTTTTGTCATCATCAGGTAGGGTATGAATCATAGATATGATTTCATGTATCATTTGACCCTTATAAACATTATGACGTCATCAAAATGGCACCAGAATTCCAAATTTCCATTTTCCTGTTTTGACGTCATCACATTTATGCAAATTTGGCTCTAGATTCGTAATTATTGGTCTTTTTTCGCCCAGATTTTGATATGTCATAGCTGAGGCAATTTCCTACAAAATTAGTTGCCACCATTTTTCATTTTGATGACGTCATCACAGTGAAATTTTCAATTAAAGACGCCATGTCAGAATTTTCCCTATTTGCGTGTTATGTCTATGGAAGATGACTTTTTTTCGAATCATGAATCTACATGACATCGTTCTCTGAGCAGTATTTCAGTTATTTTTGGTCTATTTTCTTCCAGATTTTAATATGTTGTAGCTGAGACTATAAGCTTTTACAAGTGTGGTCTCCAATTTTTGATCAGATGTCGGGATCATGCCCAATTTCTCAGTACAAAATGTGATTTGAGAATCCCGTTTTCGTTTACGTGTTATCTCTATGGGAAATATTCTGGTCTATCGGTAAAGCACATGACTACCATGGTCAAGGTACCTGGTTCGATCCCCGGGCCGATTTTTTTTTTTTTTTTTTTGCTTCTTTTTGCGTGTCATTTTACAATCCTCTTCGACTAGTATAACATAAAAAATCACAAATCATGTAATAAACTGCCTTATTTTCCCGTATTATGTCTATTAGAAAGTAGTGTGCAGTAGTTTTGTGTACAACCCTATGGAAATTGTGATTTCCTGTCCTGTATTAGAGCTAAGGGGTTAATCTGCCAAGTATCCTGTATCATCATCATTATTATCATCACCGTCCTGATCATCATCGCTATTATATCATCGCCATCATATATCATTATAATCATCATAATCTCCATTATCATCATCACCATAATCATTTTACAATGACCGTTACACATTTTCCTACATTCCCGTCCTCAAGAAGGACCTCCATTCATGGCATTCTTGACATCCTATCTTCAGTTTAGTATTTCCCCATTATTATGATCATCCTGATTACAATCATGATCGTACAAATTGAAGGACAGACCACCTAATTCGTCCTCATGACGAATTAAATTCTAGTTTATTTTTATTTTTCTCCCACTTTCTTGTTGCAACGAAATCTCAAAAACTTCCCAGTCCCGTATCATGACATTTCCGTCAGTCATCAGGGCATATCAGGTCAAGCTACAAAATCTTTTTCAAGGTCATCAGGTCATCATGACGTCATCCAGACGCCATTTTGTAAAATGACATTATCGTTGATATCTTCATTACAAGTCATCCAAAGTCAACCATATTTGGTACACATAAACTTCAGGTCGAGGGTCAACATAAAATGTCATCAAAATCCGCGCGCACATCATGACGCGCACGTACGCGCGCGTCAAAATTTAAAAATGCTCAAAATCACTTTTTAATCAAATTAGAGTATTGTTCAGGACATTTTAAGCATTTTAAAATTTTCCGTCCGTGCGCGTCCGCGCGCGCGTTATGCGCGCGTGCAGCACGTACAGAACGTAAAAACGCCGTTTTTTCGCATGGTTTGTCTTCCAGACATTTTTCTTGATCATTTCCATCAACTTGGAATCAATTTCGATCAATAATAAGGCCGTACGGGCGCGTCAAAGTCCAAAATCCGTGCGCGCGTCTATGGCGAAAATAACGTAAAAACGTGCAAAAACATGCCTCTACATAATTAACTGTAGCTCTTTAAATAGTCCTGAAACCCCCAATTTTTTTTTCATCTTTGGGTAGGGAATGAATCATAGATATGATTTCATGGGTCATTTGACGCTCAAATATATTACAACGACATCAAAATGGCGTCGGTTCTTAAAATTTCATTTTTTCAAAAATGACATTATAAATTTTAACTTTAAGCAAGACTTTCTCAGTAATTATTGGTCGATTTTCGCCGGGATTTCGATATGTTGTAGCTGAAACAATTCTCTACAAATATAGTCTCCAGGGTTTTTCATTTTGGTGACGTCATCACAGTGAAATTTTCAGTTAAAGACGCCATGTCAGAATTTTCCCAATTTGCGTGTTATGTCTATGGAAGATGATTTGTTTTCTAATCATGAATCTACATGACATCGTTCTCTGAGCAGTATCTCAGTTATTTCTGGTCTATTTTCTTCCAGATTTTAATATGTTGTAGCTGAGACTATAAGCTTTTACAAGTGTGGTCTCCAATTTTTGATCAGATGTCCGCATCATGCCCAATTTTTCAGTACAAAATGTGATTTGAGTATCCCGTTTTTCGTTTACGTGTTATCTCTATGGGAAATATTTGGTCTATCGGTAAAGCACATGACTACCATGGTCAAGGTACCTGGTTCGATCCCCGGGGCCGATTTTTTTTTTTTTTTTTTTTTTGCTTCTTTTTGCTTGTCATTTTACCATCCTCTACGACTATTATAACATAAACAATCACAAATCATCTAATAAACTGCCTTATTTTCCATGTTATGTCTATTAGAAAGTAGTGTGCAGTAGTTTGTGTACAACCCTATGGAAATTGTGATTCCCTGTCGTGTATTAGAGCTACGGGGTTTATCTCCCAAGTATCCTGCAATATCAAATAGTCCTGTTTGATATCACAATTTCTCAAAATTGGCTAAGTCAATTATCTTAAATTATCATCATTATAATCATCATAATCACCATTATCATCATCACCATAATCATTTTACAATGACCGTTACACATTTTGCTACATTCCTCTCCTCAAGAAGCATCTCCATGCATGGCATTCTGGACTTCCTGTCTTCAGTTTAGCATTTCCCCGTTATTATGATCATCCTGATTACAATCATGATCGTACAAATTGAAAGACAGATCACCTAATTCGTCCTCATGACGAATTAAACTCTAGTTAGGTGATCTGTCGTAGTCGACAGATCACCTCTTAATTTCGTCAGAATTTTCTTTCTTTCTTTATTTTTATTTTCTCCCCCTTTCTTGTTTCCACGAAATCTCAAAGACTCCTCAGTCAATATTCATGACATTTCTATCAGTCATCAGGTCATATAAGGTCAAGCTCCACAATCTTTTTCAAGGTCATCAGGTCATCATGACGTCATCCAGACGCCATTTTGTAAAATCACATTATCAATCATATCTTCATAACGAGTCATCAAAAATAAAAAATATTTGACACACATGAACTTCAGGTCAAGGGTCAACATAAAATGTCATCAAAATCCGCGCGCGCATCATGACGCGCACGTACGCGCGCGTCAAAATTTAGAAATGCTCAAAATCACTTTTTAATCAAATTAGAGTACGGTTCAGGACATTATAAGCATTTCAAAATTTTCCGCTCGCACGCGTCCGCGCGCGCGTTATGCGCGCGCGCAAGTCGTAAATAACGTTAAAACGCTGTTTTTTCGATTGATTTGCAATCCTGATACATTTCTTCATCATTTCCATCAACTTGGAATCAATTTCAATCAATGATAAGGTCGTACGTGCGCGTCAAAGTTCAAAATCCGTGCCCGCGTCTATGGCGAAAATAACGTAAAAACGTGGAAAAACATGCCTCAACAAAATTCACTCTAGCTCTTTAAATAGTCCACAAACCCCCCAATTTTTTGTCATCATCAGGTAGGGTATGAATCACAGATTTCATTTCATGTATCATTTGACCCTTATAAACATTATGATGTCATCAAAATGGCGCCAGAAATCAAAATTTCAATTTTTAATGTTTTGACGTCATCACATTTATGCAAATTTGGCTTTAGATTCTTAACTATTGGTCGTTTTTCGCCCAGATTTTGATATGTTATAGCTGAGACAATTCTCTACAAGATCAGTTACCACGGTTTTTCATTTTGATGACGTCATCATATTGAAATTTTCAATTAAAAACGACATGTCAGAATTTTCCCTATTTGCGTGTTATGTCTATGGAAGATGACTTTTTTTCGAATCATGAATCTACATGACATCGTTCTCTGAGCAGTGTCTCAGTTATTGTTGGTCTATTTCCTTCCAGATTTTAATATGTTGTAGCTGAGACTATAAGCTTTTATTAGTAAGCCCTCCAATTTTTGATCAGATGTCGGGATCACGCCCAATTTTGAACTACCAAATGGGATTTGAGAATCCCGTTTTTCGCTTACGTGTTATCTCTATGGGAAATATTTTGGTCTATTGGTCAAAGCACTTGACTGCCATGCAGGTGACCCAGGTTCGATCCCCGGTCGGTCCATAAGTTTTTTTTGTTTTTTTTTTTGCTTCTTTTTGCTTGTCAGTTTACCATCCTCTTCGACTATTATAACATAAACAATCACAAACCATGCAATAAAATGCCTTATTTTCCGTGTTATGTCTATTCGAAAGTAGTCTGCAGTAGTTTGTGTACAACCCTATGGAAATTGTGATTCCCTGTCGTGTATTAGAGCTACGGGGTTTATCTCCCAAGTATCCTGCAATATCAAATAGTCCTGTTTGATATCACAATTTCTCAAAATTGGCTTAGTCAATTATCTTAAATTATCATATCATTATAATCATCATAATCACCATTATCATCATCACCATAATCATTTTATAATGACCGTTACACATTTTGCTACATTCCTCTCCTCAAGAAGCATCTTCATTCATGGCATTCGTGACTTCCTATCTTCAGTTTAGCATATCCCCATTATTATGATCATCCTGATTACAATCATGATCGTACAAATTGAAAGACAGATCACCTAATTCGTCCTCATGACGAATTAAACTCTAGTTAGGTGATCTGTCGGTATCGACAGATCACCTCTTAATTTCGTCAGAATTTTCTTTCTTTATTTATTATTTATTTATTTTTATTTTTCTCCCACTTTCTTGTTGCAACGAAATCTCAAAAACTTTCCAGTCACGTTTCATGACATTTCCGTCAGTCATCAGGTCATAACAGGTCAAGCTCCAAAATCTTTTTCAAAGTCATCAGGTCATCGTGACGTCATCCAGACGCCATTTTGTAAAATGACATTATCGTTGATATCTTCATTACAAGTCATCCAAAGTCAACCATATTTGGTACACTTAAACTTCAGGTCAAGGGTCAACATAAAATGTCATCAAAATCCGCGCGCACATCATGACGCGCACGTACGCGCGCGTCAAAATTTAAAAATGCTCAAAATCACTTTTTAATCAAATTAGAGTATTGTTCAGGACATTTTAAGCATTTTAAAATTTTCCGTCCGTGCGCGTCCGCGCGCGCGTTATGCGCGCGTGCAGCACGTACAGAACGTAAAAACGCCGTTTTTTCGCATGGTTTGACTTCCTGACATTTTTCTTGATCATTTCCATCAACTTGGAATCAATTTCGATCAATAATAAGGTCGTACGGGCGCGTCAAAGACCAAAATCCGTGCGCGCGTCTATGGCGGAAATAACGTAAAAATGTGCAAAAACATGCCTGTACAAAATTAACTGTAGCTCTTTAAATAGTCCTGAAACCCCCAATTTTTTTTTCATCTTTGGGTAGGGAATGAATCATAGATATGATTTCATGGGTCATTTGACGCTCAAATATATTACAACGACATCAAAATGGCGTCGGTTCTTAAAATTTCATTTTTTCAAAAATGACATCATAAATTTTAACTTTAAGCAAGATTTTCTCCGTAATTGTTGGACGATTTTCGCCGGGATTTCGATATGTTGTAGCTGAGACAATTCTCTACAAATGCAGTCGCCACGGTTTTTCATTTTGGTGACGTCATCACAGTGAAATTTTCAATTGAAGACACCATGTCAGAATTTTCCCTACTTGCGTGTTATGTCTATGGAAGATGATTTGTTTTCGAATCATGAATCTACATGACATCGTTCTCTGAGCAGTATCTCAGTTATTTCTTGTCTATTTTCATCCAGATTTTAATATGTTGTAGCTGAGACTATAAGCTTTCATAAGTGTTGCCTCTAATTTTTGATCAGATGTCGGGATCATGCCCAATTTTTCAGTACAAAATGTGATTTGAGTATCCCGTTTTTCGTTTACGTGTTATCTCTATGGGAAATATTTTGGTCCATCGGTAAAGCACATGACTACCATGGTCAAGGTACCTGGTTCGATCCCCGGGGCCGATTTTTTTTTTTTTTTTTTTTTGCTTCTTTTTGCTTCTTTTTGCTTGTCATTTTACCATCCTCTACGACTATTATAACATAAACAATCACAAATCATCTAATAAACTGCCTTATTTTCCATGTTATGTCTATTAGAAAGTAGTGTGCAGTAGTTTGTGTACAACCCTATGGAAATTGTGATTCCCTGTCGTGTATTAGAGCTACGGGGTTTATCTCCCAAGTATCCTGCAATATCAAATAGTCCTGTTTGATATCACAATTTCTCAAAATTGGCTTAGTCAATTATCTTAAATTATCATATCATTATAATCATCATAATCACCATTATCATCATCACCATAATCATTTTATAATGACCGTTACACATTTTGCTACATTCCTCTCCTCAAGAAGCATCTTCATTCATGGCATTCTTGACTTCCTATCTTCAGTTTAGCATTTCCCCATTATTATGATCATCCTGATTACAATCATGATCGTACAAATTGAAAGACAGATCACCTAATTCGTCCTCATGACGAATTAAACTCTAGTTTATTTTTATTTTTCTCCCACTTTCTTGTTGCAACGAAATCTCAAAAACTTCCCAGGCCCGTATCATGACATTTCCGTCAGTCATCAGGGCATATCAGGTCAAGCTACAAAATCTTTTTCAAGGTCATCAGGTCATCATGACGTCATCCAGACGCCATTTTGTAAAATGACATTATCGTTGATATCTTCATTACAAGTCATCCAAAGTCAACCATATTTGGTACACATAAACTTCAGGTCGAGGGTCAACATAAAATGTCATCAAAATCCGCGCGCACATCATGACGCGCACGTACGCGCGCGTCAAAATTTAAAAATGCTCAAAATCACTTTTTAATCAAATTAGAGTATTGTTCAGGACATTTTAAGCATTTTAAAATTTTCCGTCCGTGCGCGTCCGCGCGCGCGTTATGCGCGCGTGCAGCACGTACAGAACGTAAAAACGCCGTTTTTTCGCATGGTTTGTCTTCCAGACATTTTTCTTGATCATTTCCATCAACTTGGAATCAATTTCGATCAATAATAAGGCCGTACGGGCGCGTCAAAGTCCAAAATCCGTGCGCGCGTCTATGGCGAAAATAACGTAAAAACGTGCAAAAACATGCCTCTACATAATTAACTGTAGCTCTTTAAATAGTCCTGAAACCCCCAATTTTTTTTTCATCTTTGGGTAGGGAATGAATCATAGATATGATTTCATGGGTCATTTGACGCTCAAATATATTACAACGACATCAAAATGGCGTCGGTTCTTAAAATTTCATTTTTTCAAAAATGACATTATAAATTTTAACTTTAAGCAAGACTTTCTCAGTAATTATTGGTCGATTTTCGCCGGGATTTCGATATGTTGTAGCTGAGACAATTCTCTACAAATATAGTCCCCAGGGTTTTTCATTTTGGTGACGTCATCACAGTGAAATTTTCAATTAAAGACGACATGTCAAATTTTTCCCTATTTGCGTGTTATGTCTATGGAAGATGATATTTTTTCGAATCATGAATCTACATGACATCGTTCTCTGAGCAGTATCTCAGTTATTTTTGGTCTATTTCCTTCCAGATTTTAATATGTTGTAGCTGAGACTATAAGCTTTTATTAGTAAGCCCTCCAATTTTTGATCAGATGTCGGGATCATGCCCAATTTTTCAGTACCAAATGGGATTTGAGAATCACGTTTTTCGTTTACGTGTTATCTCTATGGGAAATATTTTGGTCTATCGGTAAAGCACATGACTACCATGGTCAAGGTACCTGGTTCGATCCCCGGGGCCGATTTTTTTTTTTTTTTTTTTTTGCTTCTTTTTACTTGTCATTTTACCATCCTCTACGACTATTATAACATAAACAATCACAAACCAAGTAATAAAATGCCTTATTTTGCATGTTATGTCTATTGCAAAGTGCTGTGCAGTGGTTTATGTATATCCCTCTGGAAAATCTGTTTCACTGACGTGTATTAAAGCTATCCTACAATATCATTAGTCCTATTAGATATCACAATTTCTCAAAATTGGCTTAGTCAATTATCTTAATTATCTTATTGTGACGTCATCTAGACGCCATTTTCTACAAATCAACTTATGGTCGTATCTTCATAACGAAATGTGATTTCTCGTTCATATTTGGCATGGTTAAGGTCACTGTCATTGCAGTCATGATCATTACCATTATCCCCATCATTATCATCATTATCATTATCATCATTATATCATCAATCATCTTCAAAATCACCAACACCATAATCATCATGAATCATCATTATCATCACCATCATTATATCATCATAATCATTATAACCATCATTATATTATCATCTTCATCATCACCATTATCATCATCACCGTAATCTTTTTACAATGACCGTTTCACACATTTTGCTACAGTCCTGTCCTCAAGAAGCATCTCCATTCATGGCATTCTTGACTTCCTATCTTCAGTTTAGCATTTCCCCATTATTATGATCATCCTGATTACAATCATGATCGTACAAAGTGAAAGACAGATCACCTAATTCGTCATGACGAATTAAACTCTAGTTTTTATTTTTCGCCCATTTTCTTGTTACCATGATTCCTCAAAAAGTTCATTCTCAATTTTCTTCAAATTTTCGTCACTTATCAGACTTGTTAATGTCAAGATGTGGCATCTTATTCAAGGTCATCAGGTTATCATGACGTCATCAAGACGCCATTTTGTAAATTTACAAGATCGATTATATCTTCATAATCGATCATCAAAAATCAACTATATTTACATCACATAAACTTCACATGACGGGTCATCAGGTCATGTCCTCACAGGTCATCTAGAGGTCAGGACGTACGCGTACGCGCGCGTCAAAATTTTAAAATGCTCAAAATCAAGAAAGGTCTCAATTGGAGTACGTTTCAGGTCATTTTAAGCATTTCAAAAATTTCCGCGCATACGCGTCCGCGCGCGCGTTATGCGTGCGCGCAAGTCGTAAATAACGTTAAAACGCTGTTTTTTCGATTGATTTGCAATCCTGATACTTTTCTTCATCATTTCCATCAACTTGGAATCAATTTCAATCAATAATAAGGTCGTACGGGCGAGTCAAAGTTCAAAATCCGTGCGCGCGTCTATGGCGAAAATAACGTAAAAACGTGCAAAAACATGCCTCTACAAAATTCATTGTAGCTCGTTAGATAGTCCGTTGACCCCCAAATTTTTTGTCATCATCAGGTAGGGTATGAATCATAGATTTCATTTCATGTATCATTTCATCCATATAAACATTATGACGTCATCAAAATGGCACCAGAAGTCAAAATTTCCATTTTTCATGTTTTGACGTCATCACATTTATGCAAATTTGGCTCTAGATTCGTAATTATTGGTCGTTTTTCTCCCAAATTTTGATATGTTATAGCTGCAACAATTCTCTACGAGACATCTTGCCACCATTATTCATTTTGATGACGTCATCACACTGACATCTTCAATTAAAGACGACATGTCAAATTTTTCCCTATTTGCGTGTTATGTCTATGGAAGATGATTTTTTTTCGAATAATGAATCTACATGACATCGTTCTCTGAGCAGTATCTCAGTTATTTTTGGTCTATTTCCTTCCAGATTTTAATATGTTGTAGCTGAGACTATAAGCTTTTATTAGTAAGCCCTCCAATTTTTGATCAGATGTCGGGATCATGCCCAATTTTTCAGTACCAAATGGGATTTGAGAATCACGTTTTTCGTTTACGTGTTATCTCTATGGGAAATATTTTGGTCTATCGGTAAAGCACATGACTACCATGGTCAAGGTACCTGGTTCGATCCCCGGGGCCGATTTTTTTTTTTTTTTTTTTGCTTCTTTTTACTTGTCATTTTACCATCCTCTACGACTATTACAACATAAACAATCACAAACCAAGTAATAAAATGCCTTATTTTGCATGTTATGTCTATTGCAAAGTGCTGTGCAGTGGTTTATGTATATCCCTATGGAAAATCTGTTTCACTGACGTGTATTAAAGCTATCCTACAATATCATTAGTCCTATTAGATATCACAATTTCTCAAAATTGGCTTAGTCAATTATCTTAATTATCTTATTGTGACGTCATCTAGACGCCATTTTCTACAAATCAACTTATGGTCGTATCTTCATAACGAAATGTGATTTCTCGTTCATATTTGGCATGGTTAACGTCACTGTCATTGCAGTCATGATCCTTACCATTATCCCCATCATTATCATCATTATCATTATCATCATTATATCATCAATCATCTTCAAAATCACCAACACCATAATCATCATGAATATCATTATCATCACCATCATTATATTATCATCTTCATCATCATCACCATTATCATCATCACCGTAATCTTTTTACAATGACCGTTTCACACATTTTGCTACATTCCTGTCCTCAAGAAGCATCTCCATTCATGGCATTCTTGACTTCCTATCTTCAGTTTAGCATTTCCCCATTATTATGATCATCCTGATTACAATCATGATCGTACAAAGTGAAAGACAGATCACCTAATTCGTCATGACGAATTAAACTCTAGTTTATTTATTATTATTTATTTATTTTTATTTTTCGCCCATTTTCTTGTTACCATGATTCCTCAAAAATGTCATTCTCAATTTTCTTCAAATTTTCGTCACTTATCAGACTTGTTAATGTCAAGATGTGGCATCTCATTCAAGGTCATCAGTTTATCATGACGTCATCCAGGCGCCATTTTGTAAAATCACATTATCAATCATATCAACATAACTGATCATCAAAAATCAAAAATATTAAATGCACATAAACTTCAGGTCAAGGGTCAACATAAAATGTCATCAAAATCCGCGCACGCATCATGACGCGCACGTACGCGCGCGTCAAAATTTAAAAATGCTCAAAATCAAGAAAGGTCTCAATTGGAGTACGTTTCAGGTCATTTTAAGCATTTCAAAAATTTCCGCGCATACGCGTCCGCGCGCGCGTTATGCGTGCGCGCAAGTCGTAAATAACGTTAAAACGCTGTTTTTTCGATTGATTTGCAATCCTGATACTTTTCTTCATCATTTCCATCAACTTGGAATCAATTTCAATCAATAATAAGGTCGTACGGGCGAGTCAAAGTTCAAAATCCGTGCGCGCGTCTATGGCGAAAATAACGTAAAAACGTGCAAAAACATGCCTCTACAAAATTCACTCTAGCTCTTTAAATAGTCCGTTGACCCCCAATTTTTTTTTCATCATCAGGTAGAGTATGAATCATAGATTTCATTTCATGTATCATTTGACCCTTATAAACATTATGACGTCATCAAAATGGCGCCAGAAGTCAAAATTTCCATTTTTCATGTTTTGACGTTATCACATTTATGCAAATTTGGATCTAGATTCTTAATTATTGGTCGTTTTTCGCCCAGATTTTGATATGTTATAGCTGAGACAATTCTCTACAAGATCAGTTACCACAGTTTTTCATTTTGATGACGTCATCATAGTGAAATCTTTAATTAAAAACGACATGTCAGAATTTCCCTTATTTGCGTGTTATGTCTATGGAAGATGATTTTTTTTCGAATCCTGAATCTACATGACATCGTTCTCTGAGCAGTATCTCAGTTATTTTTGGTCTATTTCCTTCCAGATTTTAATATGTTGTAGCTGAGACTATAAGCTTTTATTAGTAAGCCCTTCAATTTTTGATCAGATGTCGGGATCATGCCCAATTTTTCAGTACCAAATGGGATTTGAGAATCACGTTTTTCGTTTACGTGTTATCTCTATGGGAAATATTTTGGTCTATCGGTAAAGCACATGACTACCATGGTCAAGGTACCTGGTTCGATCCCCGGGGCCGATTTTTTTTTTTTTTTTTTTTTGCTTCTTTTTACTTGTCATTTTACCATCCTCTACGACTATTATAACATAAACAATCACAAACCAAGTAATAAAATGCCTTATTTTGCATGTTATGTCTATTGCAAAGTGCTGTGCAGTGGTTTATGTATATCCCTCTGGAAAATCTGTTTCACTGACGTGTATTAAAGCTATCCTACAATATCATTAGTCCTATTAGATATCACAATTTCTCAAAATTGGCTTAGTCAATTATCTTAATTATCTTATTGTGACGTCATCTAGACGCCATTTTCTACAAATCAACTTATGGTCGTATCTTCATAACGAAATGTGATTTCTCGTTCATATTTGGCATGGTTAAGGTCACTGTCATTGCAGTCATGATCATTACCATTATCCCCATCATTATCATCATTATCATTATCATCATTATATCATCAATCATCTTCAAAATCACCAACACCATAATCATCATGAATATCACATCATCAATAATCATCATTATCATCACCATCATTATATCATCATAATCATTATAACCATCATCATTATATTATCATCTTCATCATCATCACCATTATCATCATCACCGTAATCTTTTTACAATGACCGTTTCACACATTTTGCTACATTCCTGTCCTCAAGAAGCATCTCCATTCATGGCATTCTTGACTTCCTATCTTCAGTTTAGCATTTCCCCATTATTATGATCATCCTGATTACAATCATGATCGTACAAAGTGAAAGACAGATCACCTAATTCGTCATGACGAATTAAACTCTAGTTATTATTTATTATTATTAGGTGGTCTGTCATTTATGACAGACCTCCTTTTAATTTTGTCAAGATTTTTCTTCTTTATTAGGTGGTCTGTCGGTATCGACAGATCACCTTTTAATTTTGTCAGAATTTTCTTCTTTATTATTTATTTATTTTTAAGACAAATTTTTGTTCCTACCAAATCTCAAAATCGGCCAGGTCAATATCATCGAGTTTCATGTCATGTATGAGGTCAATCATGGACATGGTCAACTAAGCTTTTGGAGGTCATCAGGTCATCGTGACGTCATCAAGACGCCATTTTGTAAATTTACAAGATCGATTATATCTTCATAATCGATCATCAAAAATCAACTTTATTCACATCACATAAACTTCAGATGACGGGTCATCAAGTCATTTCCTCACAGGTCATCTAGAGGTCAGGACGTGCGCGTACGCGCGCGTCAAAATTTAAAAATGCTCAAAATCACTTAGGATCAAGTCTGCACACGTTTCAGGTCATTTTGAGCATTTCAAAAATGTCCGTGCGTAAGCGTCCGCGCGCGCGTTTTAGGCGCGCGCAAGTCGTAAATAACGTTAAAACGCTGTTTTTTCGATTGATTTGCAATCCTGACACTTTTCTTCATCATTTCCATCCACTTGGAATCAATTTCAATCAATAATAAGGTCGTACGGGCGCGTCAAAGTTCAAAATCCGTGCGCGCGTCTATGGCGAAAATAACGTAAAAACGTGCAAAAATATGCCTCTACAAAATTAATTCTAGCTCTTTAAATAGTCCATAAACCCCCCCAATTTTTTTTCATCATCAGGTAGGGTATGAATCATAGATATGATTTCATGTATCATTTGATCCTTATAAACATTATGACGTCATCAAAATGGCGCCAGAAGTCAAAATTTCCATTTTTCATGTTTTGACGTCATCACATTTATGCAAATTTGGCTCTAGATTCGTAATTATTGGTCGTTCTTCGCCCAGATTCTGATATGTTATAGCTGAGACAATTCTCTACAAGATCAGTTGCCACCATTTTTCATTTTGATGACGTCATCACAGTGAAATTTTCAATTAAAGATGCCATGTCAGAATTTTCCCTATTTGCGTGTTATGTCTATGGAAGATGATTTTTTTTCGAATCATGAATCTACATGACATTGTTCTCTGAGCTGTATCTCAGTTGTCTTTGGTCTATTTTCTTCCAGATTTTAGTATGTTATAGCTGAGACTATAAGCTTTTATAAGTGTTGTCTCCAATTTTTGATCAGTTGTCGGGATCATGCCCAATTTTTCACGACAAAATGGGATTTGAGAATCACGTTTTTCGTTTACGTGTTATCTCTATGGCAAATATTTTGTGGTCCAAGCACTTGCCTCTTACTCCGGTGACCCAGGTTCGATCCCCGGTGGGGCCATTAAAAAAAATTTTTTTTTTTGCTTCTTTTTGCCTTTCATTTTACCATCTTGTTCGACTATTATAACATAAGCAATCACAAACCAAGTAATAAAATGCCTTATTTTGCATGTTATGTAGTAGTTTATGTATAACCCTATGGAAAATCTGATTCCCTGACGTGTATTAAAGCTATCCTGCAATATCATTAGTCCTATTTGATATCACAATTTCTCAGAATTGACTGAGTCAATTATCGTTAGTCATCAGTCCTAATAAGGTCAAGTTCCCGCATCTTTTTCAAGGTCATCAGATTACTGTGACGTTATCTAGGCGCCATTTTCTACAAATCAACTTATGGTCGTATCTTCATAACGAAATGTCATTTCTGTTTCATATTTGGCATGGTTAAGAAGGTCAGTGTCATTCCAGTCATGGTCATCACAATTATCACCATCATCATCCTCCTCATCATCATCATCACTGTCATCACCATTATCATGATCATTCTTTGTCTTTTGTTTTTTATTTCGTAATTATTTTCATGATTCTATCATCTCCTAATTTCACAGTATGCATTATTTTCTCCCATCTTATCTTATATCATGGTTTACCATGCGTATCTTTATATTTCACCTGTCAACTTCTCAACAAAATAGACGGACGACACTGCATGCACATCGTTCTGATACGAACGATTGCAGTTCTAAATGTTGCCATGATCATCATTATCGTCATTGTTATATGAGCATCTTATCATTGTCAACATTATCATGATTGTTATCTTGCATGGAGAGGGCGCTCGTCAAGATTACGATTTAGACACGCCTTCACTGGAATTGGAGACTAATTTGCAGTTTTTTGACTGTTGATAATCGGTGAGTGAAATTTTTGAGAAATAATTTCAGAACATTTGTTGAATAGACTCGAACGAAACTAGTTATATGTAAATAGATAAAGAGGTGGAAGAAATATCATGCATAAAAGCGGTGATTTGTCTCAGCCTGTGAAGCCTGATGCTATGTCGGGTGCCACGTATGCAGACGCCACCAGATCGGCGTCACGTGATAGGGGTAGCACAGGCGCAGAGAGCAGTGAGAACAGGGTCAAACCCGTCTTCCTTAAGACCAGGGATGTGCCCGAAGGAAAACCGCTTCAACATGAGGAAATATATATAGCTATCCACAAACATCTTGGCTCAACAAAGAACCTGAAAGGCTTGCAGAAAATTGGAGGACTCTGGCGGATTTACCTCTCAGATAGAGTGGATAGAATTGCCCTCATTTCTGCTGGACTCAACATAAGAGGGGTGTCTGCCCCCATCTATGACACGAATCCCTTCGTAAACCGCCATGACCCTACCAAGTCGCTCAAAGTCATTGTGAAAGACATCCCTTTGTCGTTGGAAGATGAAGTTATTGCTAATGAAATTGAAAAGCAGAAATGCAAAGTGCTAAGTAGAGTGCAAAGGATGAAGTTAAGAGTAAATGGTCTTTTGACAGATTGCCACACAGGCGATCGAATGCTGTTCATCACACCATGCACGAAGCCTCTATCACGAGCCATGTATATAGGAGGTTTTAAAGCACGCATTTACCATGAAGGACAGACCAAGGGCCCCATTATATGCTCTAAATGTCTAATACAGGGGCATCATGCGTCAACATGCGTCAACGACGTCGTTTGCAGAAGGTGCTCACAACCTGGACACAAGGCAGTGCAATGCACTCTTCTCGACTCCCGCCATGACGTTTCCATCGCCGCCCCTGTACAGAAACTACCCGGTCCTGTGCAGAAGACGAACGATACGCCATCAGTGGGAGATCCTAATCTGAGTGAGTCTTCACGCAATTTTGAGATGAATCAACAGGAGAGTATTGTCCAGGGCAACAAAGTATTGCGTAACAACAAGGAGACACCTCGAGCGCAAGCAAAGATCACCCAGTTCATTTCATCAGGAAGTGCTTGCGATACTGCTTCACAAGGAGTTTCAGAGAGCGACGATGACGACGAGTTTGAAGATGCTGATACGCGTGAATCTGAGGAGCAAGATCTAGAGCACTCGGATATGTCGGCAGATTCTCCCAAACTTGTGGAGGATGGGAAAAAGTTCGCCAGCGGCAAACGTAAACAAAAAAGCAGAAGCAAAGCAGCAAAAAAGAAATAAGAAGGGCTTCTGACTACAGCAAAGTGTATATAGTGTAAATACAATCATCCATGTCCGGATTATACTGCAACTTGCTTAGTTTGAATGTTAGAGGCATCAGAAATAAAGAAAAGAGAGATGCAATTCTGTTATGGTGCAGGAATCAAAGAGCGGATATATTGTTATTACAGGAAACTTATTGGACAGATAATATTTTGAAAATTATTCGAAATGAATGGAAGGGTCATGTTTTCTGTTCCAATGGATCTAATCATGCCAGAGGAGTTGCCATTCTTATTTCAAAAGATTTGCCAATCATTATTCATAACATAATTTCTGGTCAAGAAGGACGGATGATTATGTTAAATGCTAAAATTAATAATTGCAGTTTTTGTATTGTAAATATTTATGCTCCCACAGAGAAAAAATACAGAGAAAGATTTTTCAAAAAACTTTATAGATGGATAGAGTCAAATAAACTTCCAGATAGTGATTTAGTAATAGGAGGCGACTTTAATTCTATCCTTTCTCCAACTAAAGACACGAAAAGAAATCCTAATGCTTATTATAAGACACCACGAAATTTGAAGGTTCTTATTAAGAGTTTTGATTTGTGTGATATGTGGAGGCATTTCCATCCTAAAAAACATCAATTTACATGGAGAAATTTATCCTTAGATGTGGCATCTAGACTTGATTACTGGCTGGTAAATGAGAACCTGAAAGCCAAAATAATTATGTGTGATATACGTCCATCGACACGCTGTGACCACAACGCTGTCTTTTTGAAGGTTTTGATAGGGAAACCTGATAAAGGTCCAGGATTTTGGAAATTAAATACGCAAATTTTAAAAAATGAGCAGTATAAAAATAAAATAAGAAAAATTATCAAAAATGTTAAGGAGATGGATCTCAGTTTTTCGGAAAGATGGGAACTTACAAAGATTAAATGTCGTGAATTTACTCAGACATACTGTATCGGAAATAAATATAACACAAAAGAATTAAAAAGAATTTTAGAGGAAAGATTTGCTAATATTACTAAAATAGTTGATGAACAAAGAAATATTGATGATGCGACTAAAAAGGAGTACCTAGGTATCAAAGGTGGTTTAGATAGATTGTATAACAGAGAATGCAAAGGAGCAAGCGTGCGAGCCAGAGTCAAATGGCTGGAGAAGGGTGAAAAGAATACAAGGTATTTTATGAGTCTAGAGAAGAAAAACGCTCAGAAGAGAAATGTTACTAGAATACGGAAAGGTAGTAAGATTATCACGGAAAGAGAACATATTCTGAAGGAGGTTGTTTCTTTTTACGAAAAACTATATCTTAGTAAACAAGTTAAAAAAGAAGATATCGAAGAATATTTTGAAAGCTTTATTGTAAATAAGTTAAATGAATCAGATAAAGAACTGTGTGAAGGGCTATTAACATATTCAGAATGTCGAAAAGCTGCTTTTGAAATGACCAAAAATAAAACTCCAGGAGGAGACGGTTTACCCGTCGAATTCTATCGAGAGTTTTGGAACGACATTGAATTTGTGTTTGTTAATGCGCTTAATGAAAATTTTAGTAATAAGGTTATGTCAAAAGCTCAACGATTAGGAATTATTACATTGATCCATAAAAAAGGAGAGATGGAAGATTTGAATAATTGGAGGCCGATAACATTGTTAAACTATGATTATAAAATAATGGCCGCTGCCCTAGCAAACAGGTTACATAAAGTTTTACCAAAACTTATTCATGAAAACCAAGTTGGTTACATTAAAAATAGAATGAGCGGCTTTAATATTAGACTCACGCAAGACGTTTTTGATTATATGAAAAAACAAAAATTAGAAGGTGCGTTAATGCTAGTTGATTTTCAGAAAGCATTCGATTCCGTTGAATTTGACTTTATTGAATATTGTTTGTGTAAGTTTGATTTTGGCGAAGACTTCAAATGCTGGGTTAAGCTAATGTATGACAAAGCGGAGAGTTCGATACTTATTAATGGATGGAGAACAAAAACATTCCAGATCAGTCGAGGTATAAGGCAAGGATGCCCGCTATCGGCCATGCTTTTTATCTTAGTGGTAGAAACGTTAGCAGAAAGAATTAGAAAAAATGATAAAATCAAAGGAGTTTTGTTTGGAAATAACGACAGAAAAGAATTAAAAATCTTGCAATATGCAGACGATACCTCTGTGTTCTTGAGAGAGAAGTCTTCTATGAAATACATTATAGACGAATTGGATAAATTTGGAAATGTGGCTGGTCCAGTAGTTAATAAAGACAAAACAATTTTGAAATGGTTGGGTTCTACAAAACATTATTGGAATTTTAAAAAATATGGATTACATTGGACGGAAGGTTGTATTAAGTATTTAGGAGTTCATATAGACCATGACCAAGATAAGGTTGCGAAATTGAACTGGGAAACAAAATTAGAAAAGATACAGAGAATCGTAGATAATTGGAGGAAAAGAAACCTGACAATTATAGGAAGAGTCCTTATTATTAAAACTCTACTTATTAGTCAAATAATTCATTTGATTATGTTTTGCTCAGTTCCCAACAATGTAGTAAAAAAACTGGAAAAAATTTTTTTCCACTTTTTATGGAACTCAAAAGTTGACAAAGTCAAACGAGTCACAATCGTGAAGGATTATGAGGATGGTGGCATAAGAATGGTCGATATTCAGAATTTGATTAAGAGTTTCAGATTGAAATGGTTGGCCAGAATTGTTGATGATACAAGTGGTTGTTGGAAAGAATTTGCTTTACTGAATTTCGAAATAATTGGAGGTGTTAGACTTATTTTAAATTCTACCCTTGATAATCATATGACAGACAAGTGGTTTGCTGACAAATTGCCAAGATTCTATGTTGAACTGATAAAAGCATGGTCATATTTAAAAGAATTCATCAAAAAAGATGATTTGAACTCAAGTACACAAATTTTATGGTATAATAAATATATTGTCTACAATAACCGACCACTATTTTATAGAGACTGGTATGCTAGTTCCATCATTTTTCTGAAAGATATTTGCATTGAAGGAAAATTTGTATCGCTCACAAAACTGGAAGAAAAGCTTAAATCTGAAAAAACAAAAGCGAGAGCCCTGTTTGATTATTCTAAACTACAAAGGGCGACACCGAAAGTGTGGTTGAATAATCTAAAAGATGCTAGTACCCTAGATATTCCAACAATATCATCGAAGGGAAAAGAAAAACAACTTAAGTTATGTTCCAGTAAATTATTTTATAACATCTTGTTAACACATGAAAGAACCAATGATGGCCCAACATATTGGGTTAATCTAGTTAATAATGCTATAAACTGGAAAAATGTCTTTCAGAGAAATTTAAAAAATATAAAAGAAAACAAATTGAAACAGTTCAATCTAAAAATGCTGTATAACCTCATTCCAACAAAAAGGAAGTTGTTTTTATTGCAATTAGGAAATTCCGATATTTGTGAAGTGTGTAATGCCAAGGAAGATTTAATCCATGCTTTTTTGTACTGTCAATTAAATAAGTCATTCTTCGACAACTTATTCATTATGGTGCAAAACATATATAACGTAGATATTTGCTTTGATATCGACATTCTGTTAAAAAATTACAAAGAAAAGAAGATTGATGATATTATTACCATTGCTCTGTGGAGTATTTATAAAATGCTGATTTTCAGAAATATACATGGTAAGGAAGAAAGGGGAAAAAGACTATGGTTTACCTTTTTAAAGGAATTAAAATTAAGAATAGATATCAATAATGCCTTTATGAAAGCAGGAAAGAAAGAAATGTATAATTTGCCTGTTATTTTGGAAATGTACGTTTAATCGTTCTGTAAAATTGATTTATATGTAAAATGAGATTTTTGTTGAATTAAATACCCGTGTCATGGGTGAAAGAGAAAAAAAAATCTTGCACAGATATTATCACATCTTACAATGACCGTTTCACACATTTTCTACATTCCTGTCCTCAAGAAGCATCTCCATTCATGGCATTTTGACTTCCTATCTTCAGTTTAGCATTTCCCCGTTATGATCATCCTGATTACAATCATGATCATACAAATTGAAAGACAGACCACCTAATTCGTCCTCATGACGAATTAAATTCTAGTTATTTCTTTATTTCTTTTTATTACAAATTTTTGTTCCCACCAAATCTCAAAATCGGTCAGGTCAATATCATCGAGTTTCATGTCATGTATGAGGTCAATCATGGACATGGTCCATTAAGCTTTTGGAGGTCATCAGGTCATCGTGACGTCATCAAGACGCCATTTTGTAAATTTACAAGATCGATTATATCTTCATAATCGATCATCAAAAATCAACTATATTCACATCACATAAACTTCAATTGACAGGTCATCAAGTCATGTCCTCACAGGTCATTTTAGAGGTCAGCACGCGCGCGTACGCGCGCGTCAAAATTTAAAAATGCTCAAAATCATGTACGATCAAGTCTGCACATGTTTCAGGTCATTTTGAGCATTTCAAAAATGTCCGTGCGTAAGCGTCCGCGCGCGCGTTTTACGCGCGCGCAAGTCGTAAATAACGTTAAAACGCTGTTTTTTCGATTGATTTGCAATCCTGACACTTTTCTTCATCATTTCCATCCACTTGGAATCATTTTCAATCAATAATAAGGTCGTACGGGGGCGTCAAACTTCAAAATCCGTGCGCGCGTCTATGGCGAAAATAACGTAAAAACGTGCAAAAACATGCCTATACAAAATTCACTATAGCTCGTTAGATAGTCCGTTGATCCCCAAATTTTTTGTCATCATCAGGTAGGGTATGAATCATAAATTTCATTTCATGTATCATTTGACCCTTATAAACATTATGAAGCCATCAAAATGGCGCCAAAACTCAAAATTCCCATTTTTCATGTTTTGACGTCATCACACTATGCAAATTTGGCCCTAGATTCGTAAGTATTGGTCGTTTTTTCGCCCAGATTTTAATATGTTGTAGCTGAGGCAATTTCCTACAAACTCAGTCGCCACCATTTTTCATTTTGATGACGTCATCACAGTGAAATTTTCAATTAAAGATGCCATGTCAGAATTTTCCCTTTTTGCGTGTTATGTCTATGGAAGATGATTTTTTTTCGAATCATGAATCTACATGACATTGTTCTCTGAGCTGTATCTCAGTTGTTTTTAGTCTATTTTCTTCCAGATTTTAATATGTTGTAGCTGAGACTATAAGCTTTTATTAGTAAGCCCTCCAATTTTTGATCAGATGTCGGGATCATGCCCAATTTTGAACTACCAAATGGGATTTGAGAATCCCGTTTTTCGTTTACGTGTTATCTCTATGGGAAATATTTTGGTCTATTGGTCAAAGCACTTGCCTCCCATTCCGGTGACCCAGGTTCGATCCCCGTGGGTCCATAACAAATTTTTTTTTTGCTTCTTTTTGCCTGTCATTTTACCGTCCTCTTCGACTAGTATAACATAAAAAATCACAAATCATGTAATAAACTGCCTTATTTTCCGTATTATGTCTATTAGAAAGTAGTGTGCAGTAGTTTTGTGTACAACCCTATGGAAATTGTGATTTCCTGTCCTGTATTAGAGCAAAGGGGATAATCTGCCAAGCATCCTGTATCATCATTATTATCGGCACCGTCATGATCATCATCGCTATTATATCATCGCCATCATATATCATTATAATCATCATAATCACCATTATCATCATCACCATAATCATTTTACAATGACCGTTACACATTTTGCTACATTCCCGTCCTCAAGAAGCATCTCCATTCATGGCATTCTTGACATCCTATCTTCAGTTTAGTATTTCCCCATTATTATGATCATCCTGATTACAATCATGATCGTACAAATTGAAAGACAGACCACCTAATTCGTCCTCATGACGAATTAAATTCTAGTTATTTATTTATTTTTATTTTTCGCCCATTTTCTTGTTACCATGATTTCTCAAAAAGTTCATTCTCAATTTTCTTCAAATTTTCGTCACTGATCAGACATGTTAATGTTAAGATGTGGCATCTCATTCAAGGTCATCAGTTTATCATGACGTCATCAAGACGCCATTTTGTAAATTTACAAGATCGATTATATCTTCATAATCGATCATCAAAAATCAACTATATTTACATCACATAAACTTCACATGACGGGTCATCAGGTCATGTCCTCACAGGTCATCTAGAGGTCAGGACGTACGCGTACGCGCGCGTCAAAATTTTAAAATGCTCAAAATCAAGAAAGGTCTCAATTGGAGTACGTTTCAGGTCATTTTAAGCATTTCAAAAATTTCCGCGCATACGCGTCCGCGCGCGCGTTATGCGTGCGCGCAAGTCGTAAATAACGTTAAAACGCTGTTTTTTCGATTGATTTGCAATCCTGATACTTTTCTTCATCATTTCCATCAACTTGGAATCAATTTCAATCAATAATAAGGTCGTACGGGCGAGTCAAAGTTCAAAATCCGTGCGCGCGTCTATGGCGAAAATAACGTAAAAACGTGCAAACACATGCCTCTACAAAATTCATTGTAGCTCGTTAGATAGTCCGTTGACCCCCAAATTTTTTGTCATCATCAGGTAGGGTATGAATCATAGATTTCATTTCATGTATCATTTCATCCATATAAACATTATGACGTCATCAAAATGGCACCAGAAGTCAAAATTTCCATTTTTCATGTTTTGACGTCATCACATTTATGCAAATTTGGCTCTAGATTCGTAATTATTGGTCGTTTTTCTCCCAAATTTTGATATGTTATAGCTGCAACAATTCTCTACGAGACATCTTGCCACCATTATTCATTTTGATGACGTCATCACACTGAAATCTTCAATTAAAGACGACATGTCAAATTTTTCCCTATTTGCGTGTTATGTCTATGGAAGATGATTTTTTTTCGAATCATGAATCTACATGACATCGTTCTCTGAGCAGTATCTCAGTTATTTTTGGTCTATTTCCTTCCAGATTTTAATATGTTGTAGCTGAGACTATAAGCTTTTATTAGTAAGCCCTCCAATTTTTGATCAGATGTCGGGATCATGCCCAATTTTTCAGTACCAAATGGGATTTGAGAATCATGTTTTTCGTTTACGTGTTATCTCTATGGGAAATATTTTGGTCTATCGGTAAAGCACATGACTACCATGGTCAAGGTACCTGGTTCGATCCCCGGGGTCGATTTTTTTTTTTTTTTTTTGCTTCTTTTTACTTGTCATTTTACCATCCTCTACGACTATTATAACATAAACAATCACAAACCAAGTAATAAAATGCCTTATTTTGCATGTTATGTCTATTGCAAAGTGCTGTGCAGTGGTTTATGTATATCCCTATGGAAAATCTGTTTCACTGACGTGTATTAAAGCTATCCTACAATATCATTAGTCCTATTAGATATCACAATTTCTCAAAATTGGCTTAGTCAATTATCTTAATTATCTTATTGTGACGTCATCTAGACGCCATTTTCTACAAATCAACTTATGGTCGTATCTTCATAACGAAATGTGATTTCTCGTTCATATTTGGCATGGTTAACGTCACTGTCATTGCAGTCATGATCCTTACCATTATCCCCATCATTATCATCATTATCATTATCATCATTATATCATCAATCATCTTCAAAATCACCAACACCATAATCATCATGAATATCATTATCATCACCATCATTATATTATCATCTTCATCATCATCACCATTATCATCATCACCGTAATCTTTTTACAATGACCGTTTCACACATTTTGCTACATTCCTGTCCTCAAGAAGCATCTCCATTCATGGCATTCTTGACTTCCTATCTTCAGTTTAGCATTTCCCCATTATTATGATCATCCTGATTACAATCATGATCGTACAAAGTGAAAGACAGATCACCTAATTCGTCATGACGAATTAAACTCTAGTTAGGTGATCTGTCGTACATCGACAGATCACCTCTTAATTTCGTCAAGATTTTTCTTCTTTATTTATTAGGTGATCTGTCGTACATCGACAGATCACCTCTTAATTTCGTCAAGATTTTTCTTCTTTATTTATTTATTTATTAGGTGATCTGTCGTACATCGACAGATCACCTCTTAATTTCGTCAAGATTTTTCTTCTTTATTATTTATTATTATTTATTTATTTTTATTTTTCGCCCATTTTCTTGTTACCATGATTTCTCAAAAAGTTCATTCTCAATTTTCTTCAAATTTTCGTCACTGATCAGACATGTTAATGTTAAGATGTGGCATCTCATTCAAGGTCATCAGTTTATCATGACGTCATCAAGACGCCATTTTGTAAATTTACAAGATCGATTATATCTTCATAATCGATCATCAAAAATCAACTATATTTACATCACATAAACTTCACATGACGGGTCATCAGGTCATGTCCTCACAGGTCATCTAGAGGTCAGGACGTACGCGTACGCGCGCGTCAAAATTTTGAAATGCTCAAAATCACGTAGGATCAAGTCTGCACACGTTTCAGGTCATTTTGAGCATTTCAAAAATGTCCGTGCGTAAGCGTCCGCGCGCGCGTTTTACGCGCGCACAAATCGTAAATAACGTTAGAACGCTGTTTTTTTTATTGATTTGCAATCCTGACACCTTTCTTCATCATTTCCATCAATTTGGAATCAATTTCAATCAATAATAAGATCGTACGGGCGCGTTAAAGTTCGAAATCCGTGCGCGCGTCTATGGCGAAAATAACGTAAAAACGTGCAAAAACATGCCTCTACAAAATTCATTGTAGCTCGTTAGATAGTCCGTTGACCCCCAAATTTTTTGTCATCATCAGGTAGGGTATGAATCATAGATTTCATTTCATGTATCATTTCATCCTTATATACATTATGACGTCATCAAAATGGCGCCTGAAGTCAAAATTTCCATTTTTCATGTTTTGACGTCATCACATTTATGCAAATTTGGCTCTAGATTCGTAATTATTGGTCGTTTTTCTCCCAAATTTTGATATGTTATAGCTGCAACAATTCTCTACGAGACATCCTGCCACCATTATTCATTTTGATGACGTCATCACACTGAAATCTTCAATTAAAGACGACATGTCAAATTTTTCCCTATTTGCGTGTTATGTCTATGGAAGATGATTTTTTTTCGAATCATGAATCTACATGACATCGTTCTCTGAGCAGTATCTCAGTTATTTTTGGTCTATTTCCTTCCAGATTTTAATATGTTGTAGCTGAGACTATAAGCTTTTATTAGTAAGCCCTCCAATTTTTGATCAGATGTCGGGATCATGCCCAATTTTTCAGTACCAAATGGGATTTGAGAATCACGTTTTTCGTTTACGTGTTATCTCTATGGGAAATATTTTGGTCTATCGGTAAAGCACATGACTACCATGGTCAAGGTACCTGGTTCGATCCCCGGGGCCGATTTTTTTTTTTTTTTTTTGCTTCTTTTTACTTGTCATTTTACCATCCTCTACGACTATTATAACATAAACAATCACAAACCAAGTAATAAAATGCCTTATTTTGCATGTTATGTCTATTGCAAAGTGCTGTGCAGTGGTTTATGTATATCCCTATGGAAAATCTGTTTCACTGACGTGTATTAAAGCTATCCTACAATATCATTAGTCCTATTAGATATCACAATTTCTCAAAATTGGCTTAGTCAATTATCTTAATTATCTTATTGTGACGTCATCTAGACGCCATTTTCTACAAATCAACTTATGGTCGTATCTTCATAACGAAATGTGATTTCTCGTTCATATTTGGCATGGTTAACGTCACTGTCATTGCAGTCATGATCCTTACCATTATCCCCATCATTATCATCATTATCATTATCATCATTATATCATCAATCATCTTCAAAATCACCAACACCATAATCATCATGAATATCATTATCATCACCATCATTACATTATCATCTTCATCATCATCACCATTATCATCATCACCGTAATCTTTTTACAATGACCGTTTCACACATTTTGCTACATTCCTGTCCTCAAGAAGCATCTCCATTCATGGCATTCTTGACTTCCTATCTTCAGTTTAGCATTTCCCCATTATTATGATCATCCTGATTACAATCATGATCGTACAAAGTGAAAGACAGATCACCTAATTCGTCCTCATGACGAATTAAACTCTAGTTTATTTTTATTTTTCGCCCATTTTCTTGTTACCATGATTTCTCAAAAAGTTCATTCTCAATTTTCTTCAAATTTTCGTCACTGATCAGACATGTTAATGTCAAGATGTGGCATCTCATTCAAGGTCATCAGTTTATCATGACGTCATCCAGGCGCCATTTTGTAAAATCACATTATCAATCATATCAACATAACTGATCATCAAAAATCAAAAATATTCAATACACATAAACTTCAGGTCAAGGGTCAACATAAAATGTCATCAAAATCCGCGCACGCATCATGACGCGCACGTACGCGCGCGTCAAAATTTAAAAATGCTCAAAATCAAGAAAGGTCTCAATTGGAGTACGTTTCAGGTCATTTTAAGCATTTCAAAAATTTCCGCGCGTACGCGTCCTTGCGCGCGTTTTACGCGCACGCAAGTCGTAAATAACGTTAAAACGCTGTTTTTTCGATTGATTTGCAATCCTGATACTTTTCTTCATCATTTCCATCAACTTGGAATCAATTTCAATCAATAATAAGGTCGTACGGGCGAGTCAAAGTTCAAAATCCGTGCGCGCGTCTATGGCGAAAATAACGTAAAAACGTGCAAAAACATGCCTCTACAAAATTCACTCTAGCTCTTTAAATAGTCCGTTGACCCCCAATTTTTTTTTCATCATCAGGTAGAGTATGAATCATAGATTTCATTTCATGCATCATTTGACCCTTATAAACATTATGACGTCATCAAAATGGCGCCAGAAGTCAAAATTTCCATTTTTCATGTTTTGACGTTATCACATTTATGCAAATTTGGATCTAGATTCGTAATTATTGGTCGTTTTTTCGACCAGATTTTGATATGTTATAGCTGAGACAATTCTCTACAAGATTAGTTACCACCATTTTTCATTTTGATGACGTCATCACAGCGAAATTTTCAATTAAAACGACATGTCAGAATTTCCCTAATTTGCGTGTTATGTCTATGGAAGATGATATTTTTTCGAATCATGAATCTACATGACATCGTTCTCTGAGCAGTATCTCAGTTATTTTTGGTCTATTTCCTTCCAGATTTTAATATGTTGTAGCTGAGACTATAAGCTTTTATTAGTAAGCCCTTCAATTTTTGATCAGATGTCGGGATCATGCCCAATTTTTCAGTACCAAATGGGATTTGAGAATCACGTTTTTCGTTTACGTGTTATCTCTATGGGAAATATTTTGGTCTATCGGTAAAGCACATGACTACCATGGTCAAGGTACCTGGTTCGATCCCCGGGGCCGATTTTTTTTTTTTTTTTTTTTTGCTTCTTTTTACTTGTCATTTTACCATCCTCTACGACTATTATAACATAAACAATCACAAACCAAGTAATAAAATGCCTTATTTTGCATGTTATGTCTATTGCAAAGTGCTGTGCAGTGGTTTATGTATATCCCTCTGGAAAATCTGTTTCACTGACGTGTATTAAAGCTATCCTACAATATCATTAGTCCTATTAGATATCACAATTTCTCAAAATTGGCTTAGTCAATCTTAATTATCTTATTGTGACGTCATCTAGACGCCATTTTCTACAAATCAACTTATGGTCGTATCTTCATAACGAAATGTGATTTCTCGTTCATATTTGGCATGGTTAAGGTCACTGTCATTGCAGTCATGATCATTACCATTATCCCCATCATTATCATCATTATCATTATCATCATTATATCATCAATCATCTTCAAAATCACCAACACCATAATCATCATGAATATCACATCATCAATAATCATCATTATCATCACCATCATTATATCATCATAATCATTATAACCATCATCATTATATTATCATCTTCATCATCATCACCATTATCATCATCACCGTAATCTTTTTACAATGACCGTTTCACACATTTTGCTACATTCCTGTCCTCAAGAAGCATCTCCATTCATGGCATTCTTGACTTCCTATCTTCAGTTTAGCATTTCCCCATTATTATGATCATCCTGATTACAATCATGATCGTACAAAGTGAAAGACAGATCACCTAATTCGTCCTCATGACGAATTAAACTCTAGTTTATTATTAGGTGATCTGTCGTACATCGACAGATCACCTCTTAATTTCGTCAAGATTTTTCTTCTTTATTTATTATTTATTCTTTATTTATTTTTATTTTTCGCCCCTTTTCTTGTTACCATGATTCCTCAAAAAGTTCATTCTCAATTTTCTTCAAATTTTCGTCACTTATCAGACTTGTTAATGTCAAGATGTGGCATCTTATTCAAGGTCATCAGGTTATCATGACGTCATCAAGACGCCATTTTGTAAATTTACAAGATCGATTATATCTTCATAATCGATCATCAAAAATCAACTATATTTACATCACATAAACTTCACATGACGGGTCATCAGGTCATGTCCTCACAGGTCATCTAGAGGTCAGGACGTACGCGTACGCGCGCGTCAAAATTTTAAAATGCTCAAAATCACGTAGGATCAAGTCTGCACACGTTTCAGGTCAGTTTGAGCATTTCAAAAATGTCCGTGCGTAAGCGTCCGCGCGCGCGTTTTACGCGCGCACAAATCGTAAATAACGTTAGAACGCTGTTTTTTTTATTGATTTGCAATCCTGACACTTTTCTTCATCATTTCCATCAATTTGAATCAATTTCAATCAATAATAAGGTCGTACGGGCGCGTCAAAGTTCGAAATCCGTGCGCGCGTCTATGGCGAAAATAACGTAAAAACGTGCAAAAACATGCCTCTACAAAATTCATTGTAGCTCGTTAGATAGTCCGTTGACCCCCAAATTTTTTGTCATCATCAGGTAGGGTATGAATCATAGATTTCATTTCATGTATCATTTCATCCATATAAACATTATGACGTCATCAAAATGGCACCAGAAGTCAAAATTTCCATTTTTCATGTTTTGACGTCATCACATTTATGCAAATTTGGCTCTAGATTCGTAATTATTGGTCGTTTTTCTCCCAAATTTTGATATGTTATAGCTGCAACAATTCTCTACGAGACATCTTGCCACCATTATTCATTTTGATGACGTCATCACACTGAAATCTTCAATTAAAGACGACATGTCAAATTTTTCCCTATTTGCGTGTTATGTCTATGGAAGATGATTTTTTTTCGAATCATGAATCTACATGACATCGTTCTCTGAGCAGTATCTCAGTTATTTTTGGTCTATTTCCTTCCAGATTTTAATATGTTGTAGCTGAGACTATAAGCTTTTATTAGTAAGCCCTCCAATTTTTGATCAGATGTCGGGATCATGCCCAATTTTTCAGTACCAAATGGGATTTGAGAATCACGTTTTTCGTTTACGTGTTATCTCTATGGGAAATATTTTGGTCTATCGGTAAAGCACATGACTACCATGGTCAAGGTACCTGGTTCGATCCCCGGGGCCGATTTTTTTTTTTTTTTTTTTTGCTTCTTTTTACTTGTCATTTTACCATCCTCTACGACTATTATAACATAAACAATCACAAACCAAGTAATAAAATGCCTTATTTTGCATGTTATGTCTATTGCAAAGTGCTGTGCAGTGGTTTATGTATATCCCTATGGAAAATCTGTTTCACTGACGTGTATTAAAGCTATCCTACAATATCATTAGTCCTATTAGATATCACAATTTCTCAAAATTGGCTTAGTCAATTATCTTAATTATCTTATTGTGACGTCATCTAGACGCCATTTTCTACAAATCAACTTATGGTCGTATCTTCATAACGAAATGTGATTTCTCGTTCATATTTGGCATGGTTAACGTCACTGTCATTGCAGTCATGATCCTTACCATTATCCCCATCATTATCATCATCATCATTATATCATCAATCATCTTCAAAATCACCAACACCATAATCATCATGAATATCATTATCATCACCATCATTATATTATCATCTTCATCATCATCACCATTATCATCATCACCGTAATCTTTTTACAATGACCGTTTCACACATTTTGCTACATTCCTGTCCTCAAGAAGCATCTCCATTCATGGCATTCTTGACTTCCTATCTTCAGTTTAGCATTTCCCCATTATTATGATCATCCTGATTACAATCATGATCGTACAAAGTGAAAGACAGATCACCTAATTCGTCATGACGAATTAAACTCTAGTTATTTATTTTTTTTATTTTTCGCCCATTTTCTTGTTACCATGATTTCTCAAAAAGTTCATTCTCAATTTTCTTCAAATTTTCGTCACTGATCAGACATGTTAATGTTAAGATGTGGCATCTCATTCAAGGTCATCAGTTTATCATGACGTCATCAAGACGCCATTTTGTAAATTTACAAGATCGATTATATCTTCATAATCGATCATCAAAAATCAACTATATTTACATCACATAAACTTCACATGACGGGTCATCAGGTCATGTCCTCACAGGTCATCTAGAGGTCAGGACGTACGCGTACGCGCGCGTCAAAATTTAAAATGCTCAAAATCACTTTTTATTCAAATTAGAGTATTTTCAGGTCATTTTAAGCATTTCAAAATTTCCGTCCGTGCGCGTCCGCGCGCGCGTTATGCGCGCGTGCAGCACGTACAGAACGTAAAAACGCTGTTTTTTTTATGGTTTGTCTTCCTGACATTTTTCTTGATCATTTCCATCAACTTGGAATCAATTTCGATCAATAATAAGGTCGTACGGGCGCGTCAAAGTTCAAAATCCGTGCGCGCGTCTATGGCGAAAATAACGTAAAAACGTGCAAAAACATGCCTCTACAAAATTCATTGTAGCTCGTTAGATAGTCCGTTGACCCCCAAATTTTTTGTCATCATCAGGTAGGGTATGAATCATAGATTTCATTTCATGTATCATTTCATCCATATAAACATTATGACGTCATCAAAATGGCACCAGAAGTCAAAATTTCCATTTTTCATGTTTTGACGTCATCACATTTATGCAAATTTGGCTCTAGATTCGTAATTATTGGTCGTTTTTCTCCCAAATTTTGATATGTTATAGCTGCAACAATTCTCTACCAGACATCTTGCCACCATTATTCATTTTGATGACGTCATCACACTGAAATCTTCAATTAAAGACGACATGTCAAATTTTTCCCTATTTGCGTGTTATGTCTATGGAAGATGATTTTTTTTCGAATCATGAATCTACATGACATCGTTCTCTGAGCAGTATCTCAGTTATTTTTGGTCTATTTCCTTCCAGATTTTAATATGTTGTAGCTGAGACTATAAGCTTTTATTAGTAAGCCCTCCAATTTTTGATCAGATGTCGGGATCATGCCCAATTTTTCAGTACCAAATGGGATTTGAGAATCACGTTTTTCGTTTACGTGTTATCTCTATGGGAAATATTTTGGTCTATCGGTAAAGCACATGACTACCATGGTCAAGGTACCTGGTTCGATCCCCGGGGCCGATTTTTTTTTTTTTTTTTTTTGCTTCTTTTTACTTGTCATTTTACCATCCTCTACGACTATTATAACATAAACAATCACAAACCAAGTAATAAAATGCCTTATTTTGCATGTTATGTCTATTGCAAAGTGCTGTGCAGTGGTTTATGTATATCCCTATGGAAAATCTGTTTCACTGACGTGTATTAAAGCTATCCTACAATATCATTAGTCCTATTAGATATCACAATTTCTCAAAATTGGCTTAGTCAATTATCTTAATTATCTTATTGTGACGTCATCTAGACGCCATTTTCTACAAATCAACTTATGGTCGTATCTTCATAACGAAATGTGATTTCTCGTTCATATTTGGCATGGTTAACGTCACTGTCATTGCAGTCATGATCCTTACCATTATCCCCATCATTATCATCATTATCATTATCATCATTATATCATCAATCATCTTCAAAATCACCAACACCATAATCATCATGAATATCATTATCATCACCATCATTATATTATCATCTTCATCATCACCATTATCATCATCACCGTAATCTTTTTACAATGACCGTTTCACACATTTTGCTACATTCCTGTCCTCAAGAAGCATCTCCATTCATGGCATTCTTGACTTCCTATCTTCAGTTTAGCATTTCCCCATTATTATGATCATCCTGATTACAATCATGATCGTACAAAGTGAAAGACAGATCACCTAATTCGTCCTCATGACGAATTAAACTCTAGTTTATTTTTATTTTTCGCCCATTTTCTTGTTACCATGATTCCTCAAAAAGTTCATTCTCAATTTTCTTCAAATTTTCGTCACTTATCAGACTGGTCAATGTCAAGATGTGGCATCTCATTCAAGGTCATCAGGTTATCATGACGTCATCAAGACGCCATTTTGTAAATTTACAAGATCGATTATATCTTCATAATCGATCATCAAAAATCAACTATATTTACATCACATAAACTTCACATGACGGGTCATCAGGTCATGTCCTCACAGGTCATCTAGAGGTCAGGACGTACGCGTACGCGCGCGTCAAAATTTTAAAATGCTCAAAATCACGTAGGATCAAGTCTGCACACGTTTCAGGTCAGTTTGAGCATTTCAAAAATGTCCGTGCGTAAGCGTCCGCGCGCGCGTTTTACGCGCGCACAAATCGTAAATAACGTTAGAACGCTGTTTTTTTTATTGATTTGCAATCCTGACACTTTTCTTCATCATTTCCATCAATTTGAATCAATTTCAATCAATAATAAGGTCGTACGGGCGCGTCAAAGTTCGAAATCCGTGCGCGCGTCTATGGCGAAAATAACGTAAAAACGTGCAAAAACATGCCTCTACAAAATTCATTGTAGCTCGTTAGATAGTCCGTTGACCCCCAAATTTTTTGTCATCATCAGGTAGGGTATGAATCATAGATTTCATTTCATGTATCATTTCATCCATATAAACATTATGACGTCATCAAAATGGCACCAGAAGTCAAAATTTCCATTTTTCATGTTTTGACGTCATCACATTTATGCAAATTTGGCTCTAGATTCGTAATTATTGGTCGTTTTTCTCCCAAATTTTGATATGTTATAGCTGCAACAATTCTCTACGAGACATCTTGCCACCATTATTCATTTTGATGACGTCATCACACTGAAATCTTCAATTAAAGACGACATGTCAAATTTTTCCCTATTTGCGTGTTATGTCTATGGAAGATGATTTTTTTTCGAATCATGAATCTACATGACATCGTTCTCTGAGCAGTATCTCAGTTATTTTTGGTCTATTTCCTTCCAGATTTTAATATGTTGTAGCTGAGACTATAAGCTTTTATTAGTAAGCCCTCCAATTTTTGATCAGATGTCGGGATCATGCCCAATTTTTCAGTACCAAATGGGATTTGAGAATCACGTTTTTCGTTTACGTGTTATCTCTATGGGAAATATTTTGGTCTATCGGTAAAGCACATGACTACCATGGTCAAGGTACCTGGTTCGATCCCCGGGGCCGATTTTTTTTTTTTTTTTTTTGCTTCTTTTTACTTGTCATTTTACCATCCTCTACGACTATTATAACATAAACAATCACAAACCAAGTAATAAAATGCCTTATTTTGCATGTTATGTCTATTGCAAAGTGCTGTGCAGTGGTTTATGTATATCCCTATGGAAAATCTGTTTCACTGACGTGTATTAAAGCTATCCTACAATATCATTAGTCCTATTAGATATCACAATTTCTCAAAATTGGCTTAGTCAATTATCTTAATTATCTTATTGTGACGTCATCTAGACGCCATTTTCTACAAATCAACTTATGGTCGTATCTTCATAACGAAATGTGATTTCTCGTTCATATTTGGCATGGTTAACGTCACTGTCATTGCAGTCATGATCCTTACCATTATCCCCATCATTATCATCATTATCATTATCATCATTATATCATCAATCATCTTCAAAATCACCAACACCATAATCATCATGAATATCATTATCATCACCATCATTATATTATCATCTTCATCATCATCACCATTATCATCATCACCGTAATCTTTTTACAATGACCGTTTCACACATTTTGCTACATTCCTGTCCTCAAGAAGCATCTCCATTCATGGCATTCTTGACTTCCTATCTTCAGTTTAGCATTTCCCCATTATTATGATCATCCTGATTACAATCATGATCGTACAAAGTGAAAGACAGATCACCTAATTCGTCATGACGAATTAAACTCTAGTTTATTATTTATTTTTATTTTTCGCCCATTTTCTTGTTACCATGATTCCTCAAAAATTTCATTCTCAATTTTCTTCAAATTTTCGTCACTTATCAGACTGGTCAATGTCAAGATGTGGCATCTCATTCAAGGTCATCAGGTTATCATGACGTCATCAAGACGCCATTTTGTAAATTTACAAGATCGATTATATCTTCATAATCGATCATCAAAAATCAACTATATTTACATCACATAAACTTCACATGACGGGTCATCAGGTCATGTCCTCACAGGTCATCTAGAGGTCAGGACGTACGCGTACGCGCGCGTCAAAATTTTAAAATGCTCAAAATCACGTAGGATCAAGTCTGCACACGTTTCAGGTCAGTTTGAGCATTTCAAAAATGTCCGTGCGTAAGCGTCCGCGCGCGCGTTTTACGCGCGCACAAATCGTAAATAACGTTAGAACGCTGTTTTTTTTATTGATTTGCAATCCTGACACTTTTCTTCATCATTTCCATCAATTTGAATCAATTTCAATCAATAATAAGGTCGTACGGGCGCGTCAAAGTTCGAAATCCGTGCGCGCGTCTATGGCGAAAATAACGTAAAAACGTGCAAAAACATGCCTCTACAAAATTCATTGTAGCTCGTTAGATAGTCCGTTGACCCCCAAATTTTTTGTCATCATCAGGTAGGGTATGAATCATAGATTTCATTTCATGTATCATTTCATCCATATAAACATTATGACGTCATCAAAATGGCACCAGAAGTCAAAATTTCCATTTTTCATGTTTTGACGTCATCACATTTATGCAAATTTGGCTCTAGATTCGTAATTATTGGTCGTTTTTCTCCCAAATTTTGATATGTTATAGCTGCAACAATTCTCTACGAGACATCTTGCCACCATTATTCATTTTGATGACGTCATCACACTGAAATCTTCAATTAAAGACGACATGTCAAATTTTTCCCTATTTGCGTGTTATGTCTATGGAAGATGATTTTTTTTCGAATCATGAATCTACATGACATCGTTCTCTGAGCAGTATCTCAGTTATTTTTGGTCTATTTCCTTCCAGATTTTAATATGTTGTAGCTGAGACTATAAGCTTTTATTAGTAAGCCCTCCAATTTTTGATCAGATGTCGGGATCATGCCCAATTTTTCAGTACCAAATGGGATTTGAGAATCACGTTTTTCGTTTACGTGTTATCTCTATGGGAAATATTTTGGTCTATCGGTAAAGCACATGACTACCATGGTCAAGGTACCTGGTTCGATCCCCGGGGCCGATTTTTTTTTTTTTTTTTTTGCTTCTTTTTACTTGTCATTTTACCATCCTCTACGACTATTATAACATAAACAATCACAAACCAAGTAACAAAATGCCTTATTTTGCATGTTATGTCTATTGCAAAGTGCTGTGCAGTGGTTTATGTATATCCCTATGGAAAATCTGTTTCACTGACGTGTATTAAAGCTATCCTACAATATCATTAGTCCTATTAGATATCACAATTTCTCAAAATTGGCTTAGTCAATTATCTTAATTATCTTATTGTGACGTCATCTAGACGCCATTTTCTACAAATCAACTTATGGTCGTATCTTCATAACGAAATGTGATTTCTCGTTCATATTTGGCATGGTTAACGTCACTGTCATTGCAGTCATGATCCTTACCATTATCCCCATCATTATCATCATTATCATTATCATCATTATATCATCAATCATCTTCAAAATCACCAACACCATAATCATCATGAATATCATTATCATCACCATCATTATATTATCATCTTCATCATCACCATTATCATCATCACCGTAATCTTTTTACAATGACCGTTTCACACATTTTGCTACATTCCTGTCCTCAAGAAGCATCTCCATTCATGGCATTCTTGACTTCCTATCTTCAGTTTAGCATTTCCCCATTATTATGATCATCCTGATTACAATCATGATCGTACAAAGTGAAAGACAGATCACCTAATTCGTCATGACGAATTAAACTCTAGTTTATTTTTATTTTTCGCCCATTTTCTTGTTACCATGATTCCTCAAAAATTTCATTCTCAATTTTCTTCAAATTTTCGTCACTTATCAGACTGGTCAATGTCAAGATGTGGCATCTCATTCAAGGTCATCAGGTTATCATGACGTCATCAAGACGCCATTTTGTAAATTTACAAGATCGATTATATCTTCATAATCGATCATCAAAAATCAACTATATTTACATCACATAAACTTCACATGACGGGTCATCAGGTCATGTCCTCACAGGTCATCTAGAGGTCAGGACGTACGCGTACGCGCGCGTCAAAATTTTAAAATGCTCAAAATCACGTAGGATCAAGTCTGCACACGTTTCAGGTCAGTTTGAGCATTTCAAAAATGTCCGTGCGTAAGCGTCCGCGCGCGCGTTTTACGCGCGCACAAATCGTAAATAACGTTAGAACGCTGTTTTTTTTATTGATTTGCAATCCTGACACTTTTCTTCATCATTTCCATCAATTTGAATCAATTTCAATCAATAATAAGGTCGTACGGGCGCGTCAAAGTTCGAAATCCGTGCGCGCGTCTATGGCGAAAATAACGTAAAAACGTGCAAAAACATGCCTCTACAAAATTCATTGTAGCTCGTTAGATAGTCCGTTGACCCCCAAATTTTTTGTCATCATCAGGTAGGGTATGAATCATAGATTTCATTTCATGTATCATTTCATCCATATAAACATTATGACGTCATCAAAATGGCACCAGAAGTCAAAATTTCCATTTTTCATGTTTTGACGTCATCACATTTATGCAAATTTGGCTCTAGATTCGTAATTATTGGTCGTTTTTCGCCCAGATTTTCATATGTTATAGCTGCAACAATTCTCTACAAGACATCTTGCCACCATTATTCATTTTGATGACGTCATCACACTGAAATCTTCAATTAAAGACGACATGTCAAATTTTTCCCTATTTGCGTGTTATGTCTATGGAAGATGATTTTTTTTCGAATCATGAATCTACATGACATCGTTCTCTGAGCAGTATCTCAGTTATTTTTGGTCTATTTCCTTCCAGATTTTAATATGTTGTAGCTGAGACTATAAGCTTTTATTAATAAGCCCTCCAATTTTTGATCAGATGTCGGGATCATGCCCAATTTTTCAGTACCAAATGGGATTTGAGAATCATGTTTTTCGTTTACGTGTTATCTCTATGGGAAATATTTTGGTCTATCGGTAAAGCACATGACTACCATGGTCAAGGTACCTGGTTCGATCCCCGGGGCCGATTTTTTTTTTTTTTTTTTTTTGCTTCTTTTTACTTGTCATTTTACCATCCTCTACGACTATTATAACATAAACAATCACAAACCAAGTAATAAAATGCCTTATTTTGCATGTTATGTCTATTGCAAAGTGCTGTGCAGTGGTTTATGTATATCCCTATGGAAAATCTGTTTCACTGACGTGTATTAAAGCTATCCTACAATATCATTAGTCCTATTAGATATCACAATTTCTCAAAATTGGCTTAGTCAATTATCTTAATTATCTTATTGTGACGTCATCTAGACGCCATTTTCTACAAATCAACTTATGGTCGTATCTTCATAACGAAATGTGATTTCTCGTTCATATTTGGCATGGTTAACGTCACTGTCATTGCAGTCATGATCCTTACCATTATCCCCATCATTATCATCATTATCATTATCATCATTATATCATCAATCATCTTCAAAATCACCAACACCATAATCATCATGAATATCATTATCATCACCATCATTATATTATCATCTTCATCATCATCACCATTATCATCATCACCGTAATCTTTTTACAATGACCGTTTCACACATTTTGCTACATTCCTGTCCTCAAGAAGCATCTCCATTCATGGCATTCTTGACTTCCTATCTTCAGTTTAGCATTTCCCCATTATTATGATCATCCTGATTACAATCATGATCGTACAAAGTGAAAGACAGATCACCTAATTCGTCATGACGAATTAAACTCTAGTTTATACTTTTATGTTTGTACTCTCATACCCCGAGAGGGGGTCAAAGAGTCCTACCTAGGGATACCTAGGGAAGATACTGAACGCAGGCACTACGCCTCTATATTCAGTTCCAAGTTCCTTTTCCTCTTCAAGATGGCTGGATCATTTCCTGGTGCAGGCGATTCGTAATCGTACTTAATGGGCTCATTTTTCCAGCACCTATCCAAAGCTACTTCGAAACTGTGCACACTTGGGGCAGTAATGGTGTCGTTGGGAAGATTATTCCATGGTTTACGTATTCGTACATAGAAAGAATTTTTGTATCTCTGAGTTTTGGTCCTAGGAATAAACAATTTTCTACTATGTCCTCTTGTCTGATCTCTGGATTGTAATTCAAGATTTGGGGTTACATCAGAATCGTATTTATTAAAAATCTTGTATGTTTCAATCATATCGCCTCGAGCCCTCCTGTAAGCTAAGGTAGGGATATTCAGCTTCCTCAATCTTTGTGCATAAGGCAGCCCCTTTAACTCTGGGACTAATCTAGTTGCTCTTCTTTGGACATTTTCCAAAGCATGTATATGTTTCTTAAGGTGGGGGCTCCACATCAATAAAATTCTACAAATCACCTCCCCTACCGTATACCATCACCCCACCCTGACTGGGAGTCAGGATGGGGTGACGGTATGTCAAAAAATATCTTCAAAAGGTAGGGGACACTGATTTATGACAAGCAAAGAATTATAAAAAGAGAGAGAGAGGGAGAAAAGGAAAAAAAAGATACATGTACTTCATTGCTCTTTTATAAATGGTGTTTGGGCATATAACACGTGTGTGAGTGTGCATGTTTCTTTAAAAGAGAAAAAGTGAAAAAATAACAGATGTGCTGTCACTTATACCCTGTATCCCACATCAGCTAGACAAAATTAGTGCTAAAACATTTAGCATGGGTTCCTTAAAATATGTTAGAAAACGAATATGTTTGTATGGTGTGGTATGGTATGGTATTGTATTTCCTTGATTGATATGGATGGGAATTATACAAATAATATAATTTATGAACATTCAACGTATATACTACTATTTCAGCTGTCATTTTCCTTTGTAATTTGTCTTATTCAATACACCTTTACCGTATTCAGGAGTTTGCCGGATTTATCGGGATCGCGAAATTTTCAACAAAATGCCGTAAGTTCCTTTTAAGTGATACAATTAAGTTATATTAGTAGAGAACTTTATTATCCACCACTCATTTAATGTATAAAGGTAGTCTAACATCTGTTTATAAGTTACTTATGTAAAAAGGAGATCTGCAGTGCTAGCTGTGGCTGTGAGTGTGAGTGTCTGTGAGTGTGAGTGTCTGTGAGTGTGGGCCCAGCTGTGGCAATCAGTCTCTTTCGTTCGGAAATATGCTCCGCTGAGACTACTAGTAGTACGTGTACTAGTACTACTAAGTTAGCATGACTAGTATGAAAGTATGAGTACTACTACTAAAAGTACTAGCCTATATCTGGTATTGATAGAATGCCATTCTGGAGGGTCATACTATAGACATGTGTAACACACAGGGAAAATACACAACGCCCAGAAGATGGTAACTGGGGGTTTTCCACTTTATTCCTCCCGTCGTATGGAGTGCGACAAATATAAAAAAGAACAAGAACCTGTATCAAAATACAACAAAATAACAAATACATGTCACTGGTGTACATGTTGTAATAAACAGTTGTAGAAATATATACATACATTATCTTCACATTTCAATGGCAATTGTACTTTAAACCAAACGATTGACTCGTTAAGATGCTAGACTGAGTTGCTTCAAATATCGAATAGATATACCACTAAGAACAATAGACGAGATGCCTAACCTGATTCATTAGTGAAAACTTTAAAGCATTCCATAAACAGCAATTCAATATATGATTTGAAAGTATTTTACCACTGAATCTAGTACATGTATAGCATTTAAAGAGAAAGTGTCACAATAAGAAACACCATCAGAGTAATCTGCTAATTCAGTCTTAATGAGCAATGAAACAAATTATCTTACTTGAACTTCACTGCACTTCATTTAAAACAAAGTATCATTCACAAATTAAAATGTGAATATTTGTTTAATTTAAATCCCCTTGTACATTCCATACACTCACCCCGACTACTTCATGCCCATCAAGCAAGTGTAATGAAATCAGCCTTCATGACTCTCTGACACTGCATGATGACTGTAATCTAAAGAAACATGACAGATAAAGTTATAAACTCTAGACCGAACTACCTCGTAGAGTAACTAATCTTTATAAACATATGACAAAAACACTAAAAATCTTGTAAGAGGATTTCAACTGGTTATCTCAATAGTCCTGTTCCATCTTTACCTTGTGCTTGTAAAGTTACAGATTTTAGTCAGCACTGCTGCCAAACTTAACACACACACAGCTATACACACACACACATGCATCAAGTTAAAATGTGTATTAGCCCTACATGGTCCTTGATTATACACGTACTATACATACAGGCCTAACTGCTATTAGCCATTATACACACACACACACACGATACACACTCTGTAACTTTCTATGCAAATAGCATGTTACAACTATATCCCAAAACTGCCCGTGCGTGAACTTTTCTAACATCTACCTAAGATATGCAATTCATGAATCAAGTATTTGATTGATCAAATAGGCCTATCATGAAATATTGTGCACTGTATAATAAAGTTCAGCAGCCACATGAAAGGCTGAGATTGAATCATTGTAAAACATCACTGAATCATACATCTTAATCACTAACACTCTTCAGAAGATTAGCTGTAAAACATACAACATTCTTACACTATTACAGATATAAAATTAATAAACATACCTATTAAAAGGAGAGAACTTTCTGACTTAACAGACTCTTCGGCGCCATGGCCGGTGAGCTTCGAGTGCAGTGCTTTCTTTTAATTTTGTTTCAAAAAACAGAAAAATGCAAGAAATTTCTGGACTAATCCATTCCACAGAAGGGGGGGGGGGGGAAGAGGGAGAGGGCTATTTACAAAGGAAGGACAATTTATGTAAAACTTGTTTTGCTCTGTTACACATGTATTCTACTTTTCTAGATTCTCTTTTCATTGTGCTTAATATTTTTGGGAAGAGTTCCTTTTGCGACAGCCACCCAAAATTAGCTGTATGGCTGGAGTTCCCAAGTCTGCGCAGTGCCCGTCTGCGCACACATGGCACACGCGTAACTTAAACTGCACGATTCTAAGTAATACTAAAACAAAACACGCAACGAAGTTGAACGAACACAAACTTTCATCTGTCATGTCTGTATCATAGCGATAGGTATTCACGCAAAAAACCGAGTAAAAATAATTAAAAAACGGTCTTATTTCAGACATTTTATTCACAAGCCTCAAAATGTTGTCTTTCACGTCAAAACTCCCGAACTGCGTGTAAAATGAATGAGTGCGCAGACATGGGCACTATTGTTTTTTCAATGTTGAAATGACACGGCCACGGTTTCTTGTGAAAATGGCATTGTTCTTGCTCTAATTTTGATGAGATTTTTTTTCAAACTTACTCTTTAGAATATCAGGAATAAAATAAAATAAACCTTTAGAGGAATATTAAAGAAATTCTTGTTCATTTTCAGCTCAAAACCTAGGCTTTGGTGCGCAGACATAGGGCTCCCCATCATACAAGCTCATTGTCGGCGCCTCACCGGAGATGTCCGCTTGCCGACAAACTGTTTCACAAAGCAATGACAGACAAGCTATCGATACCGCAAGTTTGAGAATATAGTCTTTCTCATGATCCTCATGCGTGTGTCTCGGCTTATTCCAGAAAATTTAAATTACGTTTTGGGGCTTAAAATATGGTTGGTTATGATTGAAACATGCATGAATTTCCCATTAAAATGTTTTACAAATTTAGTAGACCAATTATACCTCATCTTTTCCGCTTTTAGTCTTTTTAGAAAAATTGAATAAAAGAAAATATGAGGTATAAAGCCTTAAGACAGATAAGAGCAACGAGCTGTACTGTCAACTACTCGTGGTAAAGAACTCTGCATTGTCGAAGTATCCTTATTCTATACACCGCACGTTCTACAATGTTGCTGGTTCGAATCCCGCTCTTCTTGACTGATATTTTTTTCAGTTATGAATTAACAATAGCGTTTATTCCGTTGAAAATGATCAGAATTTCAATAATAAAAACACAAGAAACTTGAATAATTATTAACTTGGTGGCTGTCGCAAAAGGAACTCTTTCCTTTTATATAAACTTTTTTTTCCTTCTTTCTTTTTTATCACCAGGGAACTCAAGATGCCATTGCCTTATGGATGTGTTTTTGAATAAGCTCGACAAAGTGCAGTTTCTTATTACCTCATACAGAATTAAGCTTTGGAATGGCTTCAAAGGCTAGTTCAGGTAAGGACTGCCTTACATCTGATTTCAATAGCCCCAAGTCAGTAAGGCGTCAGTCAAGGAAAAGGAGAGGACGAAAGAGACGTCTGGATCCAAATCCTATCTGGGAGCATGCTATTAAGTACAGTGAAGGATCAGATTCAAGTCTGGATGAAGCCTTGAAAGATTACATGGACAATGTGTCATCCCAGCAACAACAAAATCAAAGTGACTCCGGATCAGATGATACTACCATGATGAAACGCTTATCCTCTCTCAACATGACATCATCAAGCAATCTTTATGGTGAATCAGACTCTGTCACAGAAAATCACACAATGCTTAAGAAAACTGTCAATAAACGGAAGAAACGTTTTAAACGAATGGTTGTGGATTCAATACCATCAACTTCAGGTTGCATGGTCCGTAGCTCATCAATGCCGGATTTTGTGCCAGAAATTTTCCACAAACGCCCCCGGGTCAAGAAAGAGCGGCCCAGGAAACTTGAAAAGACTGAAGATGCATCCAAGATCAAAGGGGAGTTTGAATTTGATATTCTTCTTGCCAAATCCACAAAAACTGGTAACAGAATGAAATCTAAGCTAAATCCAATGGATCTATCTCAGTCAGGGGAAGCATGTAAAGACATTACTGAAGGCAAAGATGTGTGCTCTAGAAATCAAGATAAACTAGGGTCTGAAGTTGGGGCTTTGGGTGGTAATACTGTGTCAAAGGAAAGAACTAGATCATCCAGCTCTGATGGTGCAACATCTACAGAAGTTGCAGAGGGTAAAAATATGGACTGCTCTAGTAACGACAGTGATGTCACAATGAGACAACCACTAACTCCAAAGAATGAGTGAGTCAATTTTGTACTTACGTACATGTCCATATTATTGCAACAACATTTGCTTATAGACATCAATCCTATTTCTTTAATAGTCTTTTTCTTGGTGTAAACCCTACTAAAGATTTTACATATAGTTGACTCCTCTAGTAACATGTATTTTAAGTATGTAGACAAAATTATTGTTGATGATTGTTGTCAAATGGAATTTGGTCTTCTAGTCACAAAAACCACAGTCGGATGGGTTGCAGTTTTACATTAAACAAAATTTGCAACAAACTTAATTGTTGGATGTTGGAAGTTAGGTTAAATCTTGAAGGCATAAGACACGTACTGTACACCAAATTTAGTCATGCATCTATGTAATTGAATTAGAATCGTAATGCTAAGTATACTGTTTTCTTAATTATCTGTTGCAGGGAAACAAGTAGCAGTTATATGTCATCTAGTGATGAAGATGAAGATGAAGATGATGGCTATACAAATGATGAAGGAAGAGAAGGTAATGTTTATGAATTGTCCATTTAGAGAGACTTAATAACCCCTACTCCACAATTATATACATATTTTACAAGCAAACATGTAAAATTTTATTTGATTCATCTACATCATAAATGTGTTTGAATGATGAATACAAAAAGTAACCAAGACCACGGTTTTGAGATTGTCTTGGCAGGAAAGTTATGTTAAATATTTCAATTGTAGTGACATAATTTATATGACAAACATGCATGACATATTTTCAAGAAAGGAGGCAAAAATATGTGAAATGTGTACCTGTTTGTATAGTGATAGATTTGTAGCTTACTTGTTTAAGATGTTTTGAAAGAAGGTAATGTATGAAATATGTCACTGCCTTACCCTGTGCAGGTGATGATGAGCAGAGCGATTTCTTCCATGAGCCAGGGACAGTATCGGGTATACCTAGTGTGGTTCCTTGGTGGGAGGGTAAGACACTTGAGGATTATGAGCAGGAGCAGACATTTAACAGCATCCTTAGTGGTAGCTTTCAACATCTCTCCAAGCCAGCACAGAGGTGTGAGTAATCTCAACTCTTAAGCTCAAAGAAATAATCATCACAGTTAGCAGTATTACAGGACTGCCAAGTTGAACTGATTTTCATTTTTTTGTATTGAGAAGTGCCCAGAGTACCGAAGGCAGACATACTAGTTCGTGATTTCTAAAGAATTTTTTAATTTGTTCTGTTGTATTTACATTGTACGTTAGAAATACTGATTCCGGTAATATATTGCTGACTTTCAGCCATTAAGATAAGGAAATTTTCTGATAAATGTTGACATTTATGGTATTGTGATCGCTTTTCTTCAAACCTAATTTCTCATCCTGTTACTACCAAGTTCACAGTGATATTTGTCACCATGCAGGCAGTACTCCATTCCTCTCAGTAGCGTGACAATATTAATTTATTTCACCAAAAGGGATCCAGTCATAAATCATCATACATCCACTCTCATACCTTCATCAGTTTGTTGAAGTGATAATTTACAGGTAATTTAACTAATTGTTGTATTTCCGATGAGACTAAATGTTTAGCAACTTGTGACGTATATTTATCTTTGCTTCTCTCCAGCTTTTCATTCCAAACTGCGAGGTTGTCATGGCCTAGAAGAGCCATCTATTATGAGAGGTTGCAGACAAAGGCTTAAAGCTAAGGTATGTATGTAAATAAACCAGGGCCCTGTTTCAAAAAACATTTCTATGACAAATTTTCTCTCAGCCAATCAGATGCAAGGATTTCAGTAGCTTATAACAGTTATTGCAACTTGTTATTGATAACAAGTTTTATGAAATGAGGCCCAGAATATGGATTCATGTATTTGAAGTCATGAAGTTGCCATCTGCTTCTGAAGTGTTTACATTTAAATGACAAAGGGAAAGTAATGGAACAGGAAAGTCATCCCTATCATATATGAATATATAGGTTACACCTGTTATTGTCAAATAATTTAGCTACCCCAGCTTTGAAAGATAAGCATTCTTGCATGTTTAAAGTGCACAGAGACATTGTTTCATCCAGTTGATGCTAAGATTAGAAAACTGTTTTATGGTGTTTCATCCAGTTGATGCTAAGATTAGAAAACTGTTTTATGTACAGTTTTACTTCTTGAAAAAAGGGCAAAGAATGTAATAACATAGGCAATGGTTTCAGGTTACTATATGTCAAATATATCTTTCTGTCACGTATAAATAAATACAAGCCTCTTCCTGATCCTATTCCTGTTGAAGCATTTTGAATCTTTAACTGATTAAGTTGATGAATAAATAACAGTTAAAATTAGGGGAGCTGATATACTATCCCTGCCCTGTAATATCAAGTGGACCATTATGTCACAGTGTTCATGTTCTTACCTGTAGAAATGAAAGATTAGCATACATGTAATTCATGATCAGTTATTCTAAAGTCCCATCCTTTCATAACTTATAACATTCTTTCATCTGATTTGTTGTTGTTTTCTTTAATCCTAAACCTCAATCTCTGGGTCTTTTGTTGTTGCTTGTGTACTATATTTTGTGATGTATTGCATCAGGTATGAGTTAGTCTTCTGGTAACATGCATTTTTCCCTTGGTATTTTTATCACCCATATGCTATCTCTCTTTATTCTACAGAGGTTGAAGAAATCCAGCATGGCATCTTTCAATGAGAAAATAGTTCGCTTTCTTCACAATCCCTTTGAACAAGAGTAAGTATCAAGCTTGCATTCTTTGTCAGTCTCTCTTTTATTTTAGTCTTGTGTCTTCAAGATGCTAATATTAAAGAAGGTCTTTTCTTAGGGTTAAACTAACCCGACGTTCAGACTACCCCCCCCCCCCCCCTTTAGCGGGGGAAGGGGGAGAAGGGGGAGAGAAAATAGTTAGCTTTCTTCACAGTCCCTTTGAACAAGAGTAAGCATCAAGCTTGCATTCTTTGTCAGTCTCTCTTTTATTTTAGTCTTATGTCTTTAATATGCTAATATTAAAGAAAGACTTTTCTTAGGGTTAAACTAACCCGACGTTCAGACTATCCCCCCCCCCCCCTTAGCGGGGGAAGGGGGAGAGAAAATAGTTAGCTTTCTTCACAGTCCCTTTGAACAAGAGTAAGCATCGAGCTTGGATTCTTTGTCAGTCTCTCTTTTATTTTAGTCTTATGTCTTCAATATGCTAATATTAAAGAAAGTCTTTTCTTAGGGTTAAACTAGGCATAAATTTTGGAAAAGACATATTAGTCTTGATCTTACCCTCTTTCGTTTAGTTTTCAAGTAGATTTTTCCAAATATAGAAGAAGTAAAAAATATGGCTCATAACTTTTAATTTACAGTTGATGGTTGTAGTTTTCCTGCAGCCAAAACATTTTGGACTGATTTAGCCATTTGTATTTTGAATGTGAAATACAATTTCAGTTTGTTTGGTGTGAGGAGAATATTACTGTTTTATTGAATGAACTCAGATTTATTGAAAATGTAGCTGTTATAACATTGCATGTTCATGAACCAATACTCATTAAATTTTAAAATATGAATCCATATCTAGTCACCTGGTTTGATATTTATTTTCCCTTTACAAACAGGCTTAGTCTCCATTCATCCAAATCAAGAGAAAGGAACCAGGTCTTCCAGCTGGCTTCTATGTATGCACTGGATGTCAGAACAGAGGGTGGCGGACAAAAGAGCAAATCGGTCTTAACCAAGACTAGGTAGGTCCTTGCGTGAATATTATGAATAACACATGCCTTAAAATCAAGCCAATATCAATAAATGCTCCTTTCTTTGAGTGATGATGAAGAACGTAATTCTTCAATTAGTTATTTTAATAATTGATATGACGCAGGACAAACTGCCGCGTTATTCACTTTTGGTACAAGTATATAGTGGAAAGATAAACTTGCTTCAATATTAGGGTCAAATGTGTACAAATTATTTGTAAGATTGGAATAAATGAGATAATGAATACATTATCATGATTTATTGGAATTGATTCTTACATCTGATTGCTTTCCTGGTTTTCTACATAATAGGCACACAGTTATGAATTACCAGACTGGGAGCATGGAGAATGATACAGTCATCAAATCTCGCCAGACTTTCTACCCACAGTTTGCTAAACGCAGACGGAAGTCACCGCCAGCTGGAGTTGCTTCTACAGGTATTGACAAAATATACATTACCCCCCCCCCTTTATACAATGCAGACCACATGTTTATTCATACACTGTGTTTGCATGTTGCAGGTGTCATGATCATTCATATGGGGGTTTTTTGTAAGATTTTGATCTCCTGTTTATTCATACATGTATTTGCAAGTTGCAGAGTTTGTATTTAGTGTTTATTCATATATGTGTATATGTAAAATGAAGACCCAATATTAATTCTTGTATTTATAACATTTAGCTAAAGACTTCATGTTTATTCATATGTTGCATTTGTATAGTTGCTGTGGGAGCAGAGGCAGAACCTTTATCCTCGTCCAGTGTTGGGAGTCGTATGCTGCAGAGCATGGGGTGGACACCAGGATCAGGACTAGGAGCTGAAGGAGCAGGTATACGGGAACCAGTCCAGGCCTACATGAGACCTAAGAACAGGGGACTGGGCTACTGTAAGCCTAACTGAGACTTAAGAAAGGGCCAGGGCTACTCTAAGCTACTCTATAGACCAGGGCACATATTCATAAAACCTACTAAGCTAGTTGGCAACTAAAATGGTTCCTAGTTGTCAACTAGGCACTAGTAGGTATTCATAATTATATATTCAAGTTATAGTTGGCAACTAAGCCCTATTCATAATGCCTAGTTGGCAATAAATTGTCCCTAGTCATCAGAGAAATGATATGGTCAGAGATTGGCCACAGAAATGAAGACAGGGTTTATTTCATGAGAGATAGAGATCACACATACATATTATGCAGAATTGCTAAAGTGCTTTAGCTTTTCCCAGGAAAATGACTTTATCTAACATTATATAAATTATGATGTATATAATAAATACCATCACCACAAAAGAGAAAATAAATAGTTTTGTTTCTGTCATTCTGAAAAATTTAATTTCAAATATGCCCCCTCCCTCATAAAGAATAAAATACTGTATCTTATGACTTTTTGCACGTTGCATTTAAGTCCTTACACATTTGTTGGGGACACATATTTTCACAAGAAGAGACCCATTGTTTTTTTTTTAGGTGGATATGTGTATTGAGGGAGCAATATCCTAACACTACTGGAACTCTTCTGACAAAAAAAGAAGAGGGAAAGAGTTTGAAAGAAAGGTAAACTGATATATCAATAGGACAAGAGAAAGAAAGAAAGAAAAAATAAAATGTGGAAGAAAGTGGGACTATAGCCATGTGGAATTCCTAAATCATTTATTTAAACCCTACACATGCATTTAAGTAAAAGGCATCGATCAGTGGTTGTTAATAGTTTGGCAATTAAAACCTGTGCTCTATGGAAATTAGCCTTACAGAGTATTATCTACAGCCTACACTTTCTTCCCTTTCCACCATGTCTATTCAACATAATAGCACAGCAGTCAATTCTCTAGTTGGCAACTAAACCCTTCCCTAGTTTTGATACTAACTGGCAAGATTCCTCGTAAGGTATTATGAATATTAATTCAGTTGGCAATTTAGTAGTTGGAAACTAGCCATAAAAGACTGTCAGTGCTGCACAAAGAATTATGTAAAGTAACCTTTCAAACCCATGTACTCACTATTCATTTATTCCACCCATGCTAATTAATAACTAGCTGAGCTAGGTGATTACTACATAGTTGGCAACTAGGGGTTTTAGTTGCCTACTAGGGCCTAGGTGGCAACTAGTTTAGTTGGGTTTTTATGAATATGGGCCCTGCTTACTAATGTATTTCAATTTATGAATGTTCCTCTCCAGAAACCTTAGTTACCAACTATTTAGTGCACCTGCTATGCACAATGGCATATCTATGGATGGATTCCATTTCGCATACATTAGTTGTTGCTATGTCCGGCAAGCCTCTGGCAAGCTTTTGAGTTGTCAAGAGAAAATTTTGTTCAAGAAGTATGCATAAACAGGTCTATTGAGCCTAAGAACAGGGACATGGGCTACTACTAGGTGTTAAAAAAAAACAACAGCGGACACTTTTGATCGTTAATAACTCAAAATTTATACATCGTATCAGACTGAGGTTTTTGCATTGTAAAGTTGAAGGATGTAAAATTTATTGGGAGCAGGTTTCATGAAATTTCTCTGCATACTTTTCTTAAAATATTGCTGTGAATACTGATTATATTTTACATTGGCTAGTTACCAACTCTTTTTGAAAAATCAAGGCCACAAAATCTGTGTGTATCTGTAATTCAGCGTAACACTGGGATGTATGGAAAGGAACTATTCAAATTCACTGTTCGCAGTTTGCATTATTAGAAGGCAACACGGGTTACAAACAAAGAATTTGCCTCCAATCTCTGTTTGTGTCTTTATTCTCCAAGGCAAACCATTACTGTACTAATTTGTGTGTTATTAGCATGGATAGTAAATCAAATTATAAATGCTTGTTTTATTCAATGGTATTTAAAATAGTAAGTGGGATTTTGATTATGATTTACGTTGCACAAGATTGTGATTAAATCAAATCAGTGTTGAAATCAAGGTGATTAGAAAGGTCAACATCTTTACACCTACACCTCACATTTTCTTGCCTAGGATGTAATGAGTTCAAAATGCTTTATTCTTTAGAATTGTTTTTAATGAATTGAAACATTTCTAATGAACTACATTTCTTGATTTTTACAGAGATTGTGACTCTATGTAGAAGTAATTTTATGACATTAACATTTTTCACTTAACCTACATTGCAGAATTTGATGTGACCCAATTTGACATTTAGTTATAATATTTAAGAACAGAATAGCTAGAATATATATACATGTATTCTTATTCCTGAAGCTGTATTTTTTAAACTCTTTTAATTCAGTATTCATTAGTCAATATTCTTATGTTCCATTGTTTGTGACTGTATTGCAGAAATACAGAGGAGTTTGGAATATTGAAATTGATTGTATCGGACGTTTTCAGTACAAAGGTGTGGAAATGACATTAAATAGTGGTGCAATATATTGTGAATATTAATATTAATGTTTCATTTCTGTCTTCAGTGCAATCTTGGCTTTTTATGTGAAATTGCATTATGACAGAACAGTGAACTAATATATTATTGCAGATATATTTTTATCTGTGAGTGGACCCTTTGTCAATGAATTTTGTTGATCTAACTTATATGTAGAAATAAATAATTGTCCTTTTTAAGTCACTAATAATGGTGAAAGCATGAGGATGATCAAAATGAGCACATCGTTTCAGCATTTGGTATTTTGTTGTCAGCTGATATATTTTGAAAATACAAAATGCTGATATACATTATCCAAATATGGCTAAAATTTAACTTTTTTCACTTGTGCCATAGTCTATTGCTTTCAATTATTAGTTATTTGAGATCTTCATATATGTGGATCCACGTTCTTAAAAACCTATGTGTGAAAGGGAGATAAACAAACATAAAAGATGAATCATATTTGATTTTAAAAGAGGTGACTTCTGTTTATGAATTTTATTTCCCATTGAAGGAAAAAAAAGGACATGACCATGACTGGACTGGACACATTTCGGTTCATGCTTCAGTCTTCTATAACTGAATGTATGATATTGTATTTATTGAACATTATCAACTATATATAAATTCAAGAACCACAGCTGTTTTGATACGAATTTGAGCTTGTAGATACTTGTATGTTTTGAAGAGGTTATTGAATTGAGCAATATATGATCTATTCTCAGTGGTTATGGAAAAATTGTATTAGTTAGCAAAGTACCTGTGCTGATAATCATCTGAGTCTGGACATACAAAGCCTAAAGATAACATATATCACCTTCCATGATAATAGCTAATGTTTGTTCTTTTAATCATCATGTATGTTATATTTTTATTGTGACTTTTTAGAAATGTTTGGCCTTGCCCAAAAGCATGTTCTCCTTTGATCAGATGAGTTATTATATTTATTATATCTTGAGATCAGGGCCCCATTTTATGAAACTTGTTATCAATAACAAGTTAAAATAACCGTTATAAGCTACTGAAAGCCTTGAATCTGATTGGCTGAGAGCAAATTTGTCATAAAAATGTGGCAGTTGTAGATAACAAGTTTTGTGAAACAGGGCCCTGGAGAAACCTGGACAACTCTCTACACTGAATATTGTTGGAAATCAGAAAGGGATATATTGATGTTATATATTGTTATTCATGATTATGTTGGGAGTAAGATATAATTTTGTGAATAAAGATACAAAAGCACTGTAAAAGTCACATATCACTTCTTGTTAAATATTTAAAATGTGTACACTGAATAATATTAGAAGTCAGAAAGGGATATATCAATGATATATATATATATATATATATATATCATTCAAGATTATTTTGAGGTAAGATATAATCATCTGTAATGCCCTGAAAAACATTTCTTCTCAAAACTTTACTTGGCATTTACAGTAAAAAGATATAGTGCACAGTATGTATATTCAAGTGCATTTTTATGCCTCCGCCCACCGAAGGTGGGTGCCGGAGGCATTATGTTTTCGGGTTGTCCGTCCGTCCGTGCGTCCGTGCGTCCGTCCGTGTGTCCGTCCGTCCCACTTCTCGTTACCGCGATATCTGAAGAATCATTTGAGGTAGGAACCTCAAACTTGGTACTAGTATGTATCCCCATACGAAGATGAACTGATTAGATTTTGGGGTAAGTAGGTCAAAGGTCAGAGGTCACAGAGGTCAATTTACATGAAATTACATAAAAATTCTTGGTTTTTAGCACCGTTACCACGATAACTCAAGAACTGTTTGAGATAAGAACTTCAAACTTGGTACTAGTATGTATCCCCATACGAAGATGAACTGATTAGATTTTGGGGTAAGTAGGTCAAAGGTCAGAGGTCACAGAGGTCAATTTACATGAAATTACATAAAAATTCTTGGTTTTTAGCACCGTTACCACGATAACTCAAGAACTGTTTGAGATAAGAACTTCAAACTTGGTACTAGTATGTTTCCCTATATGAAGATGAACTGATTAGATTTTGGGGTAAGGAGGTCAAAGGTCAGAGGTCACAGAGGTCAATTTACATGAAATTACATAAAAATTCTTGGTTTTTAGCACCGTTACCACGATATCTCATGAACTGTTTGAGGTAAGAACTTCAAACTTGGTACTAGTATGTATCCCCATACGAAGATGAACTGATTAGATTTTGGGGTAAGTAGGTCAAAGGTCAGAGGTCACAGAGGTCAATTTACATGAAATTACATAAAAATTCTTGGTTTTTAGCACCGTTACCACGATAACTCAAGAACTGTTTGAGATAAGAACTTCAAACTTGGTACTAGTATGTTTCCCTATATGAAGATGAACTGATTAGATTTTGGGGTAAGGAGGTCAAAGGTCAGAGGTCACAGAGGTCAATTTACATGAAATTACATAAAAATTCTTGGTTTTTAGCACCGTTACCACGATATCTCAAGAACTGTTTGAGGTAAGAACTTCAAACTTGGTACCAGTATGTATCCCCATAGAAAGAGGAACTGATTAGATTTTGGGGTAGGTAGGTCAAAGTTCAGAGGTCACAGAGGTCAATTTACATGAAATTACATAAAAATTCTTGGTTTTTAGCACCGTTACCACGATATCTCAAGTACTGTTTGAGGTAAGAACTTCAAACTTGGTACTAGTATGTTTCCCTATATGAAGATGAACTGATTAGATTTTGGGGTAAGTAGGTCAAAGGTCAGAGGTCACAGAGGTCAATTTACATGAAATTACATGAAATTCTTGGTTTTTAGCACCGTTACCGCAATATCTCAAGAACTGTTTGAGGTGAGAACTTCAAACTTGGTACCAGTATGTATCCCCATAGAAAGAGGAACTGATTAGATTTTGGGGTAGGTAGGTCAAAGTTCAGAGGTCACAGAGGTCAATTTACATGAAATTACATGAAATTCTTGGTTTTTAGCACCGTTACCGCAATATCTCAAGAACTGTTTGAGGTGAGAACTTCAAACTTGGTACCAGTATGTATCCCCATAGAAAGAGGAACTGATTAGATTTTGGGGTAGGTAGGTCAAAGTTCAGAGGTCACAGAGGTCAATTTACATGAAATTACGTGGAATTACTGGTTTTTAGCACCGTTACCGCGATATCTCAAGAACTATCTGAGGTGAGAACTTCAAACTTGGTACCAGTAATGTATCCCCATAGAAAAAGGAACTGATTAGATTTTGGGGTAGGTAGGTCAAAGTTCAGAGGTCACAGTGGTCAATTTACATGAAATTACATGGAATTAGTGGTTTTTAGCACCGTTACCGCGATATCTCGAACTATCTGAGGTGAGAACTTCAAACTTGGTACCAGTATGCATGTATACCCATAGAAAGATGAACTGATTAGATTTTTTGTCTCCTGTGCATTTTAAGAATGTATGCCAAACATTTCCAATCTGGTGATGGCGGAGGCATAAATTCCGACCGCGCGCGGTCGAATATTCATCTTGTTTAAGTTCTTTTTTTTGATTCCCCAGTTTCCTCTATCTTCAGAGACGTTGATTCATTTGGTAAAGATAAAACATTGGAGGGGCAAGCATTGTTTGTTAACAATGCTCTGCCCTCCAATGCTTTGTCTATTTCTAACGAATCGACGCCTCTGTCTATCTTCTTTACTCTGCTTGTGTCTCTAGCTCTGTTTAGTTTGATTAGCTTGTCTGTCTCTCTCTCTTCCACACTCTATATCTCTCTTTCTCTCTCTCTCTCTCTTTATCTCTCTGTTCTTTCTCTGTAAAAGGCTTTATCATGTTAAGGTTAAAACGAAGTGCTTATTGCTAAACTACAGTAATGTTATTGTCATGTGTGTGAAATGTATAAGTGAATTTGATAAAGTGACTTTATGATGAACAAATTCAAAGTTTTATTTTCTTTCAATATTGTCTTTTGTATGGTGATCTTAAATCCTACCACAGAGAAACAGAGATTCTGATATTAGACGACTGTGAAAAGAGATATCACAGAGCAGGGTTTATGAATCTAGGGGTGCAACGATGTCATTAAAAGGGTTACTTGCAGATGAAGCATTCAAAACATCATAAAATGGAGCATGTTAACCCCTTCTTTCGGCTTTCTTTATTAATAAGTTAGCATGAAATTTAGATCATTTGCCCCCTTGTTCTTCTCACCCTTGTCCTTCTCACCAGTGACCTCAACACATTAACTAGAGTAGGATATGGAGCAGGATTGAAGTAGATAGGAAAGTGTGGTATTAATAGAGATGAATAGATAGTTCACCTTGCCCCTCTGATATGATTCAGTTATGTGTAACAACTGTCAATTCAAACAAAACAGACTGCTCAATATATTCCTTTATTTTGTTAATATTCCATGTTTACCCATTATGATCTTGTACAAAATGAAGGTCAGAGGTTAAGTACAACCTTTAGGTTACTGAATACATCTCTTTAAAAAAATCACAAATATGATTATACAAGCTTCACAGTGAAAACAACAAATAAGAAGTATAAAATAGTAGACCAACAACACCTTTGTCTAAAAAGTAACTATAACATAAATTACCATATATTAACATATATTTCATCAGAATATACACAATAGTAGACAATCTATAAATTTGAGGTAATTAACTATTAGGTGGATCATCGTTCTGCATTAAGGACAAACTTAATGTGAGATTTCATATTATGCAGCACGATAAATATTCTTATCTATTCGCTAATCTGCCTTATTCATTTAGAGACATCTTTATAAGACGAGTTGCAATGCATGTTACATTTAGAATTTGATGGCACTATGATTTATCATCATTGGAATGTCTTTTGTTGAATTTGATGGTGGCAGTAATCATACTGAATGAAAACTTTTTTTTTTGCCATCATAATGACAAGAAACTCGCCAATCAGTTCAAAATTAAACTCTGCACTTCGCCAAATAAAAAATGTTTGTTTTTTAATATCTTTCTTGATATATAGGCAAGGCTCCAAACTTTGGGTTCGATAGGTTTCAATAATTGGTAATCAATTTCAGTTACAAAGAATCGTAAGTATTATTACATTAAGAGTGAATACATTGTTTGGGGTAGATAGCGGGAGTACATTCAGTGATGTAGTGATGTAGTTTTGTAGTTTAGATAATTTTTTAACATCGACCTGTTAACGTGAATAGCAACTTAGGAATATAAATACAAGAAAACTAACACTGATCTTGGTTTGAATTTACAAAAGTGATACTTGGAAAGACGAACTCTGGGACAATTAGTGTGAAAACTGGAGTAACAACATCACAACTCCAAAATAAACTGCAGCATATGTTTGGGCAAAATATTGTTTCACTTTCTTTTGCAGCATACATGACATAGCATTAAGCATCAACACATCATTGTTCTAAAAAGCAGAGGGTGAAACTATTGGCTAAGGAATATGGCAATCATTTGTCGTTACAGTCAAACAAGTGCAAACAATGTCTCACCGTTTGGGAGTTGTCGTATTTTGCAAATTCATTTGAGCTTGAATCTACTAAACATACTTTCCACACAAAACCTGTCAGATTGTGATAAATGAGTTCTAATGTTAATAACATAGTCTTGAAAATTGTACAGAAGTTGCAAAATGAAATCTAGGTTTACGTTTTCAATCTCTGCTCCTACAAATGATCGGTATACCTTGGCTAAGTGTGTGTGTTTGCATTATATTTCACTGCTTATTGCATTCAGTTGTCATTATCAACTCCCAAGAAACCCTTATTCTTCTTTTCGTCATTCCAAGTTCATAGTACTGTTCAAATCACCAAATAGTCCTTGTGAAGAGGTAGCTACCATTCTCTAACAATATGAAATCTCACAACATTCATACTTCATACTATATATATATATGAAGTAAGTTTAATTTCATGCAAATCTATTTTTATCAATCATATTTACAGTAGCACATTTAAAAAAATCAGCTCTTCATTTTCTTCCTTCTAAAAATATCCTATTGATTTTAAATATGTTACACTTTCGGTGGGTGATGGAATCAATAAAATCATACTCAGATTAAAAATAATAACTCCATTTAACATTGCGAATCATCCGTACACCGCTTCAAGTTAGTTGTCGGCATAAGCTTTTATATACATAACTATATATATACAAAATATTTAATCTGAACAAAATGCAATAATACAGCCAAATTTAAAATAGAAATAATTCAATACACATCAAACAGTTTTAGTATATATTATGTTTTTTCTAGGCACTTGTGGATTGAATTATATCACATCAAGACATTTGTATTAAGGCAGAAAATATTGTTGGAATACTTCAGAACTTAAATCTTTCATTACGACTTCTGGTGGTTACTACTTAAACATCAGGCTAACAATGCTCTGAAACTAGAAAGTGATGTGATATTGCGGAATTGAGACTGAGATTAAATACCAAATAATTTTAACAGTTTATTGAAAAGATTTTGGCTCTTCTTTTTTATCCTTTTCGTATCAGATGTATCCCATTATTTGGCAAGGATTCTTTATCATTGTTTGACATTGCTCTTTTATACATATTAACCTGATTCTCTACAGCTTACGATGCATCTTTCTTTTAATGTTGAATACGTCTTAATATCTTCATAAAATATTTTACAATACAATCATTCAGGGATTACATCAACAGCATTTGCCTCAGTCAATTAAAGTGATAAATAAATAAATATATAGTAAACGCAACAAAAATGCAGCAAAAGTTAGCAAGATAACTGATCTTTCAAGTGATATCAAAAAGTTAGGAGACTATAAAACCACTTCTTTTAGAGTGTAGTGTTGTTTTTTAAACCCAGCCCATGAGGTAAATCTTAAGCTGCAGCATTCTGGGGAAATTCATGTCTTTATTCATAAAAAAAAACTATTCAAAGCTTTTAAACTATCAATCATCATCTATGGAAACAAATTATGAACTCAGTGGCGAGATGATAACCCTCAATAAATTCCCAGTATTGTCATGGTAACAGCTGTAGCAATACCTCCAAGAAACATGGATGGGATGGCCACGAAAGAAAGGATGGAGAGAGAACCGATTCCTGAGAGACCGTGTCCACTGTGATATAACAAACATATGTTTATTGGTCATTATAGGTGGTATTATGTAGCTTACCATTAATAATTATCTTAAGTACATTCATTCGCTGTTATTATTCAACTTTATAACTTTTTAAGTGTTGGGTTCATTTTTTTCCTCTCGTATGTAAAGGTACATCATGCACATTTAGGCGCCATGTTTTTCATTGTGATGGATATTTGCATTATCATCATCATTAATAAAGTTATTTCATTCAGCACCCAAATTAATTAACATCTCTCAGCTATACATACAATTCCAGTATAACAAGACTACTAGTAGTCAATAACCCAATATAATACAACACTCATTAGACCTCATGAGAAGTGGAACAAACTTAGGCCGTTCATTTCCTCTCTTACCTTGTACACCCACCAGCCAATCTCGACCCATAGATCATAACAGCACCACCCAACAGTGCATGCAGAGGAGGCACTCCCATAGTTGATGACCAGGTACCAGAGAGAAGGGCTGAGGCGGCAGCACCAGCAATAGCTGAGGAGATGTACAAGACCTAAATGAGGAAAAGAGATTGTTGCGTGTAAAACAAAAACAAAAAAACCATGCCTATGTTTACAAGAAAGAGTAAACATTGCTACTAGCCAATATATACAAGTTTTATGTAAATTGTTTTTACTTCAGCGTCATTTATGTGAACTAAATTTTTACTCAAAAATGACTAACAGTTCACCCATTACTAGAATTGGAAACTTCATTTGTATAGCTATACATGTAGATGTATATCATTTGATGGCAAGACAAAGGTTCTTTATTCAAGTAAGTTCAGAGGGCTGATTTATTCTACTTCATAGTGTTGATATATTAGGCAAGGTTGAGTGAAACTAATGTTGACATTACATCAGAGATTGAATAGTGTCCAGACTGAAACAAGAATACAAGATAAAGACCCACCTGCCACCAGTTCCTGAGGCCTGTTCTGGATGCCTTGAGGTATGGTGAACATCTCTCTAGGAGACTCCAAGGAATGACCTGAGATACCATCGTACAATATCCTCTACTGCCACCTATTGGTTCATCTACAGCCAGGACGATGGGAAGCTGCAGGCATCCAACCAGTACACCTGAAACATAAGAGTGGTGAGTAACTTAGTGTACTGTGGGATGACAAACTGCTTAATGAAAAGAGATATGATTATTAGCATTTTTATCATTGCATACTAATAACACGGACAATAGAACAATAATAATAGAAGGAACGAAATAATGAATCTTTATTGAACTTGAAGTAGAGTGCACAATGTTATTCTCTTTTGAGAAACTAGTCAAATAAGCATTTAAACATTTAACATAAACTACATTCATGAAAGGTGCATATATGCGCCTCTCTCTCTCTCTCTCTGACAGCAAGACAGTACAAGGATATCAATCAGGGAAATTACTGATGAAATTGTTTGTGGAATATAGAGGAAATCAATCCTTAACTGCTAATACCAGCACCTGACAAGAAGTTTGCCAGACAGTAGACCTCATTAGAAGTACACCTGACGCTCTGTAGATTATTAAACTAGATGATATATGAGATCATACTATAATCATGCCTAACAGCTCACAGACAGCAGACCGCACATTTGTCATCATTATTTTGTTATACTGGGTACAATTTGACTATGTATAGTGCCAAGTGAATTGGTGAACAAGATGGTATTTGCGTGAATGGTGAGATACAGTCATTATATTATAGTGGCCTTATTAGCCATTTCCTTCGTTTAAATTCAATGAATCCGATGAGTTGATTGACTGATTAGTTTGTGTCAGTGCAGGGGTACAAGTACAACATACCACCAGCAAACCTATTTTAATGGTCACCTCTACATAAAGCAACTCGTCTATAGCAGACACCTTTTTGCTTCTCTTTCATTGGTGGCTTTCATAGACAGGGTTTGTATTTATGTCTGTTTGATAACTTAAATGACAGTGACTAACAAGTTGATGACGGGTGCAAGTTGCATGGTTAGGGCTCATCAGTATATTGCCAGTGACAGCCTTAATCTTCTTCCAATATGATAATGAGGTTGACCTAACTAGACGAGAATGACTGATGATGATTCGCGAGCCAGACAGATTCAAAACATAACTAGGATTCACATTAATCCTCTATCATTTTTCTCCTTCATCATCCCAAAACGTTTTTCCCGATATGAATAATTTGTTTGCAATTGACAGCCCCTTCTCAATTTCTCTTCTTATACGTCATTGACTCTCTATCCGTCTGTTACTCCATCTCTTTCTTTATATCTCATTGTCTCCCTTTGTCTCTTCCTGTATGTCCTTCCTTCTCCCCTTCCTCTGTACTGGTCATAGATCTTATCTGGTTGAGGAAAACAAAATAAGTAATGAAATGAAAGAGGTGACCAGACGATGATCCCACTACTTACCCGCCATTATAGGTGGCCATGATCTAAGTGCTATTATATCAAACAATCCTGTCGGTACATCATCTGTATTGGGACTTGTAAGTTCTGTCTTCCATGGGGCCAGGTACTCGATTAAGATCAGGACTAGTGTAATGAGCAGGCCTAATGGTACGGCCATTACGATGTAATGAACACCAGCATGCTCATCTAACCTGCGTGAAATCATGAGACAATAATTTATGACAGAGGGGACATGACCATGACTCCCAGTGAACATGACTAAGCTAGAGTGCCTTTAGAAAAAAAAACAATGTAGAGGAAGAGAAACAAAATTGGTAAAAATTTCGAAAAAACATTTATTTGATCAAAATGAATTTAACAATTTAAAGATTTTTCACTGCTATAAAAAGATCAATATTTAATGCGCGATAGAATATAGGCAGTAAAATTAATTGCCCCTTCATGCCTTTTTCCCCTCTAGTACAAATCGAGTCACTGTGGGTCTTACAAGATAGAACATTCAATGTATTGTGGTTTGATAAAAATGTTACGTTTGTTAATCTCCGCCGCATTCTTGTGGTAATGGATGATGACAAATCTCATTAAAAAAAGGAACGAACATGGGTGCATATATACCGCAGCAGGTTCTGACCCATTTAATGTGACATTGTTACAGTATAGTGTCACTAAAATTAGATCCGTCCAAATCATTTTGCAGTGACGTCATAATTTTGGTAATCTTACAAAACTTTTACTGCGTATTTTCTGTTGAAAATTCATGCTCGTCGATGTATGTCTTACCAAGAGAAGCAAAACAAAAGAGCAAAAAATGTGGTGGTTACAAAATAATTAAACTCAGGAAGACATTAATCAAATTGAATAATGGAGAAATAATAACAATGTAATAGATGTTGTAATGATAGTATCGTATTATGTTAATAAATTTTCTTTGACAAGCAAGAAACAAGCAAGGTTCAAGATCCATTTGCAAATTTTAAAGTGCTTTCGTGAGGTCAAAAAGCGGTCAAGCTGAGTCTTTGCGTTGCAATGTAATCGCGTGTCTTACAGAGATATGCCCTTGTAGAAATTAAAAGACAATGGGATTTTGATCAGCGTTAATAAATTGTCGAACTACGCCCCCGTATCATTCTTTGGAAAGACACCATTGGACCCCATGTAACGCACTGTTGCAACTCCCTATCAATCATTTATATTTAGTAATTGTAAAACAAAAAGATCTGTCATACAGGGTCACATTTCTTGTGTTAGCTTTTTTACAGGTATGAGCTCTGTGATGATATAATTATATTCACGATGCCGATGTCACATAGAGAAACGAAAATGTAATGCTTTTAGATAATTAGAACTAATCTTGAGCATTGAGATGCTTGTGTTCGCTACCGTTCCGTTATCATATGTCAAGAACATTCGTAATATTTTCTGCATTTTTTTGAAAGATTCGAACATACACGTACAAATAATAAATGATAATTACTTTCACACAATTAACCTGTTTTCCAATGTGTGAAATAGTATTATTTTAGTAATGCCATACAATATTTTCTCACCTCTGACATATAGAATGGAATAGTCCCTTAGAGCACTTGGCATAGGGGAGGTGGGAAAATAATTACACTTCCACCCTCCCCACCTCTTTCTCTCCCCTCCCTCTCTCTCTCTCTCCCTCACTTTTTTCCCTTAGGTGAGAGAAAGGTGATTCGAACCCCTGTCCAAACTTGTCATCAAACTCACTCAACCATGCAGCCTACTTTCTCGCGTACCCATTCATCATCTTCCGCTTTATGACTTGTCATCTTTTATCAGATCTCAGAACGACCTTCTATTACTTTATTAAATTGAGGTCTATGCCAGTTATACCTGCAGGCGATAGTTGTAACTTGGTAGGTAGTCTTCAACTGCAACTCTACTTCCTCTCATATACGTTAATTCTAATGATTATGAATTGTAGGTGCACCGGCGTGGACATTCTAAATTTGCTTGAAAAATGTAGTAGGATTTTGCACTTAGCTGTAAATGATTCGTTCATGGAAACAATGGTGACGTCGAAGGCAAAAATGCCTTAATTTTTAAAAATAAGAAACATCCAACCCTCAAAATCTTCACATTCGCATTAAACGTTAACAAAACGGGATCGTAAGTACTTTATGAGGGGGTGGGTGGATTAAGGGGCTGTAATATCCAGACTTTTTTTAACGAAATGGATAGAAACCCTAATGCGTCCATGAAGTTCATGAACCACGCGTGCTCATTATAGCATTTCGCTCTTATTATATGAACAACCCCAAATTGTAAAATCTTTCCCTAGCGCTTCAAAATAAAGAGCTAAAATACCACCAGAAGTTTATAATGTTGAGAGAGTGCATGGTTGTAACAGAAGGGGCAAAATATATATAAACTATATAAAATGATGGGTCAATTGAATTGGTCAGGATAAATTAAATAAGAAGAGAGGATAATAGGTCTACAGTTGTGAGACTACTCAACACAGGTGTACAATGAACCAATTACTCTAGACAATAGCAAAGAAAGAAAGGAAGTGACTCGTCGAATCGGCCCCCAAAGTCAACAATTATGTGATTAGGAGTCGCCAACAGACACCAGGTACATGTCTATCATCACATCATCGGGTAGCCCCGGCATGGGAGCTATCGGCTCGTCGCTTCAAGTATCTTTGTCAAGGTCACTGCAATACGCACGCAATGTAAGAAAACAGAAAGCATCGTAACACATAACTGTGTATCATCTCGACTTGTTACAAGATTAAGACCAGATCATCTGTGAGTCGTCACCCATATACTGTTGTGTGCCTAAATCCAACACCCAGCTCCATCTATCTTCATATATCCCAAGGACTATACACTCTTAGAAATGTTGGGTAAATGCCACTGGGTAAATGAAGATTGGGCATAGGTTGGTTAAATCTTGCTCAACTTTTACATGCATTTACCCAACATTGGTCAAAAATAACAATGAAATTGGTAAAGTTTACCCAAAAGTTGGTCGGACTCATAATGACCCTCATGTTGGGTAAAATTTGGGTAAAATTTTGCCCAATATTTCTAAGAGTGTAACAGGCTATGGAACTCACTCCTAGCTTTTGTTTTTCTCGATGTTGCCAATATGGGTAGATTCAAATCTGCTGTAAATTCAATTTTCCTGAATTCATTATAGATACTGTATAATTTATGATATTGTAACTGATTAGTAATTCAAGCATTCGTAATGTGATTATTCTTCATAACTTGGGGCCGTTTTGCATCTTTTTGATGGCAACACCAGGCCCAGAATCTGCTTGTTTAAAAATACTTGTTCCTTTTCAGAGTTTGCATTTAATGTTTTACCATTCTATAGAGTAATGGTGTGCTGTCCCACTATGCTCTCTCTCTCTCTCTCTATCTCTATCTATCTACCTCACTCTCACTTTTCTCCGTTTACCTCTCTTCTTATCATACCACTATCTCATGAGTCATGAATCTGTACGGCTTTTTCATAATACATGTATCCCTAACAATATTTATTTACACATCGAATTTCTCCAGTTTTGTATGCGTATAACACCTCACTTTATGTGACTATGTTCTCTCTCCAGTAGATGTGAAGTTCGTATATCAGTTCATGAATTTTTGTTAAAGGGGGATGATGCTTGCATGTGATATCATAACCAATATCAGCATTTGTTAATTCTCCTCCTATACCTTGTGAAAATTTTAGTATTTTATAATCAATGTGAAAGGAAAGACCTAAATATTGGGTGCAGTGACTTACTTTCCAACTGCAATTTGTTTGGTAGGTTTGATCATTCTGTGGATGGTTTGTTCTGTAAAGCCATACACCACTGCTCCAATGAGACAACCGGCAAACGTCATACCTGTATTGAAATAAGATTGTATTGAACAAAGGTTATGTGGTTTTCACCATCATTTACTACAGGGTAATTACTTTCATCATAACCCATCGTAACTCTACTATACCCAGCCTCAATTACAAACCCAAACCTTGGATATATTTAATTCTTACTGATCTTGTCATTATGCCTTTTGCGAAAGAAATGTAAAAGAAGTAATTTTTGCGTTCAGTTAAATCGTAAGCTGCAGACGCATTACAAGAGATTGTTATTCGGAAAGAAATTACTTTTCTATTCTATTTTTTTTTTCACAAAGGGTGGGGGCATGGTTATAAGCATTGCTACCACACGTGAGACTTTCTTCTAATATCTCTTCCTCAGATCGGTATACTAAATAACAACATCTATTTTGTAAAAACAACATCAAAGAATGGTAGAAAGAAGTGACTAACGATTTCTTTGAAATCTTAACTGTGCGCACCCACACTTCCATTAAATATCCCGAGTATATTCAAAAGCCCTTTAAACTGTTAAAAAAGTCCTATTCAGTTTATCAACTAAGGCAATAATTGCACGTGATGTACATGTATTGGATTATTTTGCAATGCCCTTGTAGATAATATATAATGAATGTCTACCGAAAAAATGGATACTGCATGCTTTGTCGCAATGTATATGTATACGTGATTTTGTTTTTTCTTCGTCGAAATCATTTCATCTTTAAGAAAATTCGCGATTGTACGGACAAGCGATTAAGGTGATGGTACATCCATATAAATAAGGAGTGTAACTGTCTTTAATACCTGCATGGTGCACTCCAGCTCCGACTTCGATGAGAACCGCTCCTGGACACTAAAAAAATAAAGAACATTTCAAATTAGTAACTATTGTTGTCGGTGGACGCGTCGAGGTGGTGGTGGTGGTGTTGTTGTTGGTGGTGGTAGAACTTGTGATGTGGCGGTAGAGGTGGTGGTGGTGTTATTGGTGATGGTGGAGGTGGTGATAGTGATGGAGGTAATAACGGTGAATGTGGTGGTGGTGGTGGTGGTAGTGGTGGTGTTGGTGGTATTGGTGATAGTGGAGGTGTTAATGGTGTTTTTTTTTTAGGTATAGTGATACATGGTGATGTAAACTGATGTTATGCCTGTGACGATGATAAAGTTAGTGATGTGCCATGGGTGTTGTGGTGGTGGTGGTGGTGGTGGTGGTGGTGCTATACTGTAAGAAGTAAAGAGTGGTGATAGTAGAGGTGGTAACGAGAACGATGATAATGATTGCGAAAATATAATAGTAATAAAATAGATAACAATGATGAGAATTATGACAGTGACATAATGACGATTTCAGTTATGGATGGATTGGTGAGTTAAAATAAACTCTGCATTGAAGCCATTTGCTAATCCAGATTACATTTACAAAAGTATTAATCGGATTCTCTCGGGGCGTGTAAAGCCATAAATGCTAACCGTTGTTTAAGTGAGAGGTCGAGGACTTTCAAAATGTGTTGATCCGTCAGCTGAAGGTCTAACCAGCTAAAACAGCATTTAAACAAAACATCTACTCCCTGGGGATGAGATGGAGATAAAGTGGTAAACATCCTTTGTGTGGAAGGATTCTTCGAGTTTTGTGGAAAACTTTTTTTTTCTAATGGGACCACTATAGGCCAAGATTTTGCCACATAGCAGAATTGTTTAATTATGGTTTGCCTGCACCTGATCTAGCAAATAGGTGTCTCGTGTTGTTAATTGAAACAGAAGGTGATGATGTAAAATTAAACATAGACCAAAAGCATAAAAAAAAGGTTTCTACATAATATCATAGCAAAGTGATGAGAATACCAGGGTCCGTGATTAGTGTTAAACTGGTCGCTAAGACGATGGCATTGGAATAAATAGTCATCATGATGAAATTTATATATTCTAATGGCGCATTGATATGAAACGTTTTCATCGTAATGGCGGGATTTCTGATTCAATCATGGACTTCCGAAACATAATTACAGATGTAATGATGCTTTAATTGATTAAAATGTAACACTGTATCTCCCTGACCTCTATAGCTGGATGGCAATGAACTTAACCGTATGTGAGCTTTATTGCCCAATGTTAATTTTATAAGCCATAGCTTTCTAGGCCATCGTTCATCTTGATAGGGTTAGAAAACAACCAATAATTCATTATTGCTCGTTGCAAAAACTACTGATCTATTTGAAGAATTTTGTTGAAGTTGCCTCACTGAATTCTATAGGCTTCATTTTACCTGTAATACCAATCGAAACGAGTTTATGATATCAATTTAAAAAAAAAAACGTTTTCTATCATTGTCATAATATCCATTTCGTCATTGAAATGCCTGTCTTGTTTTTTCCCCCACTATGATGAATTGATGCAATACGATTTGAATCTCTTTAATCATGAACTCTTGGAAACACTTTTATACGTGGACGAATCAATGCTTGATAAGAGCATATTCCATAACAGAATAAACTAATTGATTTGTACTTCTAACGAGTCATTTCATGACTAGTTTGCTTTTCAATTTCTCAGAATTTGTGGTGAAATGAAGCGGAAGACGACTTACGGCTCCTGACATGGCCATACCAATGCCTAGCATGGCACCACCAATAGCAGCTGCTACTAATCCTTTGCTGTTCATCCGACAACCAAGGTTACTGCGTGCTGACTGGAACTTGGATGCCGTGATGGGAAGCAGCGAAAGAATGCTAAACCAAGCGATGCTTGCTACGATGGCGGAAAGGAACATCTTGAGCATGACGAAATTCTGGAAGAGCATCTGCCCTCGGATATTATGAGGCTCGAAAACTGATAGAGATAAAATAAAGATTTAAAATTTTCAAGACATTAACCCCCTGTACATTTTTTCACGTGTAGTATAGATGGGAATAGGCATAGGAAGAGGGAGGGGAGGAAAGGAGTGGTGAAAAGCTTGAGTAATGTAATACATAATAGACATAAAATAAGGCATGGTAATCTTGATGAAAATGATTGAAAAACTTATAGGAAAGATCCAAGACAATACGAGAAAATTAGACATAAGCAACTGCTAAAATAGAGAGGGGATATATGAAGAAAAGCGTGACGAGAAACCCTAAAAATGAAATACAACAACGTGGTCCCCCAAATAGACTATAAAGCGGCAGGGATGAAAGGATATTCAAAAGAATACAATATTTCCAGGTTTATTATACAATATCTGTAAATGTAAATATTTTATATCCTGTGTAGGTGTAACTCGCCGGTATTACACTCCGCCCAGTTTAACAGAGAACGTGTTATATCACAGCAAGGGGGCCTACGTGCGACCCTCAAATAGGCCTATGTCACTAAATGAGTGAAGGACGTCAAAGTGTGTATTTATATTGTCATTCCTGCGATATGCTCATATGTCTCTTTCATGATTATTTGCAACAGTGATAAATAATTATGTGTCTTACATGTAAGGCAAAATGATGTAAGAAATGAACATCGTTGTAGTCCGGGCTATTTTGTGCCCATTGATTCATCACGAGCATTACATTCCTAATCCCCTTTATCTCTTTCTACCAATCATCTTTATTCATCAAGCTAAATGAACCATCACCATAGTCATCATTGTCAGTTTCATCAACCTCATCACACTAAATCATGCTTTCTTTATCTTCATTGACGACGGTACACGATCGGCTTCAATAGAACAGTCTTCTTTGCCAATTTTCAATCGATGCCTAATTTAGCTTGCTTATAAGGGCAAGACCAATAATGACCAAAAACGATACCGCAGAAATGATTATTTTCCTAAACCTGTTACCGGTGGAAAATGGCAGCATCCTAACCCTGTACCCCGGAGGCTTATCGAGGTATAACCCGAGGACGTAAACCTTGAGCATTATAGCTTACAGGGACGTTTATCAAGCGATATCAATACTATTTTTTCATAACAACAAATTGCGTTATTCGGCATTCAAATCCAACTCCTTTGATATTTAGCGCGACAGACCTTCGCAGCTTAGCGATGGGAAAGGAAAAAAGATGAAAAATTATCCTCGTCGGATTTTCATTGAACTTGGACGCCATTATGTTTGCGTAGTAGCCCAGATCCTACAACTCTATCACCAGTCATACAACTGACCTCGTTCACATCTCATGATTAATCCACAGTCGAGAGGTCAAAGCTATATAGTCTTGATGTAAACGGGTCTACTATCATTGTACAATTCCAGTGGTTGTAGATAGAAAAGAATTACATCAACCTAGGATTATAGCATGGATAGTGGGTATGGCATATGGCTAAAGTAAAGTTTGTCTATACCATGACATGGATTAGCACCTACAAAACAGATGTAATATAATTTTTTTTAAATAAAGATTGGATAGTGGATGGCGGCAGAAGTCGCTACATGCGATGAAATTGATTCAAGGTGGTCATAATATAATGCCTGCTCTCATTGAATGAATTGAGTTTACATCAAATGAATATCTCTCTCACTGAATAAAGCTGAATGGTGACGTTCCATCCAAAAATCAACACTCCATAATATAATCCATCTCTCAATCCATGGTTTACAATAAGCTGTTTTCACTTGGTTTAAATACGTTTTTCCTCCTTCTCTCTCTCTCTCTCTCTCTCTCTCTCTATTTATCTCTGTCGTATTCATTTTCTCTTTCACATTATTTTACACAGATTTAAAGTAATTCTAAACATGATAAAGGATAACTTACATTGAGTTGATTGTTTGTGCTACTACCGTATACGTGTATAAAATATAATGGCTTACGTATCTCTAAACGATCAGACTTTTAGAAACAAAATATCATAAATAGTCTTTCAGCTGTCCCATAATAACATTTATATATCATTCTTTATTATTTATATCAATAGAATATGCAATATTTTATAGCATGTTGCTACTTAACATGCATACCGAGCCCATATGCAGGTTGATATATTAAATATTGTAATCGAAATAATGTCATGAAATTGTGAATGAGAAATCTATTTCAAAACTATTTGAATATAATTGTAAAGCGATATGACGATACTGTCAAATAAAGTAGAAGATTTAAGATATATGGTTTTTTATTCCCTTTTTTGCTGTGCATCTGATCTGGAAAAGATGATGTACTTGGTTCCTCTTTTATTTACCATCCTTTTTTTCTCTTGGATGTGATTCTTCATGGAAAGACTGATATTGGTTAATTTTAGCATGTGAACGCGCTGAATAACATCATCAAAACCCTACTCAATTGGAACGATTACAAAAGTCAATGACAGTTCTTGCACTCCAGCCATTCAGAGTTTCGCTCGCTTTCATTCACCATTTCACCTTGGCTGTGTTTAGATTTTCAACTAGAGCAAAGAGAAGAAATGAATAGGTATGAAAATGATGTGATTTGTTTAGGAGCGCGTGGGAAGCTTTTGGGAGTTTGTGCCGCTCAAGGGTGCGTTTTCGGCACCTTTTTGTTGTGGTGGAACGGAGGGAAGAAACGGTGTAAAGAATGTGAGATACCTTACAGTGCGAATTGGACCGAATCTATACCACGTGCGGTGACTGGGAAGACGGGTTAACATGAATAATCTTCGGCATTGTCTGAGCTTCAGGAACCTGAGAATTTCAAAATAAATTTAATCCAACAGTGGGATGCGTGTATGTGAGTGTGCGCGTGTGTGTGGGTGAGTGTTAAACTGTGTTTGTGGGGGGGGGGGGGGGTATGCGATGAAAAGATAAGTATTGGGGAATGTTTCTCCACTTTAAATGAGATGCAATTAAATTAAAACCCCGGTAATGACGGCTTGACTGTAGAATTCTATCGAACATTCTGGCCAGTGATAGGAAAATTAGTTATAGATTCTTTTAATACTTCCTTCCAAAAAGGGGAACTGTCTTCGTCACCAGAACAGGAGGTTATAACTTTAATTGAAAAAGAAGGTAAAGACCCTCTTTTGATAGAAAACTATAGGCCCATTTCATTATTGAATGTAGACTATAAAATATTGTCTAAAATGCTAGCGAGCAGGATTTAAAAAGTTTTAGATGAGTTTATTCATACAGATCAAGTAGGCTATATGAAAGGAAGGAATATAGGAGAAGCAGTAAGATTAATAGACGATGTTATATTCCATTCGTCTACATTTAATATAAACGGTTTCTTGTTGGCTATCGACTTTGAAAAAGCGTTCGATTCTGTTTGGCATTCATATTTGAAGAAAATATTAAGTCTGTATGGTTTTGGTCCTCATTTTCGTAAGTGGGTTGATATTTTATACTTTAAAGCAGTTAGTTGTGTTATGAATGGTGGACACTCCACTGGTTACTTTGATGTTGGGAGAGGAGTACGTCAGGGGGATCCAATGTCTCCGTATTTGTTTCTTTTAGTTGTAGAAGTGTTGGCACTTGCAATTCGTAAAACACAAAATATAAACGGAATACAAATAGGACATCTTGAAGTGAAGTTAACCTTGTACGCAGATGATATGACTATGTTTTTGAAAGATTCAGAATCAATACAAACTCTAGAAAAGGTGTTAAATACGTTTTGGAGATTATCCGGATTAAAAGTGAACAAAAATAAAACAAACGTATTAATCTTGGGTCCTCGTGAAAATATAAGAAATATGTTTTCACTGGGAAAGCAAGTAGAAGTTGTTAAAATACTTGGGATATATTTTTCTTTAGACATAAATATAAAGGAGGAGATGAATTATAAAGAAATATTAAGTAAAATTAAAAGACTATTAGGCTGGTGTAAACAGCATGATTTGACCCTTACTGGTAAATACAACTGTTGAAAGTATTTTCCCTATCCAAACTTATATATGTCCCTCTGTATTATTGGTACCAATTTGGGTTTATAAAGAAGTTGAAAAAATTGTTTTGATTTCATATGGAGAGGACATGATAAGATTAAAAGAAATATCCTTTATTTAGATTATAGTCATGGAGGTTTGAAATGATGAATTTTAGAGATATGATCAAGGCACAAAGAATAATGTGGATTAAGAGACTAATTTATGAAGACAGTGATATGAAATGGAAAAAATATTTTGACTATATATTCGAGTCGATTGGAGGAAGATTTATATTTTTATGTGATTATGATATGAAAAATATTCATTTTCAGGCGCCACCATTGTACTTAGAACATTTGAATATTTGACATGAATTAAGAGAGAACAGAATTATTACTAGTAATTTAGGAAATCAAATGATTTTTAATAATACTTTGATCCGTTTTGGCCGGAAAACATTTTTTAATAGAAAACTATTTGAGGCGAATATATATCAAATTAAGCATGTTGTAGATAAAAATGGCCATTTAAGGCCAGTTAGCTATTTCCTACAAAAAGGTCATGCCAACGATTTATTCTACATTAGTAACATTTAATCAGCTTTGCCGGTGTATTTGAAAGAGAAAAGGAAAATAGACGAAGAAATAAATGATACGATCGATTAATCGGAATTGATGTATAAAGTAGGCGATAAAATAATATCATATGAAGGAATGACTTCTAAATTATGTTATAAAATCTTTATAGATAATATAAAGGAAACCTTTGCATTTAGACACACGGAAATAACACATTTAAATACCAAGTTTGGAGTTGCGACTTGCTTTTTAACCCCGAGATTATGCACTTTAGATGGGAAATTACGTGAATTTCAGTTTAGATTATTACATAGTATCCTATATTGTAATGATAAATTGTATCAATTTGGTTTTTTATCATCTAACTTATGTTCTTTCTGTGGACAGGAAATTGAGGTATACAACCACTTGTTTATGAAGTGTCAAGTGGTTAAAAAATTGTGGCAAGAAATTGGGGAACAAATGAAATTGATGCACTTAAATACTTTAAAATGGGAGGAAATTTTAGTTGGTTTAGATGTAAAATCAGAAAAACACATGTACATTAACCACTTAATTATGCTCATAAAATATATGATATACAATGCGAGATCAAAAGGAACGCCCCCAAGAAAGAAAAAAATCTATAATGCACTTTTAGAAAGTAAAGATAATGAACGAAAAAAAGCAATAGTTCGAAATAAGTTAAGTCTACATATAAAAAAATGGACTTATTTTGAATGTTGGACGGAAGGAGGATATACAAGTTAATATTACAAACGGCTTTAAAAAAACTATTATTCATTGTTACAATTGCCCTATATACTTTAATTCGTCACCTATGATTTTAATCTATACCTTGTTCAGTTAATTGTACTATGGTTTATTTATATGAATGGCATGCTATGGAATTATATTATTTGTATTGTCTAATATTGCCATGTTGAATTATGCTGTGTAATCAATGCTTAATTTGTAATATTCATTTTGAAAATCTGAATCAAGGAATTAAAAAAACATTATGAAAAAAAAAATGACTCAGTTTCGAACCATGGTCCGTTAGAGAGCTATGACCGTATCGCTGGGCCAACTCACCTCTCCATGAGATGTGAGTCCAAAGAAACACTATTTTTTTTGTTCAGTGATACTGATACACTATATGCTATATGTGATATTTATTTAAACTGATTGAAATTGTTAAATATCTATTCATTTTGTAACGATTTGCCGTATACAGAAACTGGTCATCTATAATGCTTGTTGTCTATATAGGGTCGGCTGTTCGTTTGTTGTCGTTTGTTGTTGTTCTTTTGTTGTTGACATGTCTGATTTTTATAGAAATAATTTTTCTCCATTCATCAAGTGATGAACAGTGATAAGATCAAAGTCGGCTAATTGCAATTCAATCGATTTACGAAATGTCACGAGAAAGAATGACCTAACGATCATACATTCCCAGACAAAAGATTTTTATTTCAAAATTGTGATATTTCATCCTTACAAAGATATCTCTTACCGTAATGTGCGAGAAAGATAACATCTTTGTAGGCTAATTTCCCATGATCTTTATGTCGAGTGAAAAGTGAATTGTGTTTTGCAAACTTATTTCGTTCTGGGAGGAGTAGAATGAATGAAATATTGGTCGTGAGGTGATTTTAAATCCATTTCCCTTTCGTCAGGGTAATCTTATCGTCACAATCCAAATTGGATAATTCAAGCACGTCTGTGCATTATTTTGAATGATTGAGAGAGGAGAGAAAGAGAGAGAGAGAGAGAGAGAAAGAAATAAGCTATGAATGTCATGTGCACTACATGGGCCTACAAGTTGCCATTACAAAACATTACAAAATTTAATAGTTTTATTGCAGTCGTACTATAATATTCAAGAGGGAAAGTGCTCATAAAATGGTTACTTTAAAAATACGCATTTATTTTAATAATGCAAATGCGTCGATCAATGAGATCGTACGCTATATGGTATGGCCCATTAGTGTACTTACTTGGAGTTTCTTTAAACTCAAACAAAAATCTAGTTGCAGCTGCTGTACGATTCGTTTCGAGTTTGGTTGCCGACTACTTATTAGGACGCTGTGATTGAAAAGTTTCGATTTTCTTCTGGTGATTTTGAATATACATTATCTTTTTTAATGAGAAAGAAAAAATTGCTGCAGGATACGACGAATTCAATCACACCTCATATAACTAGAAGCAATTCCCACAAATTGGTTATCTTTCAATCAAAATGTTAATCACACATTCGTACCCATCAATGAGTCTGCCGTTGGTTCAACACTCTTAAAAATAACTCAATTTGCAATATCGCGCTTCCATTCAATATCATAAAAAGACTAAACTGAAATGGACCACATAAATTTACTTCCATTTTGACACTGTCAGATGTAATTAAGACGCACAATATCAAAGGGGCTTCTTGCTAGTAAACACAATTTCTCTGTGATGATGAGAGGAAGTTATGGATTTTCGTCCATTGTCACCAGTATTAGCAGATGAAAATGCCATAAAAACTTTACATATAGTTGACCCAGTAATCGCATTATTATTATGACTTACATGAACTTAATATGATGGCAAAAAGCTAATCAAAAGTAATGCACGAAAGCGGCATTTAAAAGGAGAGGAAAAATCGATTGAATTTGAAAATGACCGTCATATCTCACTTGTCACAGTCATTTCTCTCCATGCATGGCTTTATAAAAAATCAAACAAAACATAGCTATGATGAGATAGAATGAATGGCTATTAAAATAACAATCTGCACCTCCCACAATCACTTTGCCTATAATGCATGCCCTACAATCGAGATTAAGATCTGAAATGATAAAGTTTCTTTCATTCTTTATTACGGTTGACACACAATGACGAGAGAAAAGTTCGATATGCTTTTAGGGTATCACGTTACAAATATTAAACAAACTGAAACTATAGCAGAAATCCAGCTATACCAGAAGAGAAAAATGGGATCAATAATCACATGTAAGCTCATCTAAAATACATTATAAGTTACAGACGGGAATATATTTTACACAGGGACAATTTGAATATCATGCGACTATTTCCCATGTCCCAATTTTCAAATCACGTTAAATCTCTGCTATTGTTTGCATTAACAAAATCAATAATGGGCTCCATTTTCTACATCTAAATTTAACGGTATAATTATAACAATAATCAGGAAAGAGATAATCACACGCACTAAAAAAAAGGTACAATTTTGCAACCTTCAAAGCAACAAAAGTTGCACCTTTTTGTGTGCAACTTTGCACCCTAAGAAGCTTTTTGCAACTTTAAAGATGCAGTTAGCTACAATTACAGAGTTGTACCCTTTATAATAGGTACAAAATTGCACCCTTGTTAATGCAAACGTTTCTGCATCCTTAAAGGTGCAAAGTTGCACCGGGCATTAAAGGGTGCAAACAACAACAAAAAGGTGCACTTTTGCATCCTTTTCATGTAGGGTGCAAGATTGCACCCGAAAAGGTGCTGCCAGTGTTGCAAACTTGAACCTTTTTTTCTTAGTGTGCAAATTCGTATCCACATGGAATACAGGAGAAAATAATATCAGATTAAATGTGCTGTACACTCTAAACCTAAGGTGTTAAATCACCATTTAAAAGGGCCGGGGAGTGACCATGGTTTTTTTTAATGGTAGATTAACACTTTTAACATGCTGGATGCAACACTATAAAGGCTAAATCCGGCTGGCAGGTTAAAAGAGTTAATCTCTGCCATTTGAACAAAAATGGACAATCTTGGCCCTTTTAAAAGGTGATTTAACACTTTAGTTTTTATAGAGTGTAGATCTTGACTTGTCGTTGTGATCTACACTACCATTCACCTCTCTTTGCTCAATTAATCCACTTTGGGAGGAAAAAAACCTAAGGTGTTAAATCACCATGATTTAAAAGGGCGGGGAGTGACCATGGTTTTTTTTAACGGTAGATTAACACTTTTAACATGCTGGATGCAACACTATAAAGGCTAAATCCGGCTGTCAGGTTAAAAGAGTTAATCTCTGCCATTTGAAAAAAATGGACACTCTCGGCCCTTTTAAATGGTGATTTAACACTTTAGTTTTTATAGAGTGTAGATCTTGACTTTTCGTTGTGATATACACTACACTGTAAAAACTAACGTGCTACTTTTAGGGGCATGTATAGTGACTGCACCTGAAATGCTGTTTATAGCACTTGTAGTGTGCTAATTTACCAGCGAAAAAAAAATGTGCGTGGCGAACCTCGAACCAGGTCCACTGATTGAGAGGCGCTGACGTTACCGATGGACTAACGAATGCTTCTTGCAATCTAGTTTAG
>CM046855.1:5140213-5424203 GCA_025617745.1 Heliocidaris erythrogramma | reverse complement strand
ATAGAGAAACGAAAATGTAATGCTTTTAGATAATTAGAACTAATCTTGAGCATTGAGATGTTGTGTTCGCTACCGTTCCGTTATCATATGTCAAGAACATTCGTAATATTTTCTGCATTTTTTTGAAAGATTCGAACATACACGTACAAATAATAAATGATAATTACTTTCACACAATTAACCTGTTTTCCAATGTGTGAAATAGTATTATTTTAGTAATGCCATACAATATTTTCTCACCTCTGACATATAGAATGGAATAGTCCCTTAGAGCACTTGGCATAGGGGAGGTGGGAAAATAATTACACTTCCACCCTCCCCACCTCTTTCTCTCCCCTCCCTCTCTCTCTCTCTCCCTCACTTTTTTCCCTTAGGTGAGAGAAAGGTGATTCGAACCCCTGTCCAAACTTGTCATCAAACTCACTCAACCATGCAGCCTACTTTCTCGCGTACCCATTCATCATCTTCCGCTTTATGACTTGTCATCTTTTATCAGATCTCAGAACGACCTTCTATTACTTTATTAAATTGAGGTCTATGCCAGTTATACCTGCAGGCGATAGTTGTAACTTGGTAGGTAGTCTTCAACTGCAACTCTACTTCCTCTCATATACGTTAATTCTAATGATTATGAATTGTAGGTGCACCGGCGTGGACATTCTAAATTTGCTTGAAAAATGTAGTAGGATTTTGCACTTAGCTGTAAATGATTCGTTCATGGAAACAATGGTGACGTCGAAGGCAAAAATGCCTTAATTTTTAAAAATAAGAAACATCCAACCCTCAAAATCTTCACATTCGCATTAAACGTTAACAAAACGGGATCGTAAGTACTTTATGAGGGGGTGGGTGGATTAAGGGGCTGTAATATCCAGACTTTTTTTAACGAAATGGATAGAAACCCTAATGCGTCCATGAAGTTCATGAACCACGCGTGCTCATTATAGCATTTCGCTCTTATTATATGAACAACCCCAAATTGTAAAATCTTTCCCTAGCGCTTCAAAATAAAGAGCTAAAATACCACCAGAAGTTTATAATGTTGAGAGAGTGCATGGTTGTAACAGAAGGGGCAAAATATATATAAACTATATAAAATGATGGGTCAATTGAATTGGTCAGGATAAATTAAATAAGAAGAGAGGATAATAGGTCTACAGTTGTGAGACTACTCAACACAGGTGTACAATGAACCAATTACTCTAGACAATAGCAAAGAAAGAAAGGAAGTGACTCGTCGAATCGGCCCCCAAAGTCAACAATTATGTGATTAGGAGTCGCCAACAGACACCAGGTACATGTCTATCATCACATCATCGGGTAGCCCCGGCATGGGAGCTATCGGCTCGTCGCTTCAAGTATCTTTGTCAAGGTCACTGCAATACGCACGCAATGTAAGAAAACAGAAAGCATCGTAACACATAACTGTGTATCATCTCGACTTGTTACAAGATTAAGACCAGATCATCTGTGAGTCGTCACCCATATACTGTTGTGTGCCTAAATCCAACACCCAGCTCCATCTATCTTCATATATCCCAAGGACTATACACTCTTAGAAATGTTGGGTAAATGCCACTGGGTAAATGAAGATTGGGCATAGGTTGGTTAAATCTTGCTCAACTTTTACATGCATTTACCCAACATTGGTCAAAAATAACAATGAAATTGGTAAAGTTTACCCAAAAGTTGGTCGGACTCATAAGGACCCTCATGTTGGGTAAAATTTGGGTAAAATTTTGCCCAATATTTCTAAGAGTGTAACAGGCTATGGAACTCACTCCTAGCTTTTGTTTTTCTCGATGTTGCCAATATGGGTAGATTCAAATCTGCTGTAAATTCAATTTCCTGAATTCATTATAGATACTGTATAATTTATGATATTGTAACTGATTAGTAATTCAAGCATTCGTAATGTGATTATTCTTCATAACTTGGGGCCGTTTTGCATCTTTTTGATGGCAACACCAGGCCCAGAATCTGCTTGTTTAAAAATACTTGTTCCTTTTCAGAGTTTGCATTTAATGTTTTACCATTCTATAGAGTAATGGTGTGCTGTCCCACTATGCTCTCTCTCTCTCTCTCTATCTCTATCTATCTACCTCACTCTCACTTTTCTCCGTTTATCTCTCTTCTTATCATACCACTATCTCATGAGTCATGAATCTGTACCGCTTTTTCATAATACATGTATTTATTTACACATCGAATTTCTCCAGTTTTGTATGCGTATAACACCTCACTTTATGTGACTATGTTCTCTCTCCAGTAGATGTGAAGTTCGTATATCAGTTCATGAATTTTTGTTAAAGGGGGATGATGCTTGCATGTGATATCATAACCAATATCAGCATTTGTTAATTCTCCTCCTATACCTTGTGAAAATTTTAGTATTTTATAATCAATGTGAAAGGAAAGACCTAAATATTGGGTGCAGTGACTTACTTTCCAACTGCAATTTGTTTGGTAGGTTTGATCATTCTGTGGATGGTTTGTTCTGTAAAGCCATACACCACTGCTCCAATGAGACAACCGGCAAACGTCATACCTGTATTGAAATAAGATTGTATTGAACAAAGGTTATGTGGTTTTCACCATCATTTACTACAGGGTAATTACTTTCATCATAACCCATCGTAACTCTACTATACCCAGCCTCAATTACAAACCCAAACCTTGGATATATTTAATTCTTACTGATCTTGTCATTATGCCTTTTGCGAAAGAAATGTAAAAGAAGTAATTTTTGCGTTCAGTTAAATCGTAAGCTGCAGACGCATTACAAGAGATTGTTATTCGGAAAGAAATTACTTTTCTATTCTATTTTTTTTTCACAAAGGGTGGGGGCATGGTTATAAGCATTGCTACCACACGTGAGACTTTCTTCTAATATCTCTTCCTCAGATCGGTATACTAAATAACAACATCTATTTTGTAAAAACAACATCAAAGAATGGTAGAAAGAAGTGACTAACGATTTCTTTGAAATCTTAACTGTGCGCACCCACACTTCCATTAAATATCCCGAGTATATTCAAAAGCCCTTTAAACTGTTAAAAAAGTCCTATTCAGTTTATCAACTAAGGCAATAATTGCACGTGATGTACATGTATTGGATTATTTTGCAATGCCCTTGTAGATAATATATAATGAATGTCTACCGAAAAAATGGATACTGCATGCTTTGTCGCAATGTATATGTATACGTGATTTTGTTTTTTCTTCGTCGAAATCATTTCATCTTTAAGAAAATTCGCGATTGTACGGACAAGCGATTAAGGTGATGGTACATCCATATAAATAAGGAGTGTAACTGTCTTTAATACCTGCATGGTGCACTCCAGCTCCGACTTCGATGAGAACCGCTCCTGGACACTAAAAAAATAAAGAACATTTCAAATTAGTAACTATTGTTGTCGGTGGACGCGTCGAGGTGGTGGTGGTGGTGTTGTTGTTGGTGGTGGTAGAACTTGTGATGTGGCGGTAGAGGTGGTGGTGGTGTTATTGGTGATGGTGGAGGTGGTGATAGTGATGGAGGTAATAACTGTGAATGTGGTGGTGGTGGTGGTGGTGGTAGTGGTGGTGTTGGTGGTATTGGTGATAGTGGAGGTGTTAATGGTGTTTTTTTTTAGGTATAGTGATACATGGTGATGTAAACTGATGTTATGCCTGTGACGATGATAAAGTAGTGATGTGCCATGGGGTTGTTGGTGGTGGTGGTGGTGGTGGTGGTGCTATACTGTAAGAAGTAAGAGTGGTGATAGTAGAGGTGGTAACGAGAACGATGATAATGATTGCGAAAATATAATAGTAATAAAATAGATAACAATGATGAGAATTATGACAGTGACATAATGACGATTTCAGTTATGGATGGATTGGTGAGTTAAAATAAACTCTGCATTGAAGCCATTTGCTAATCCAGATTACATTTACAAAAGTATTAATCGGATTCTCTCGGGGCGTGTAAAGCCATAAATGCTAACCGTTGTTTAAGTGAGAGGTCGAGGACTTTCAAAATGTGTTGATCCGTCAGCTGAAGGTCTAACCAGCTAAAACAGCATTTAAACAAAACATCTACTCCCTGGGGATGAGATGGAGATAAAGTGGTAAACATCCTTTGTGTGGAAGGATTCTTCGAGTTTTGTGGAAAACTTTTTTTTTCTAATGGGACCACTATAGGCCAAGATTTTGCCACATAGCAGAATTGTTTAATTATGGTTTGCCTGCACCTGATCTAGCAAATAGGTGTCTCGTGTTGTTAATTGAAACAGAAGGTGATGATGTAAAATTAAACATAGACCAAAAGCATAAAAAAAAGGTTTCTACATAATATCATAGCAAAGTGATGAGAATACCAGGGTCCGTGATTAGTGTTAAACTGGTCGCTAAGACGATGGCATTGGAATAAATAGTCATCATGATGAAATTTATATATTCTAATGGCGCATTGATATGAAACGTTTTCATCGTAATGGCGGGATTTCTGATTCAATCATGGACTTCCGAAACATAATTACAGATGTAATGATGCTTTAATTGATTAAAATGTAACACTGTATCTCCCTGACCTCTATAGCTGGATGGCAATGAACTTAACCGTATGTGAGCTTTATTGCCCAATGTTAATTTTATAAGCCATAGCTTTCTAGGCCATCGTTCATCTTGATAGGGTTAGAAAACAACCAATAATTCATTATTGCTCGTTGCAAAAACTACTGATCTATTTGAAGAATTTTGTTGAAGTTGCCTCACTGAATTCTATAGGCTTCATTTTACCTGTAATACCAATCGAAACGAGTTTATGATATCAATTAAAAAAAAAAAACGTTTTCTATCATTGTCATAATATCCATTTCGTCATTGAAATGCCTGTCTTGTTTTTTCCCCCACTATGATGAATTGATGCAATACGATTTGAATCTCTTTAATCATGAACTCTTGGAAACACTTTTATACGTGGACGAATCAATGCTTGATAAGAGCATATTCCATAACAGAATAAACTAATTGATTTGTACTTCTAACGAGTCATTTCATGACTAGTTTGCTTTTCAATTTCTCAGAATTTGTGGTGAAATGAAGCGGAAGACGACTTACGGCTCCTGACATGGCCATACCAATGCCTAGCATGGCACCACCAATAGCAGCTGCTACTAATCCTTTGCTGTTCATCCGACAACCAAGGTTACTGCGTGCTGACTGGAACTTGGATGCCGTGATGGGAAGCAGCGAAAGAATGCTAAACCAAGCGATGCTTGCTACGATGGCGGAAAGGAACATCTTGAGCATGACGAAATTCTGGAAGAGCATCTGCCCTCGGATATTATGAGGCTCGAAAACTGATAGAGATAAAATAAAGATTTAAAATTTTCAAGACATTAACCCCCTGTACATTTTTTCACGTGTAGTATAGATGGGAATAGGCATAGGAAGAGGGAGGGGAGGAAAGGAGTGGTGAAAAGCTTGAGTAATGTAATACATAATAGACATAAAATAAGGCATGGTAATCTTGATGAAAATGATTGAAAAACTTATAGGAAAGATCCAAGACAATACGAGAAAATTAGACATAAGCAACTGCTAAAATAGAGAGGGGATATATGAAGAAAAGCGTGACGAGAAACCCTAAAAATGAAATACAACAACGTGGTCCCCCAAATAGACTATAAAGCGGCAGGGATGAAAGGATATTCAAAAGAATACAATATTTCCAGGTTTATTATACAATATCTGTAAATGTAAATATTTTATATCCTGTGTAGGTGTAACTCGCCCGGTATTACACTCCGCCCAGTTTAACAGAGAACGTGTTATATCACAGCAAGGGGGCCTACGTGCGACCCTCAAATAGGCCTATGTCACTAAATGAGTGAAGGACGTCAAAGTGTGTATTTATATTGTCATTCCTGCGATATGCTCATATGTCTCTTTCATGATTATTTGCAACAGTGATAAATAATTATGTGTCTTACATGTAAGGCAAAATGATGTAAGAAATGAACATCGTTGTAGTCCGGGCTATTTTGTGCCCATTGATTCATCACGAGCATTACATTCCTAATCCCCTTTATCTCTTTCTACCAATCATCTTTATTCATCAAGCTAAATGAACCATCACCATAGTCATCATTGTCAGTTTCATCAACCTCATCACACTAAATCATGCTTTCTTTATCTTCATTGACGACGGTACACGATCGGCTTCAATAGAACAGTCTTCTTTGCCAATTTTCAATCGATGCCTAATTTAGCTTGCTTATAAGGGCAAGACCAATAATGACCAAAAACGATACCGCAGAAATGATTATTTTCCTAAACCTGTTACCGGTGGAAAATGGCAGCATCCTAACCCTGTACCCCGGAGGCTTATCGAGGTATAACCCGAGGACGTAAACCTTGAGCATTATAGCTTACAGGGACGTTTATCAAGCGATATCAATACTATTTTTTCATAACAACAAATTGCGTTATTCGGCATTCAAATCCAACTCCTTTGATATTTAGCGCGACAGACCTTCGCAGCTTAGCGATGGGAAAGGAAAAAAGATGAAAAATTATCCTCGTCGGATTTTCATTGAACTTGGACGCCATTATGTTTGCGTAGTAGCCCAGATCCTACAACTCTATCACCAGTCATACAACTGACCTCGTTCACATCTCATGATTAATCCACAGTCGAGAGGTCAAAGCTATATAGTCTTGATGTAAACGGGTCTACTATCATTGTACAATTCCAGTGGTTGTAGATAGAAAAGAATTACATCAACCTAGGATTATAGCATGGATAGTGGGTATGGCATATGGCTAAAGTAAAGTTTGTCTATACCATGACATGGATTAGCACCTACAAAACAGATGTAATATAATTTTTTTTAAATAAAGATTGGATAGTGGATGGCGGCAGAAGTCGCTACATGCGATGAAATTGATTCAAGGTGGTCATAATATAATGCCTGCTCTCATTGAATGAATTGAGTTTACATCAAATGAATATCTCTCTCACTGAATAAAGCTGAATGGTGACGTTCCATCCAAAAATCAACACTCCATAATATAATCCATCTCTCAATCCATGGTTTACAATAAGCTGTTTTCACTTGGTTTAAATACGTTTTTCCTCATTCTCTCTCTCTCTCTCTCTCTCTCTCTATTTATCTCTGTCGTATTCATTTTCTCTTTCACATTATTTTACACAGATTTAAAGTAATTCTAAACATGATAAAGGATAACTTACATTGAGTTGATTGTTTGTGCTACTACCGTATACGTGTATAAAATATAATGGCTTACGTATCTCTAAACGATCAGACTTTTAGAAACAAAATATCATAAATAGTCTTTCAGCTGTCCCATAATAACATTTATATATCATTCTTTATTATTTATATCAATAGAATATGCAATATTTTATAGCATGTTGCTACTTAACATGCATACCGAGCCCATATGCAGGTTGATATATTAAATATTGTAATCGAAATAATGTCATGAAATTGTGAATGAGAAATCTATTTCAAAACTATTTGAATATAATTGTAAAGCGATATGACGATACTGTCAAATAAAGTAGAAGATTTAAGATATATGGTTTTTTATTCCCTTTTTTTGCTGTGCATCTGATCTGGAAAAGATGATGTACTTGGTTCCTCTTTTATTTACCATCCTTTTTTTTCTCTTGGATGTGATTCTTCATGGAAAGACTGATATTGGTTAATTTTAGCATGTGAACGCGCTGAATAACATCATCAAAACCCTACTCAATTGGAACGATTACAAAAGTCAATGACAGTTCTTGCACTCCAGCCATTCAGAGTTTCGCTCGCTTTCATTCACCATTTCACCTTGGCTGTGTTTAGATTTTCAACTAGAGCAAAGAGAAGAAATGAATAGGTATGAAAATGATGTGATTTGTTTAGGAGCGCGTGGGAAGCTTTTGGGAGTTTGTGCCGCTCAAGGGTGCGTTTTCGGCACCTTTTTGTTGTGGTGGAACGGAGGGAAGAAACGGTGTAAAGAATGTGAGATACCTTACAGTGCGAATTGGACCGAATCTATACCACGTGCGGTGACTGGGAAGACGGGTTAACATGAATAATCTTCGGCATTGTCTGAGCTTCAGGAACCTGAGAATTTCAAAATAAATTTAATCCAACAGTGGGATGCGTGTATGTGAGTGTGCGCGTGTGTGTGGGTGAGTGTTAAACTGTGTTTGTGGGGGGGGGGGGGGGTATGCGATGAAAAGATAAGTATTGGGGAATGTTTCTCCACTTTAAATGAGATGCAATTAAATTAAAACCCCGGTAATGACGGCTTGACTGTAGAATTCTATCGAACATTCTGGCCAGTGATAGGAAAATTAGTTATAGATTCTTTTAATACTTCCTTCCAAAAAGGGGAACTGTCTTCGTCACCAGAACAGGAGGTTATAACTTTAATTGAAAAAGAAGGTAAAGACCCTCTTTTGATAGAAAACTATAGGCCCATTTCATTATTGAATGTAGACTATAAAATATTGTCTAAAATGCTAGCGAGCAGGATTTAAAAAGTTTTAGATGAGTTTATTCATACAGATCAAGTAGGCTATATGAAAGGAAGGAATATAGGAGAAGCAGTAAGATTAATAGACGATGTTATATTCCATTCGTCTACATTTAATATAAACGGTTTCTTGTTGGCTATCGACTTTGAAAAAGCGTTCGATTCTGTTTGGCATTCATATTTGAAGAAAATATTAAGTCTGTATGGTTTTGGTCCTCATTTTCGTAAGTGGGTTGATATTTTATACTTTAAAGCAGTTAGTTGTGTTATGAATGGTGGACACTCCACTGGTTACTTTGATGTTGGGAGAGGAGTACGTCAGGGGGATCCAATGTCTCCGTATTTGTTTCTTTTAGTTGTAGAAGTGTTGGCACTTGCAATTCGTAAAACACAAAATATAAACGGAATACAATAGGACATCTTGAAGTGAAGTTAACCTTGTACGCAGATGATATGACTATGTTTTTGAAAGATTCAGAATCAATACAAACTCTAGAAAAGGTGTTAAATACGTTTTGGAGATTATCCGGATTAAAAGTGAACAAAAATAAAACAAACGTATTAATCTTGGGTCCTCGTGAAAATATAAGAAATATGTTTTCACTGGGAAAGCAAGTAGAAGTTGTTAAAATACTTGGGATATATTTTTCTTTAGACATAAATATAAAGGAGGAGATGAATTATAAAGAAATATTAAGTAAAATTAAAAGACTATTAGGCTGGTGTAAACAGCATGATTTGACCCTTACTGGTAAATACAACTGTTGAAAGTATTTTCCCTATCCAAACTTATATATGTCCCTCTGTATTATTGGTACCAATTTGGGTTTATAAAGAAGTTGAAAAAATTGTTTTGATTTCATATGGAGAGGACATGATAAGATTAAAAGAAATATCCTTTATTTAGATTATAGTCATGGAGGTTTGAAATGATGAATTTTAGAGATATGATCAAGGCACAAAGAATAATGTGGATTAAGAGACTAATTTATGAAGACAGTGATATGAAATGGAAAAAATATTTTGACTATATATTCGAGTCGATTGGAGGAAGATTTATATTTTTATGTGATTATGATATGAAAAATATTCATTTTCAGGCGCCACCATTGTACTTAGAACATTTGAATATTTGACATGAATTAAGAGAGAACAGAATTATTACTAGTAATTTAGGAAATCAAATGATTTTTAATAATACTTTGATCCGTTTTGGCCGGAAAACATTTTTTAATAGAAAACTATTTGAGGCGAATATATATCAAATTAAGCATGTTGTAGATAAAAATGGCCATTTAAGGCCAGTTAGCTATTTCCTACAAAAAGGTCATGCCAACGATTTATTCTACATTAGTAACATTTAATCAGCTTTGCCGGTGTATTTGAAAGAGAAAAGGAAAATAGACGAAGAAATAAATGATACGATCGATTAATCGGAATTGATGTATAAAGTAGGCGATAAAATAATATCATATGAAGGAATGACTTCTAAATTATGTTATAAAATCTTTATAGATAATATAAAGGAAACCTTTGCATTTAGACACACGGAAATAACACATTTAAATACCAAGTTTGGAGTTGCGACTTGCTTTTTAACCCCGAGATTATGCACTTTAGATGGGAAATTACGTGAATTTCAGTTTAGATTATTACATAGTATCCTATATTGTAATGATAAATTGTATCAATTTGTTTTTTATCATCTAACTTATGTTCTTTCTGTGGACAGGAAATTGAGGTATACAACCACTTGTTTATGAAGTGTCAAGTGGTTAAAAAATTGTGGCAAGAAATTGGGGAACAAATGAAATTGATGCACTTAAATACTTTAAAATGGGAGGAAATTTTAGTTGGTTTAGATGTAAAATCAGAAAAACACATGTACATTAACCACTTAATTATGCTCATAAAATATATGATATACAATGCGAGATCAAAAGGAACGCCCCCAAGAAAGAAAAAAATCTATAATGCACTTTTAGAAAGTAAAGATAATGAACGAAAAAAAGCAATAGTTCGAAATAAGTTAAGTCTACATATAAAAAAATGGACTTATTTTGAATGTTGGACGGAAGGAGGATATACAAGTTAATATTACAAACGGCTTTAAAAAAACTATTATTCATTGTTACAATTGCCCTATATACTTTAATTCGTCACCTATGATTTTAATCTATACCTTGTTCAGTTAATTGTACTATGGTTTATTTATATGAATGGCATGCTATGGAATTATATTATTTGTATTGTCTAATATTGCCATGTTGAATTATGCTGTGTAATCAATGCTTAATTTGTAATATTCATTTTGAAAATCTGAATCAAGGAATTAAAAAAAACATTATGAAAAAAAAAATGACTCAGTTTCGAACCATGGTCCGTTAGAGAGCTATGACCGTATCGCTGGGCCAACTCACCTCTCCATGAGATGTGAGTCCAAAGAAACACTATTTTTTTTGTTCAGTGATACTGATACACTATATGCTATATGTGATATTTATTTAAACTGATTGAAATTGTTAAATATCTATTCATTTTGTAACGATTTGCCGTATACAGAAGCTGGTCATCTATAATGCTTGTTGTCTATATAGGGTCGGTTGTTCGTTTGTTGTCGTTTGTTGTTGTTCTTTTGTTGTTGACATGTCTGATTTTTATAGAAATAATTTTTCTCCATTCATCAAGTGATGAACAGTGATAAGATCAAAGTCGGCTAATTGCAATTCAATCGATTTACGAAATGTCACGAGAAAGAATGACCTAACGATCATACATTCCCAGACAAAAGATTTTTATTTCAAAATTGTGATATTTCATCCTTACAAAGATATCTCTTACCGTAATGTGCGAGAAAGATAACATCTTTGTAGGCTAATTTCCCATGATCTTTATGTCGAGTGAAAAGTGAATTGTGTTTTGCAAACTTATTTCGTTCTGGGAGGAGTAGAATGAATGAAATATTGGTCGTGAGGTGATTTTAAATCCATTTCCCTTTCGTCAGGGTAATCTTATCGTCACAATCCAAATTGGATAATTCAAGCACGTCTGTGCATTATTTTGAATGATTGAGAGAGGAGAGAAAGAGAGAGAGAGAGAGAGAGAAAGAAATAAGCTATGAATGTCATGTGCACTACATGGGCCTACAAGTTGCCATTACAAAACATTACAAAATTTAATAGTTTTATTGCAGTCGTACTATAATATTCAAGAGGGAAAGTGCTCATAAAATGGTTACTTTAAAAATACGCATTTATTTTAATAATGCAAATGCGTCGATCAATGAGATCGTACGCTATATGGTATGGCCCATTAGTGTACTTACTTGGAGTTTCTTTAAACTCAAACAAAAATCTAGTTGCAGCTGCTGTACGATTCGTTTCGAGTTTGGTTGCCGACTACTTATTAGGACGCTGTGATTGAAAAGTTTCGATTTTCTTCTGGTGATTTTGAATATACATTATCTTTTTTAATGAGAAAGAAAAAATTGCTGCAGGATACGACGAATTCAATCACACCTCATATAACTAGAAGCAATTCCCACAAATTGGTTATCTTTCAATCAAAATGTTAATCACACATTCGTACCCATCAATGAGTCTGCCGTTGGTTCAACACTCTTAAAAATAACTCAATTTGCAATATCGCGCTTCCATTCAATATCATAAAAAGACTAAACTGAAATGGACCACATAAATTTACTTCCATTTTGACACTGTCAGATGTAATTAAGACGCACAATATCAAAGGGGCTTCTTGCTAGTAAACACAATTTCTCTGTGATGATGAGAGGAAGTTATGGATTTTCGTCCATTGTCACCAGTATTAGCAGATGAAAATGCCATAAAAACTTTACATATAGTTGACCCAGTAATCGCATTATTATTATGACTTACATGAACTTAATATGATGGCAAAAAGCTAATCAAAAGTAATGCACGAAAGCGGCATTTAAAAGGAGAGGAAAAATCGATTGAATTTGAAAATGACCGTCATATCTCACTTGTCACAGTCATTTCTCTCCATGCATGGCTTTATAAAAAATCAAACAAAACATAGCTATGATGAGATAGAATGAATGGCTATTAAAATAACAATCTGCACCTCCCACAATCACTTTGCCTATAATGCATGCCCTACAATCGAGATTAAGATCTGAAATGATAAAGTTTCTTTCATTCTTTATTACGGTTGACACACAATGACGAGAGAAAAGTTCGATATGCTTTTAGGGTATCACGTTACAAATATTAAACAAACTGAAACTATAGCAGAAATCCAGCTATACCAGAAGAGAAAAATGGGATCAATAATCACATGTAAGCTCATCTAAAATACATTATAAGTTACAGACGGGAATATATTTTACACAGGGACAATTTGAATATCATGCGACTATTTCCCATGTCCCAATTTTCAAATCACGTTAAATCTCTGCTATTGTTTGCATTAACAAAATCAATAATGGGCTCCATTTTCTACATCTAAATTTAACGGGTATAATTATAACAATAATCAGGAAAGAGATAATCACACGCACTAAAAAAAGGTACAATTTTGCAACCTTCAAAGCAACAAAAGTTGCACCTTTTTGTGTGCAACTTTGCACCCTAAGAAGCTTTTTGCAACTTTAAAGATGCAGTTAGCTACAATTACAGAGTTGTACCCTTTATAATAGGTACAAAATTGCACCCTTGTTAATGCAAACGTTTCTGCATCCTTAAAGGTGCAAAGTTGCACCGGGCATTAAAGGGTGCAAACAACAACAAAAAGGTGCACTTTTGCATCCTTTTCATGTAGGGTGCAAGATTGCACCCGAAAAGGTGCTGCCAGTGTTGCAAACTTGAACCTTTTTTTCTTAGTGTGCAAATTCGTATCCACATGGAATACAGGAGAAAATAATATCAGATTAAATGTGCTGTACACTCTAAACCTAAGGTGTTAAATCACCATTTAAAAGGGCCGGGGAGTGACCATGGTTTTTTTAATGGTAGATTAACACTTTTAACATGCTGGATGCAACACTATAAAGGCTAAATCCGGCTGGCAGGTTAAAAGAGTTAATCTCTGCCATTTGAACAAAAATGGACAATCTTGGCCCTTTTAAAAGGTGATTTAACACTTTAGTTTTTATAGAGTGTAGATCTTGACTTGTCGTTGTGATCTACACTACCATTCACCTCTCTTTGCTCAATTAATCCACTTTGGGAGGAAAAAAAACCTAAGGTGTTAAATCACCATGATTTAAAAGGGCCGGGGAGTGACCATGGTTTTTTTTAACGGTAGATTAACACTTTTAACATGCTGGATGCAACACTATAAAGGCTAAATCCGGCTGTCAGGTTAAAAGAGTTAATCTCTGCCATTTGAAAAAAATGGACACTCTCGGCCCTTTTAAATGGTGATTTAACACTTTAGTTTTTATAGAGTGTAGATCTTGACTTTTCGTTGTGATATACACTACACTGTAAAAACTAACGTGCTACTTTTAGGGGCATGTATAGTGACTGCACCTGAAATGCTGTTTATAGCACTTGTAGTGTGCTAATTTACCAGCGAAAAAAAAATGTGACCGTGGCGAACCTCGAACCAGGTTCCACTGATTGAGAGGCGCTGACGTTACCGATGGACTAACGAATGCTTCTTGCAATCTAGTTTAGTCATGGGAGTCAAGTAGATAACATGAACTATGTGGTGTCGTAAATTCACTATGTAACAATATGATCTGCTCTAAATCGTATGATGTGAGTTAGTCTATTACGGTAAAGCCAGCAATTCTCCATCAGCGGACCCTGGTTCGAGGCTCGCCAAAATCATTTTTTTAATGAATGTTTAGCAGTTTAAGGAGCCGGTCCAGCTCCCGTGAAAGTGCTGAAATAGCACTCTGAGTGCAGTCCCTATGCATGCCCTAAAAAAAGTGCTATATACAGCACTTAAGTTTTTACAGTGTACCATTCACCTCTCTTTTGCTCAAATTAATCCACTTCGGGAGGAAAATGCAGTAGCTGAAAACTGTGGGTATCTTGCTAATTATCAATCAACATTAGAGAAATGTCACGAAACATTTTTGGGCTACATAAACTGTACATGAAATTTGAAATTTCCTTTCACTATTAACCAAATGCAATATCTGGTGTTTTGCCCCCCCCCCCCCGGTCAAATCCTATAAAATTGCCTTATTTCAATTTCCAAAATTTGATCAGCCTGCATGATACTATTTTTGTTTGACACCCCAAGGTGTGATATAGGATAGGACAGGAAAGGCAGCCGCTTGAGCCGGGCAGACTGAGGTTGATTACGGGATGACAGGAGGATACAACTCTCCAGGCTGGCTGGCTTCCATATGTTTCTTCTTCATTTACACCATTCCAAGGTGGAAAGACGATGAATAAAGCAGAGACATATAAAGTCAACATTGGAGTATCTTTTCAACAAGTTACACCTTTTTTAACGAATGCATTGTCATCTTGTCATAGATTCATAATTCGAGTGTGCATGAGATAAATTTGCCTGGTTTTAAATATATTTTTGCATCTCAAAAACACTTTTGAAAGCTAAACCATTGTATTTTCTGAGCAGGGTTTCTTTTACTTTTTATATCCTTCTTGCTATCTTTCATTCATAATTCTGTCCATAGAATATCATTACATGTGGAGAGAATCTAAACGAATAAAAAATATAGATATAAATCTATGTACACATGTACTTATTAGATATACTCACTTCGCTCTCAATAACTGATTAGTGATCTGGTCTTGTTCAAGACTGTAAAAGCACAGACGAGGGAAATTTTCTCTTTGGTCTATTTTCTCTTTGATTTTCGTTCTGAGTTTCTGACCAAGGCTTTTTCAGGCAACCTTTATAAGTTACATCTTTAGGAGGAAAAGAAAAACGTTCCCAAACTGGATCGGAACCGCGTGCCTTCTCCGTACACGGTTCATTAGACCAATGACGAATTGGTTAGAAACACAAGAACGGACGTTCCAATTTCACGCCTAGTTGACGCTTAAATATCATCGCATTTATTATCCCTCTCCTCGTGTTTTTACTTACCATACCTGGAAGCGAAGAGTCAAGAATTACCTGTACGGTCATTCTCCCCATGACTTCATATTTCGATATCATTTCGAGATTAAAAGTGAGAACGGAAATAAGACTGGTGACGGAAAGGATCATGTATATAGAATAGGATGTTGCTGATGAGTTAAGCAGTCAATTCTAACGACACTTGCCCTCTTAGTCCGAATTTGGAGTACCGACATGTTTTATGAAAATAATTCCTGAACCCATGCAGATACTTTTCCGTTCTTTGTTTTCCAGATCTTCTTTAAGTGATCTGCAAACTAAAGATTCATATAAAACATCAATTCTTCTTTCATTGTTTTTTTAATAGTTCCTTCAATTGACTCTCAATCAAAACAAACAAAAAAATAATAACCTGCCCTGTGCATATATGCAAGGCATCTTATCTACAGTCGAATCTCTCTCTCTCTCTCGACTGAGATATTAAATTCATATCTGGCATAATTTATTCCTTGAAATGCACGGCCCTGATTACGGCCGCCGGAGCTTCAGCTAAGCTGAATATCCAAATCACTTGGAAACCATGCGATATGTACGACTAAAAACGGTTTATAAAGCTTCTTTTTATTCATTTTGTCCTTGATGAGAGACGAAGTTGTATTTCTGAATACCTTGAGGTTTCATACATCATTCACACGAATCCCACATGATTTGAGAGTATGGATGCTGGTGGTTTCTTCCTCGAATTTACGTTTTCCGCTAACCATCACGCAACATCGAGAACAATCAACCTCACACACGATAACAGGAACATAAAAAATAGGGTCAACCTGCCAAAGTAGTTAAAGACACCATACTTGCCTTGAATATCCATATTCGCAGCAGGCAGTATAGCGCTGACCCATAATTTCCAAGCGAGACTGACTCAAAAATTGAATTTTGATCATTTTCAAAAAAATAATTAAAACACATACTTCACCACAAATTGTAGGGTTCCTACGAACCCTTCCCCATTTTCACTCTAATCTAATTATTTGTTTGATGTTTTATTTCTAGTAATTTCAGGCACAAAATGCTAAATAAAAAGGAAAGTGCCTTTTCTTCATTACATTGACACTTATTTTTGAAGGAGATATTTTGTATAAAGATAATGTGTAATTATAGCCTTGTAGAAATGTGCATGTGATCATTATAGCATCGTGCTTTCAGTTTGTTATTGGAAAGATTCCATCGATATATTTTCATATCAATCTAAATATTAACGCAATTAATAAACGAGCAAAACAAAAACAAACTTTTTTGATGTTAAATCCTTCTATTGCATTAATGGTAGAGAAAAAATTTCCTTGACTGTAGATACAGGGGGAATATAATAATTGTCAAATACATTTCATCTTATTTTATGCCGCCATTTTTTTTGTATATATCGTGCAAAAGCAAACAATAGCTAATTCAGATGTCCCTGCCTAGGAGAGTTCCAAATTAGGCTAATCAAAATAATGGTTCGCTGCTGCTCAGAAAGAAAAAAGAACTAACATTGTTACTTTAAATTAGTTTTCAAGATTACAGGGTTTTTCAGGGGTAAACTAGTCACGATACTGAAAAAAATAAAGATTTAGGTGTATGCCAACACAAAATATTATGTGCACGGAGATAGCAAGGTTTTAAGGAAATATTAATTTTCCTACCAAGAATATTTAGCTTGAATATATATGGCAGTGAAAAAGAAATATATACATTACACAAATATATGACGTTAAATCTAGGAGCGAATAAACCTTGCCACTCACAATAAATAGACAACTCAAGTACACTTTGTAAGACTTTTAACAAGAATTTGATTAAGAGGGCGGAGAGTATAATGCTAACAATGAGAAGCAAGACGAGTGTTCACCCTGGACGGGTTTTCCCCTTCTGTTACATAACGTGTTTCTATATGGCGTGCTTCGAGGCGCCATGGTAGACCTTGAATAGTGCACTTTGGCCAGCGTCGACTGGTCAACTCCTATATGCGTACGTGACCACTGGTCAATTGTGGCCACAAATCTGTTCTCCTTCTCCGAGCAATCCCTAGGTCATTCATTCCCAGGTCTTTAGATTCCAAGGGACTGTCATTCCAAGGGGTTTTTAATCACGTGTTGGTCAGTGATTGTGCAACCGACTGCAGCATGTGAGAGCGTGTAAAGGAATGGTGGAGTAGAAAACGAGAAAGTAAAATCATATAGAGAAAGAAGCTGATGAATACCAGAAACAAACCTAATGAATATGGGTCCATAACTACACTAAAAACAACTTATTTTCATACCACATGATCTGATGCAAAATGCTCTTCCATATTCGAATCTTCTATCTTGGCTTGGGAATACTACAGTTTAACAAATATAAATGTTTGAAAAAGAATCGTGATTTTATTTCATCTTAGGACTGTTAGCTGCCCATGATCCAGTTGATGATTGCATGTGCTAAAGGAAAAGATAAAGCAATTATTTCTCGGAATCTGAATGTGAATTCTAAGGAATAAAGCCGCATGCTGCCCCCCCCCCCTTCTCTAAACTGAAAGACGAAGGGAAGACGTTTGTAAGATGATGTGGATGATTGTCTAAATACCTTGACATCGACAGAGAAGGACCTCAATTAAATTTCGATACACATAGGTTCGCATGAGAAAATATGACGAAGGGCAATATTATTGGGTCATCCTTACTCACAGAGGTTTAGCCTTCGTCGTATCTCGCACGAGTCACGTATTCAATCTGTCATATACACGTAGCTTGATAAACTCTTAGAACACTCACTATTCTACAAGATTGCTCAACACGTCATATATATTTTGTAAGGCTATTATTCGTCAGTCATCAAACAAAAAACCTCAGCCCTTTTGAATTCATAATTTTTGGTGTAAAGCGGGAATTAAAATTGTATTTGAATAAGGGGAGATTTTATTGTATCTGTGATATTTCCATGAAGTTACTGTAAAACTGATAATGATCATTATGAAATGTAGCCTTAGTTCTAAAGTTAATGAATAGGAATGTTACGGCATGATTGTATTAAACGTCGCTCAACACAAATGGTTTTTCTCAGAAATGACACAATGTGCTTAGAGATGATTATATAATACCCTCATTAATAATTAAAATTTATTATTTATATTATGAAATCTTTAGTGTATGCAAACCTCATAAAAAGCTTAAATGAGTGAAAGATTAGAATCTTTTATTTCAATTTCAAGTCGTGTTCAAAGATATCGATCTCTAAGAAGGAAACACATTCTTAACAAACCTTCCATCAAAAACGATAAACCGTCCGGTATAATGAAGAAAAAAAGTAAAGAAACGTGTTTCTTTCTGCCAGTCTCATTTACATGTAAAAATCAATTTCCATGGATGTACCCCCTGCTTGGCTATAAAGGACATTAGAGTACCGTTACCATAGAGAAACCTTGTCAGGCCTTGGACGAAGGGTCCACACGTTCGCATTTATGTTTCTTTATATAATTATATTCCAAGATCTTCAGGGTGAAAGTATGATTAGCATCTGTACTTTTTAAACCCTTTTCAACCGCTTGTGAGCCGTTAAACGGTGTATAGTCTCGACAGTGCAAAAGATTTTTAAATTGTACTAGCGAAAGAAAAAAAATTGTTTGGGGTAAAATACGTCTTGCTTGTTTTTTAATAACTGAGCATCAATAATAATTGACTTCGTCATTTTGCGTAGGCCTACATAGTAACATTTATTGCCATCTCCACTGAGGAAACATTTGGGATTATAAACAGTTCGATGTTTTAGTAGAATGCCACTGACCTCATGAAGTTTTTTATGAATCTGAATGAATGTAAACTTGGCGGTGAGTCAGATACTACTTTGTATGGAAACGTAATACCAGGAAATATTTCCTTTCCGATTTTCAGCGATATACACGTGACCTAAACTATAGGATTGACTTGGAAAAGAAACACCATATACATTGTATACTTGGGGACAATATTATCTAATGAATGAAAATAAGGGATGATGAATTGAAAAAGGAAGATAGGCCTATATAATATCATTATATTAAATATAAGCTCAAGAATTAAGGTTATTGATAATTGTTAAGTTAATTGTTAACTCTCGCAACCCCCCCCCCCCCTCCATCTCTCCTTTGTGTGTTCTCATATAGCACAACAACCTAACTATCTCTCTCTTTCTCTCTCTTTTTCTTTCTTCAGTACCGTTTATATTTTGCTGACCTCCCATTTCAGACAGGATCAAAATAATAAGTCTGTACGCGTAGCCTACGTGCTCGAATCTCAAAGTTATGGCCAGCGTACTGACGACTTCAATGCCGTCGCTACAGGGTCGTCGTGTGTCCTCGGCTGCGGCCAATGTCGTCCTCTTACCCCTGTCGCTTGAAGTGCGGTCAATATAGATCCTTGGTGCTGAGTGATGTCAACCCTGGCTTGGGTTTTCCACCAAGTTACTATGACTACAACTTTTTTTGTTTTTTCAACTTCTGATACCTCCAAATGTCTATGTGCTGCGTCCAACTTATTTCTCTGTTTGATGAGTATGAACTACAAGCAGTATGACTTAAAATTCATATATTCGCAATCAATATATCTATAAAGTTAACTTGAGATGCTTTTTATACTGTAAAATGTATTTTTTTAATCAGTGGCTTTGTACATTGTAATTCATGACCACATTCTTCATCCAGCTCATGCCTCCCTTCATCACAAACCCCACGTTTTTGTCTTCATGCGTCAGTTTGGTATCTAACATTACTGCTAATCTATTCTGTCATTGTGTTTTTAAGAAACTACTTATTACGCTGAATCAATGCTTGCTTCCCTGCTTTTTCCTAATAACTTATACACTTTTTCTGTCACGTAGGCCTATTATATTTCTCTCAGTCAGTGGTTACCTGCCCCTATAGTTCCCCCTTTCTTCTCTCTCTCTCTCTCTCTCTTTCTATCTTTCTCCCCTCTACATATTTCATCTCTTCGTCTAGATATAGGCCACTATTAGTGTATTCAATAATATCTGCAACAAAAATCTAAAAAGCAATTTGTCAACGATACGCAAGTTAGATGGAAAGAGAATTATGCGATTGTGCTTTGTTATACAAACCGATCGTATATGGTTTCGGGAAAGAGCTTTTTATGAGGATTATGATTGGATTCCGTTCAAATATTTCTATGATTTCAACTCTACGTGACCTACCCTATCTGCGTTTGTTATTTTGGTCAACAAGGTTATAATATCGAAGATTTTGTCCTCGGAGAACAACTCCCCGCTAATCATGATAGAATAGAATTCAGGTGTTTCAAGTCGCTGTATGAAAGGATAAAGGTGTGTATTTTCCCGACACGAAAGGGAATCCTGTCGTGCTGCTGTGTAAATGTCCAACTTGTTTGATTGGTCCAAGATTCTGTCATCTAGCTTTCATCCACCTTTCACCATCATTGGGTAATCCAATAAAAAATGGATGTATTTGCGATTTAAAGTAACACACTTCGGAATGCAGAAATTCATATAGTATACAAGAAAGTGCAGATCTGAGGAAATGGGTGAAAGGGTACTTGCTTCTATATTTTTACAACCTTGTGACTCTCGCTTATGATTAATAATTGCATTCTGTCATTATTTTCACCAGTTAGTATATGCAACCATTTTATTCTGAACTGTTTGCCATTAATTCTAGTCATAATGATTTAAGTTCTCGAATATGTTAGTTTTTTGTTAAAACTTTCTTCAGATCAGTAATAACTCCTTGATAAAAAAGAGGATATGGGTCGATGGCCACATGTGTTAGAGCGACCTGCATGCGTGCTCACTGAATACCAACAGCTGCCTCATCAACTCAAACAGAAATGGCTGTAGGGTGTAAATCATCTTTTTTCTTTTAAAATAAATATTTTGATCTGGTCCCCCTCCTATCTCTCCCTCTTTCTTTCTCTCTCTCTCTCTCTTTCTCACTTTGTCTCTTAATCTCTCTCTCCCCTTCTCTCTATTCTCTTTCTACTTTTTCTCTCTCTCTCTCCCTCTTTCTCTCTCTCTTTCCCTCTATTTCAGTCATACAATCATATCAACAACATGACAACGCACATTCCTACGCCAGCTTTTTCATCCATACATGCCCAACAAATCCAACTGACGTTTATTTTTTAGGTGAGGGGAGAGGTTCATCATAATGTATTTGTATGTTTTTATTTAAGGATACATGAAACTGTTAACCAAAAATATAAGTTGTTCAAAACAACATTAATGGATGTGTATATATAGGATAGGTGTAGTAGGTAAGAGGTCATAGATTTGTTGTAAGTTTGCCAGGTGTGACACACCCTCTCGTTGTAAATCTTGACATAATATCCCAATGGATGCAACCAAATCTTTGTTCGTTCTCCCTCGAGTGAACTCAATATAAAAGTCGGAAGGAGTTACATGGTATTACCAAGGCTTGCCTAGTACCTCTTTGGTATTACCAAAAGGGACACGAAAACCATTTCTGTTCCGAGGCTATCGTAAGGTTAAAACACAAACACGGCCCGGCCGTGACCGCCGCGACGGTCTACTGGGACCTAGACCCTTGTGAGCTATAGCCAACAAAACTATGCCAAATAATAACCATCTGAAATGAAATTGCGTTCCACTTCTTCGCGTTTCCTGTAGTTTTTCATCTTTGTCCGAAAGTAGTAACAAAGCATTTATAAGCTTGACTTTCGACCTTGCTCTAAATTTGTGAATTCTTGGTCCTATACTATCAAAGAGAGTGACGATGATAAGTGGAGATACGTTTTGCCTCACGTGTAGTATTTAAACATTAAATTGAAAATCGAAGATTGGCAGTCAACTAATGATAATAATGTCAGCCTATTACAATGAAAATACATCCTACAAGGTTTATTACTTGGCGAGTGTTCATAACATTTATTTTATTTTTTACTGCACCTTGGATTGAAAAGAACAAACAGGAAGGGTTATAAGTTAATAACTTCGGATCAGAAGATACAAACACATGAGAGAAGACGGAATGATCTGAAGGTTACTTGGCAGAGATTTGACTTTCTGTTTACAATTCTCATCATTATTCATCACGTAGGTGGTCATCCCAAATCTCCTGTTTTTATCATAATTATATATTTAATTGACACAAATAATTTGGAATTTAATCCAGTACTATAAGTTGTAAACCGAATCACTACCCACCCTCGCCTCCCCCCCCCCCAACTTGAAAAAAAAGTAGAAAACCAACAAATTAAATTAACTTATAAGGTCTAAATGACATTATAAATAACTTAAATGATTTAATGAAGAATGACATATCCAACATAGGATTGAGGTGGCGTTCGCCTCATCCTAGTTTGCAGACTACAAAAAATTTGCAGTAGTTCAAAAACATTCCACCCCTCCTTACGAACGGCCAAATCCCACCGCCCTCCCCCATGTACATTTATATCTGGATACGCCATTGTGGATAACTATCTGCTTAAAAAATACGAAGTCATGGGAGTTGAATTCAATAAAATAATATTAAACATATTTGTATTCATAATCATAAGTCTGATTCACTTATAAGTGAATACAAACAAAGATTGGCTATAAGATGTACGTAATATTAATTTCAAAAACATAATGACGCAAAATATAGGTCAAAGGTATATCGATGTCCTTCAATCCGACTTGCCTACTCCGCAAGAGGCTTCTTAAGTCAGATGTTATCAAGAAACCTTTTGTCAGCAGTTCCTATTATTAATATTTCTGGTTTGACAGCTCTTTGACTTACAGGAATAATATAGACGATAAGATGTATTGTGCCCTGTAGAGACATCGGTAGAAATCATAGAGGTTGAAAGGCCTCACGGCATAATTATGATAAAGGCGGCGCCTCGCCTTTTAAAGATTACATTCTAGAATTATTGTTATTTTTGTGATATTATTCGATGGAATATAATCATTTCCATGAGCGATGGTTGGAATGAGTGAGGCTGACACTTGGCGAACAACAGGGAAATGAAAGCGGTCGAGTTTGGAGTCATTCACCGGGAGTATGGTGTCCTGAGTTTTAGAAGGACGGCTACAGAACGGTTGTCAAGCACATAAACCCTGACCCTTTCTCAACCCGTCAATACCAATGAGCAGATTTAACGCGGGGTTCCCGAGGAAGTAAAGTATATAGAAGGGTAAAAACAGAAATAGATGGGGAGACAAAATTAAAACAGTCACGTCACTCACGAGAAATGATGTTGAAAATTTTGCTACAGATAAAGGCATGAAATTGAAAGTGTTGCGTCTTTTCGAAACGCGAAAGAAGAAAAAAGGTATCGTTCAAAGGAAGACGTGAATCGAAACTGATCATGTTTGCAAAAATATTAAAGATTATTTTTATTTTCACTAGTTCCTATATATGGGCACACCCTCCAATTTCAACTCCCTTAGAAAATTCTATACGTCCATAGTATAGGATTTGGCGATAAGAAAATGTACTTCCATCTCCCCTTCATTCGCCGCGCCTGCACTTTATTATCAAATTTTCCCTTTCTGAAATCGCAAGTTCGTTCGATATGTTTGTTGGAATTATTATAGTCTGTGGATAGAAATCATCGTATCATTTTGACATTTTAGCCAAATAATGTACGAATTTCTGATGTACCGCCGTCCTTTAACAAGAATCAAAAGATCTACATCTCAGAAATATCTGCATCTTTCGCGTTTGAATCATAAACGCATGTCTTATTCTCTGTTTTTCTTTCGTTCAATCGTTTCTAGGAATATTTTCATTGTTTGTTGTTCGGACGTTTTGGTAATTTCAAACATTTTGTTATGATACTTCTAATTTTTTTTTCTCCTCTCTCTTTTCCTTGAAATGTGTTTTCTGCCATAAATGTCCTTTGTAATTGAATATATTTCTTTCGAATATACATGAACGTTCTTATTTTTTTTTTATTTGTGAAACGTAATGTAAACCTATGTTTAAATTGAATTTTAAATATAAAGCCGATCCGGTTGGATCTTGAAAATGGTGAAGGTATAAAGGGAAGATGTAAATATAACCAAACTGTATTTTTCTCAGTCGAGTTAATTGTTCTCTTTAGTTCATACAAATAATCTTTCTGACAAAGATGAGCAACTATATTATGGCTATGAACTTGAATATGACAAGATGCCTCAGGGGAGATGTAACGCCACATAAAACTTGCATCCTGTGTAATGTCCCTTATCAAACCCAACAAATAATTCCACCTGAGCGTTCCATACTCTGATAATGGCAAATCACAAAAATAATAAGTTGTAAACAGCTTTGACATGTTAACAACCTTGAATTTGACCTCGTAGTTTGATCGTAAGTGGAAAATAATAATTGGTAATTCAATTTGCGGCGGCTGCAGCACGACTTTGCCACTTTACATTTCTCTAGCTCGCCCTTTGATAGAATGATGTTTCCTTATAAGAACTATCGAGTGATGATAACACGTGAATTTCTTTATATATATAGACTCACCGTGGACACTGTAAAATATCATTCCGTGGAATATGTTTGTTCTTTTCTATTGATATATGAACGCCTTAAAATAAAAAGTTTAAATTTGGCGAGGCTTGTGGTGTATGATTACTGTATTATTTTGAAGCCCTTGGGAATTAGATATGATGGGCATTGCGTTTTATTTTCATACCGTCTTCTTAAAGTTCATATCAAAGGAGGAATTGTTTGAGGGATGAGAATCTTTTATTTTTCTTCTAAAAACTTGACCGTTGCGCAGACAAGAAAGCCAAACAAACTTATGGGCGGACAAACGGAGGGATAGTTTTGCCAATACCAAGTGTGCTTTGAAAGGAGAGAGAAGTAGGAAATTAAACAAAAAGAGAGCAAAGACCATAAGGAACACAGGTCGGGGAAAAAATAAAGAGCATGTTGAAGGAATGAAGGAGTGTATAAAAAGTAACAAGGAAACAGATGAGAGACGCCCACATGGGAAGTTCAGGCGTCACTTATTTACGTACAGACAACAGGTGTTATCAGCTCAATGCATAATATTTTCGGCGCTATGATTCTAAAATCTATATTTATATACGAATGTGATGGTCTTGCCGACAAATTAGTTGTGTTTGTATTAAAGTTAAAGTGTGCAACTAAGAAATATTTCGGTAAAATGGACAAATCACATGAAAAAAAAAATTGTATCAACTTAGTTACAATGATGTTAATTACCGTTTTTAGTATTGATATCAACTAAAATACTGAAAATACAATGACAATGTGCTTTCAAGTGAGATCGGATAATGAGAAAACAGGATCAGGTCACATTTCATATCATCTCTCTCTCTCTCTCTCTGTTCTCGTCTCTTCCCTCTCTCCTCCAGTTCTCTCATATTGCTCTTTTCTCTCTCTCACTCCCCTTCTCTCTCTCTCTTTCTATCGGTCTCTTTCTCTCCTAAGTAATATTAACAGTGACACGATATTTGAAGTTGATAAGTCATTAAAGGCCAAGTCCACCCTAATATCAAGTTGATTTGAATAAATAGAGTAAAATTAAACAAGCGTAACAGTGAAAATTTCACTGAAATCGGATGTAAAACAAGAAAGTTACGGCATTTTGAAGTTTTGCATTATTTCATGAAACAGTGATATGCATAGCATGGGCGGTATGCAAATGAGTGAACCGATGATGTCACACACTCACTTTTCCTTATGTATTTTATTATATGAAATTTCAAATATTTCAATTTTTATAGATGTGATAATAAAGAATCCTTTCCTTGTATGAAAATAAGTTACAATAATGATGATTTTACATGTTCCATATGGAGTCAAACCATGTTTTACATTATTGAAGCAAAAAAATGAAATATATGATATTTCATATAATAAAATACATAAGGAAAAGTGAGTGCATGACATCATCGGTTCACTCATTTGCATACCGCCCATGTTATGCATATCACTGTTTCATGAAATAATGCAAAACTTCAAAATGCCGTAACTTTCTTATTTTACATCCGATTTCAGTGAAATTTTCACTGTTACGCTTGTTTAATTTTACTCTATTTATTCAAATCAACTTGATATTAGGGTGGACTTGGCCTTTAAAGGGAGATATCAAAAACGCACTCATATACAGACACAATCTGCATATCTCATCACGGGTCACTATATTCGGTGTTTTAATCATACCAAGGAGTTATCACAGATAACTGCTTGATCATACACTAATTATATGCTGAAACATATCATTGGACAAACATATTATGGACAAACAGGAAAGTACCAAAAGCTTCGATTCATAACGTACGGTTTGACCATCATCGGAAAAATTGACAAACGTGAAGGGATAAAAACTTTTAATTTAAGGTTTGACGATCTCTAATCCCAAAAAACTCATGTGGGTGCCATATCTTTCTTGCAATTTTTAGTGAACTTCGTCACTCGGAAGGAATGTAGTTGAAATTTATCAAGTTATCATAAAAAATGTTGCTCCAGCACATTATTAGTTATTTTATGCGCAATCGAGTTAATTGTAACATAGAAAATCAGTACACAGTCAATTTAACCAAATTTCCTTTACTCTTATTTCGCACTTTTTAGACATTATTATCGTCATGCCATTTCTATTACTCTGTGCAACATGATCTTTATTTTTTCTTATCATCATAAGATACTGCTTTATAACAATTTTTTATACAGCAAAAGCTACTATCTGTAATCAAAACCGACTGGAATTTGCTACCATGTTGAAATAGGCCTTGCCCAGAAATATTCGAAATATAAGTTTTAAATGTACTGATACATTCTTTAACATGTTTAAAGGAAATTGTATTTAATCCTGCATTTCCAATGAATTGTAAATTATGACTTCCTTTCATTTTCATTCATCCAGTGCATGGACTACAAAGTTGAATGTATTTCTTATCATTCAAATAAACCATTAAACTCAATTATAATAATGATCTTTTTGTTGCCAGTCTAGAATGTTGCCATAATATTTCAAAAGGTGTTCACAAATCAATGGGCGTAATAGAGTCTGAATCCTTCGAGAAATTTACGTGAATACATTTTCAGAATGTAGTTAGATCGACTTACCTCTACCCTTCTCCATTGCAAAGCCGAATACGACGCCGGCGGCTGCCGTCATTACGAGTTTGACGCTGACCGGAAATTCAAGTTTCGGCGCTGTGATGTTTGACGACGTTGACACTTGGCTCGGGGCTTCCCCGTTTACAGAGTGTAGGATGCCATTGGTTGCCGCTCCGTTCACGAGCTTACCTCCGGGGTGCTTGCCGTCTCCATTCTCATGGTACTGATGAATCAAATGGTCGCTTGTGATGAAACTCCTCTCATCTTTCATCTGTGACGATATATTTATGTTCGCCGATTTCATGAACGTCACGTTGCCGTTCGCATCACAATCTGGCTCACATTTTAAAGATCTTTGACGCACTTCTGTCGTCATCGTAATTGACGGTGCCGACTCCATCGTTCCGTTTGGGCAAAATTGAGACGAAGATAACCTGTTGATAGGGAAAATCAGAATTATACAAAATATTATTTTCGAAAATTTGTCGACCTATTAAACTTTGATCACTCCTGAAAAAAATAGATTGAATATGTTTGTGAACTAATAATCAGGTGATTTTAGATTAACGCAGCAGTGGAGGAATGTTTGATCAAATCTGACGGCATAAAGAGGTGACCCCGAATATTTGCTCTTGACGTTACACTTTTCCGCCTCGTCGCTAATAAGGCTGATTTTGAGAGTCAACCAGCGACGGTCAACAGGGCCTACAGACCGAAGGAGGAGAGAAAAATAAAGTAAGGACGAGGAGAAAACGTGCTGTGATGAAAGACAGGATGGATACCAGTTGAGAGAATTAAAGAATGCGTGGGCAAAGAGAGCAGAGTTGGATGCCAGATATACTAACGAGTAAATCGAGAGTTGGACTGATCGAGAGCTGTGGGCGGGTTGCAACTGAGTAAAGTTGAGGAAAGTAGTGAACTCGCGTGCTGCTAATCAGAAACAACTGGGAGGTTTCTCAGGTGAGATGGAACTAACTTCTGATAACTTTGAGTCGTGCAGCCACTTTTTGTAGCTAAGCAAGAACCACTTTAATTAGACATCCAGGGCAGGCGAAAAGCGCTTCATTGTAGAAACAGACATGCGCATAACGACGCTCTCCTGCACGTTTCGTACCTGCCTGCTGAACCCTGACAATAATGGAGTTAGCCGAATTTTCCCGATGACTTCGCGAGTGTGTCCTTGAGTTCGCTTGAACTTTTTCTTCGCTTTTTACTGAATCGCAGGCGATTTGTGCGCGAGCCTGAATTAATGATACACAATGGTATGTAAACGGCACCCATGCACTCACAAGAAAGGGGAAATGGAAACAAAGCGAAACAAAATCAAAACGCCCTCTCTCGGCTGAGTAAAAAATCACAACAAGTTTATAAACATTGAAAATGGCCGAATGACGAGAACGCACTCATGGGGGATTCCCAAACATCGAACAATCGGGTATCTGCCTCAATTTCGACTCTGTTTTATATGAATTGAATCAAGACAATGCCGTGGTACTTCCCTTGGCCTGATTATATCAAGAAAAAGGCGTGTAGATATTTACTTCAACGCTATGTCGGCAATTTCTTGGAGGAGAAATTGACCCTTGATCAGCTGAGTGTGGACATTTACAGTGGCACTGGAACAGTGAAAGATGTCAAGTTAGACGTCTGGGTAGGATGATTGTTATGTTATTATTACAGAGTAGTCTATGTCATGAGTATGAGTGCTGTGACATATGTTTGTGCCACATATATCTTTGACTATCTATTGGACAATCGAGCAGTAGCTAGTATGATGGGGGGACCTAAGTAAAGCTACGCACTTTGTTTTCAACAGCTAAAAGGTCACAGAAATCACTGGCTTGTCACCAATTTCATTCCATATCCTGATTCTGGACATTCTAAAGTTGATTTGTGGAGAAAATTATGATGGGTGAATGTCAATAATGCACGTTTTCAGGTCGATATCAATGCCGATGTCAAATTTTGTTCTCAAAAATGAAGGGGTCCTAAAGCTACGCACATGCAATAAATGAATGCAAATCTTGATATTGAAATTGACTGTGTGTATCGCGTGTGTGTTTTAGCCTGATTTGAACGCGTTGCATTGCGCGTGTATGTGATTTGTATGGTGCGTAGCTTTAGGACCCGCGTAGTTTTAGGACCCCTTGCCATAAAACCCATGAGGATCGCCTAAATTTATTCCCCTCTCTGCCTCCACGTATGGCAAGGGGTCCTAAAGCTACGCGGGTCCTAAAGCTACGCACCATACAAATCACATACACGCGCAATGCAACGCGTTCAAATCAGGCTAAAACACACACGCGATACACACAGTCAATTTCAATATCAAGATTTGCATTCATTTATTGCATGTGCGTAGCTTTAGGACCCCTTCATTTTTACGAACCAAATTTGACATCGGCATTGATATCGACCTGAAAACGTGCATTATTGACATTCACCCATCGTAATTTTCTCCACAAATCAACTTTAGAATATCCAGAATCAGGATATGGAATGAAATTGGTGACAAGCCAGTGATTTATGTGACCTTTTAGCTGCTGAAAACAAAGTGCGTAGCTTTAGGTCCCCCCATCATACTACTTTTAGCGGTCTAAACTTATTTTAGGTTGCTAACTTCAGCTCGTCTATATGCCCTAACCCTAACCCTAACTGCGGCAGCCTGAACACGTAGTGTTCCAGCTGCGATCAGCAGTCCTTCGAACGGTTGGGTGCCTCTTACGGTAATTCCAAGCTCTGATGTCAAAATTATACCATGAAATATGACATAACTTCATTTAAGGCTACTTTAGATACTTACAATACTTTCCGCATAACTGTCGTCATTCTTTTTGATGAGGATGATATAAAAAAAAGGTCTATTAATTTCCCGGCTCCTGTACTAAAAACTTTCGTAGGCCAGTGTATAGTTTGCAATACGCATGTGCGTCAGTATAGGCCTAGATGTTTTTACGTACCTTCGAATTCTCGCTCGCGAGAGACGAGAGGGAGGATTACAATTGAGTGAAAAAAGTGACATTTGATCGACTCTATACATTTATGAGGAAGAGCTAATCTGCGGAAGGTCTATTTAGTTAAGTGGCATTGCATATATGATAATTTAATTTAATTAACGGCACAACTATACATCGTCATTTGCCCATGTAAATTGTGAGACCCAAGGAATAGTAGTGGTTTCACTCAGGACGCTGCCACTTCGTGGCAGCGTCCCGGGGCTAACCCTAACCCTAGTTAGCAACCTAAAATAATTTAGACCGCTAAAACCTAGGATTGCCTAAAATTATTGCATAAAACTAAAACAAGGCACAATCGAGACAATGTGACAAATTACAATGCCAATTTGGCTTACCTTTTAAGTTACTGCGGCAGTGAACGCTATGCGTTGCGTTCGGGCTGCGCACAGCAGTCCTTTGAAAGGTTGGGTACCTCTTAAATCCAAGATCGTATGTCAAAATTATGCCATGAAACATGACATAACTTCATTTAAGGCTACTTTAGGTACTTACATAGACAGAAAATCTGTCTGTTTGGAGGAGTTTTATGGCAAAAAGTATGAGGTACCTCACCCCAACCCGTAATTTGAAATATAAAGTCGTAAATGAAAAGAAATACACAGAATGTAATGATCATCATGCTGCACTCGCCTGATTTTTTTTGGTTTGTCAATGGGGTTATCGCAAGTGAATCGAGGCGATGTAAGTATGAGTAGAGTTGGTGGTTTTATGTGATGTGGTATTTATGATATTTTCATCGGACTTTGGCCAAAGCAAAAGTAATGCACATGAGTGTGTAGCTCCCCCGCGACTAGCCGAATATTTGTAGCACCATAGGGAAACACATAGCGATGGACCCCAACAGGAGTGGCTGGTGCAGACTTCAGTTTATGTAGGAAAGGGATTCCGTGAAGCCAGACGTAGTCTCAGCGGAGCATATCCCTGAACGAAATAGACTGATTTTTCAGTCTAGTACTTACAAAACTTTCCGGATAACTGTCGTCATTCTTTTCGATAAGGATGATATAAAAAAAGGCCTATTAATTTCCCAGCTCCTGTACTAAACACTTTCCTAGGCCAGTGTATAGTTTGCAATACGCATGTGCGCGAGCAGCAGCTCCAATGTTTTTATATACGTTCTCGCTCGCGAGAGACGAGAAGGGAGGATTATAACTGAGTGGAAAAAGTGACATTTGATCGACTCTACACATTTGTGAGGAAGAGCTGATTTGCGGATGGTCTATTTAGGTAAGTGGCATCGTATATTGAATATTTTAATTTAAAAATAAATGTACCTTCGATACAACTATACATGGTCATTTGACCATGTAAATTGTGAGCCTCACGGAATACATGTAGTAGTGGTTTCACTCGGGCGTCCCGGGGCTAGCGCTTACCAATAACCTACCCACACAGGCTTGATGTTTTATAAAATTGACATTGAACATCAAGCCACAGAGGGGAAGCAGTCTCCCATGCGGAGAGACAAGTAAACCCAAAAAATCAGTGGGCAAGTTTCATCCATTTCCATGTACGGTGAACCTTACAAACCACCTTCGGAGTTTGCCAAACTCTTCGTCTTCTTGCCCATCCGACCACTTTAACGTTCAGGTCATGAGAAACGTGAAAAGCTTACAATTTACGGCGACATTGATGTGGATTTACTTACCGTTCACATGTAGCTTTCGCTGTGCGATTAGCATTGTTGTTGTTGATTAGCTTTACAAAGATGGCGTGATCGGCATGGAATGTGCGCTGTACATGTAGATGAACGGAGTACAAGGCAGTGCAAAGCTGAGAAGTTCCGACGCGGCATGCTAAAATTAATTGTGCTAATATCTTGCATGCATATACTGTGGTCTATGGGTGCGACGGTGCAAGATATTTTTCATGTTATGGCATAAGCTATGGCATAAGTGAGTTGGTGGTTAGTTGGATTGAAGCATTTCTAGTTGGGAGAAGACAGCGTGTATGTGTGATTGGAGAGTTTCCCAGTTGGGGTCTTGTTGAAAGTGGAATTCCACAAGGTAGTGTTCTTGGGCCTGTGCTGTTTGTGTTGTATATTAAATGATCTACCTGACACAATTTCTGAGAGTAGTGTATATTTTCTTGCTGATGACACAAAGATTCTCCAGTATATTAGAGATGAGAATGATTGTAGCCCTTCAGATGGAATTTTGATAAACTCCAATGCTGGTCTGACAAATGGCTGCTAAGATTCAACCCTAAGATATGTAGTGTTCTCACCATTGGTAACCCCCAGTGTGCCCTGGCAAGACAATTTGTGTATACATGTAATATGACCTGTGATAATTCACAAAGTGCCCTCAAGCAGGTGTCATCTGAGAGAGATTTGGGAGTGGTGATTGCAATCATGATGATAAGCTAAATTTTGAAGAAGATTTTCATACATGTACAAAGATCCATAAGGAAAACAGTCTAATGAATTTAATTGGATGAACCTTTGTTTATTTAGATAAGGATAATTTTTCACTCTTGTACAAATCGCTTGTTCGTCCCCAAATAGAGTACGCTTATGCTGTGTGGAGCCCCTACCTTAAGAAACATATACATGCTTTGGAAAATGTCCAAAGAAGATCGACTAGATTAGTCCCAGGGTTATCGGGGCTGCCTTATGCACAAAGATTGAGGCAGTTGAATATCCGTACCTTAGTTTACAGGAGGGCTCGAGGCAATCTGATTGAAACGTACAAGATTTTTAATAAATACGATTCAGATGTACCACCAAATCTTGAATTACAATCCAGAGATCAGACAAGAGGACATGGTAAAAAATTGTTTATTCTTAAGGACCAAAACTCAGAGATACAAAAATTCTTTCTATGTAGGAATACGTAAACCATGGAATAATCTTCACGACGCCATTACTGCCCTGATTGTGCACAGTTTTGAAGTAGCTTTGGATAGGTGCTGGAAAATTGAGCCCGTTAAGTACGATTATGAATCGCCTGCACCTGGAAACGATCCAGCCATCTTGAAAGAAAGAAGAACTTGGAACTGAATACAGAGGCATAGAGCCGCATCCGTGCCTGCATTCAGTATCTTCCCTAGGTATCCCTAGGTAGGTATGTTCCTCATGATCCCATCGTTGAAGTGGTCGGATGGGCAGGAAGAGGACGAGTTTAGCAAACTCCGAAGGTGGTATGCAAGGTTCACCGTACGTGGAAATGGATGAATCTTGCCCACTGAATTTTTTGTTTACTTGCAGTGCTGTAAAGGATGCACCATGGCCTTGCCTCTGTAGAAGGTATCAAGATGTAGCTTCAGCCACTCTCCTCATGTCAAAGAAGGGGTCATGACAGAATAATTAGCTAGTTGTTTGCGGTCGCTCATCAGAAAGAAGAAGGGAGTAACTTTCTATCGTCAAGACATCAAATAGTCCAGGCTTCATTTTATTTAGTTTAAATTATTTAGATGAGCAGTTTGCAGAATGCATGAATGTATGACTGTGACTTGGGTTTTTAGATTTGTGATTAAGTACATATACCCACACATTGTGTGTCTGGACAAGTTTTGTTTTCTGGACAGATAATATAAAACATTAATTAAAACATGTTTGCAGGCAATATTTCATGAATCTTTCAAAATATTCCTGTTGACAATATTCTAAATGACAAATGTTCATAGTACATGTGTAGGTTTTCATTAGTTTGCACTACTTGATGCATGTTTTGTAAAATAGAATGGCAAACCAGACAGATTTACTTTTGTTGAATGTCTGAGCAAACAACCCCTCACCCCCCCCCCCCCCCTCCCCTCAATCCTTTGTTTGGGTCTGAGACACTCACAGAACTGTCCTTATGTAGGCTAATTAGGTGGTCTGTCGTAGACAGATCACCTTTTAATTTCGTCAGAATTTTCTTTCTTTATTTTTATTTTTCCACCACTTTCTTGTTACCATGATTCCTCAAAATCGGCTGAGTCAATTTTCATCAAATTTTCATCAGTAATCAGGTTCTATGAGTTCAAGCTCGGGTATCTTTTTCAAGGTCATCAGGTTATCGTGACGTCATCCAGGCGCCATTTTGTGAAATCACATTATCAATCATATCTTCATAACGAGTTATCAAAAATGAACCATATTTGACACACATGAACTTCAAGTCAAGCGTCAACATAAAATGTCAACCAAATCCGCGCGCGCATCATGACATGTCATGTCAAAATTTAGAAATGCTCAAAATCACTTTTTAATCAAATTAGAGTACGGTTCAGGACATTTTAAGCATTTCAAAATTTTCTGTCTGTGCACGTCCACGCGCGCGTTATGGGCGCGCGCAGCGCGTAGAGAACGTAAAAACGCCGTTTTTTCGCATGGTTTGTCTTTCTGACACTATTCTTGACAATTTCCAACTATTTAGAGTCATTCTCGACTTTCCATAATGCCACACGCGCGTGTCAAACTTCCAAATTCGTGCGCGCGTCAATGGGCATTCTCATGTAAAAAGTGGTAAAAACATGCCTATCTAGAATTCGCCATAGCTCCTCAGAAAAAAAAATATCATTTTGAAAAAAATGAAGTCATCATTTTTGTATTCTTTAGATAATATTTCAGTAATAGGTGGTCGATTTTCTTCCAAATTTTGATATGTTATAGCTGAGACCATTCTCTACCAGATCAGTTGCCACCATTTTTCATTTTGATGAAGGCATCATGGTGAAATTTTCAATTAAAGACGCCATGTCAGAATTCCCCCTATTTGCGTGTTATGTCTATGGAAGATGATTTTTTTTCGACTCATGAATCTACATGACATCGTTCTCTGGGCAGTATCTCAGTTATTTTGGGTCTATTTCCTTCCAGATTTTAATATGTTGTAGCTGAGACTATAAGCTTTCATAAGTGTTGTCTCCAATTTTTGAACAGATGTCGGGATTATGCCCAATTTTCAACTACAAAATGGGATTTGAGAATCCCGTTTTTCGTTTACGTGTTAATATCTCTATGGGAAATATTTTGGTCTATTGGTCAAAGCACTTGCCTCCCATTCCGGTGACCCAGGTTCGATCCCCGGTGCGTCCATTAAAAAAAATTTTTTTTTGCTTCTTTTTGCCTTTCATTTTACGATCTTGTTCGACTTTTATAACATACACAATCACAAACCATGCAATAAACTGCCTTATTTTGCATGTTATGTCTATTGGAAAGTAGTCTCCAGTAGTTTGTGTACAACCCTATGGAAATTTTGATTCCCTGTCGTGTATTAGTTCATGGTCATATCTTCATAACGGAAAGTCATTTCTCACTCATATTTGGCAGGATTAAAGCTAATACTGATCCGGTCAATTTCAGAAAATTAGACGTGCGCGTCAGTGCGCGCACAACAATGAAAAATGCCAACCCCGATAACTCCTAAACAAGTTGGTCGATCTTTCTGAATCTTTCCACAATCATCACATCTTGACCAAACATCATGCACACAAAAAAGCACATTCGTAGCTCCATTAGTTTTTTTTTTTTTTTTTTTTAAGTGTAGACGTCGTTTTCTTGTCCATCTTTTCCTTAATTTCTCGTCTATCCTCTCATCTACAACGAAAATTTTTTTGGAACTTTGGAGGAAATGTTGGACCATTTTACTTCCAATTTAAAGATTCTTCACATTTTTCCTTATTTTCCTCCCATTGACAAATGAAAAAATGGGAAATTTCATATTAATTCTCCAAAAACCACCAAAACCACTATTTTTTGCTAGGCCCAATACTTAAAAACTAAATCTTGAATCTTTTTGAAATTTGGCACAGCCATAAAATTTTGTACGAAAACTTGACTGTGAAAAGCACAAGGTCATCATGTCATCGTGACGTCATCAAGACGCCATTTTGTAAATTTACAAGATCGATTATATCTTCATAATCGATCATCAAAAATCAACTATATTCGCATCACATGAAGTTCACATGACGGGTCATCAAGTCACGTCCTCACAGGTCATCTAAAGGTCAGGACGCGCGTGTCAAAATTTAAAAATGCTCAAAATCACGTAGGATCAAGTCTGCACACGTTTCAGGTCATTTTCAGCATTTCAAAAATTTGCGCGCGTACACGGGTGCGTGCGCGTTTTCCCGTATTCCACCATGACGGAGCCTGAAATCGCCATTTTTGCTTGTGTGCTCTCATAGAACACAAAATTCTGAGCAATTTGATACCTTTTCTATCTTTCTACGACAATTAATAAGGAAATTATCGTCCGTCAAAGTTTGCAGCACGCGCGGGCGTGATCCCTCACTATAGGCCAATATGGGCAAAAACATGCCTATACAAAATTCACTGTAGCTCGTTAGATAGCCCGTTGACAACTCCTCCCCCCCCCCCCCCCCCCCCCCCCCCCCCCATCATCATCAGGTAGGGTATGAATCATGGATGTCATTTCATGTATCATTTGACCCTGATAAACATTATGACGTCATCAAAATGGCGCCAGAATTCAAAATTTCCATTTTTCATGTTTTGACGTCATCACATTTATACAAATTTGGCTCTAGATTCGTAATTATTGGTCGTTTTTCGCCCAGATTTTAATATGTTGTAGCTGAGGCAATTTCCTGCAAAACCGGTTACCACCATTTTTCATTTTGATGACGTCATTATAGTGAAATTTTCAATTAAAGATGCCATGTCAGAATTTTCCCTATTTGCGTGTTGTATGTCTATGGAAGATGACTTTTTTTTTTAAATCATGAATCTACATGACATTGTTCTCTGAGCTGTATCTCAGTTGTTTTTGGTCTATTTTCTTCCAGATTTTAGTATGTTATAGCTGAGACTATAAACTTTTATAAGTGTGGTCTCCAATTTTTGATCAAATGCCTTATTTTGCATGTTATGTCTATTAGAAAGTAGTGTGCAGTAGTTTATGTATAACCTTATGGAAAATCTGAATTCCTGAAGTGTATTAAAGTTATCCTGCAATATCATTAATCCTATTTGATATCACAACTTCTCAAAATTGGCTTACTCAATTATCTTCAAATTTTCGTCAGTCATCGGTCCTAATAAGGTCAAGTTCCCACATCTTTTTCATGGTCATCAGGTTATCGTGACATCATCTAGGCGCCATTTTGTACAAATCAACTTATGGTCGTATCTTCATAACGAAATGTGATTTCTCTTTCATATTTGGCATGGTTAAGGTCACTGTCATTGCAGTCATGGTCATCACCATTATCCCAATCATTATCATCATTATCACCATCATCATTATGATGTCCTCAAGAAGCATCTCCATTCATGGCATTCTTGACATCCTATCTTCAGTTTAGTATTTCCCCATTATTATGATCATCTTGATTACAATCATGATCGTACAAATTGAAAGACAGACCACCTAATTCGTCCTCATGACGAATTAAATTCTAGTTAGGTTTGTATCAGTACTGGCCTTGGTCCTCCTCTAAGCTACAGAGCAAATTATTCCAAAATTATGAGAATTATGCTTCTCACAATGTAGGAAGATCCAATATCTTACATGATGTATTTCTTTGATCCTTCAATGGGATCTCTATCATCTTTTTCAAACAGAGTTTTGTACTGTGTACATGTACATGTAGCTGGAATCTTGCTCCTTTGCTCAAACTTTCACATGAGTTTTGAACAATTGCTGGCCGATTGTAGGAAGTCACCCCAGTATAGGCGTCTGGTGCAGAAGGTTGAGAAAAAAAGTGAGAGGAGGGGGAAAATAATGTTTGGTACATGTTGTACTTTGATGTCATCCTCCCCTCTCCCCTCCCCCCCCCCCCCCCCCCCCCTCCCCTCCTTTCCACTGAGCAGCTGTATTCCTGTTGTCTTACAAGCCTGGATCTGGATCTGTTCAGCACAGGTGGCAATGCAAAAGTCATTATGATCAATCATCAAGACAATGGCACAAAAATTAGCTCATATTGTCCTAAACATTGAAATATCGGTAAAAAGTGAACAAAAGTGGGAAATATACAGTATCTGTCCATCTCTGTTTATTCTCAGATTTGAACAACAATCATAACATCAGCGCATTTGGGAATTCTTTACCCTCATTTTGCAAGCTAACTGCAAATGAAGTTATAATAACAATAATAATTATAATAACAATGATGTCTGATGATGACGATAATATAATGATGATGATGATGATGATAACAATAATAATAATAATATTAATGGTGATAATAACAATAATAATATACTACTACTACTACTACTACTACTACTACTGCTACTACTACTACAATTTCTACTACTACTACTACTGCTACTACTACTACACTACTACTACTACTACTACTACTACTACTACTGTGTCACATTCTGGAACCATCAATTAGCTGCTGAAATGAAACAATGAAATATATTATCACTAAAAACGTTCTGTTACAATGTGCAGTGCAGTATTCTCTGTGGTGCAGAATAGTAAAACAACTTAAGGAAAGGTACAGCACAAACTGTTATTATCATAATCATTATCTCTTCAAATTTCTCCTCAGTAAAAACATGGATGTGATGAAATGTAAAAAATCAGGGCAGATAGTTTGGAAAATCATAACAGATCTTAATCTTTTCAGATAAAGCAATACAAGCCAAAATTAATAAATAATACATTAATTAAGACCAATCTTGCAGGGAGTGAATAAGTTTTGTAACCTTTGGCTTAATTATTTATCAGCAAATATCATCAATGATAGAATCATTATTTTCTCTGATAATGCAGAGCTAATGCAAAGCCTAATGCGGACGAAGTGGAAATTAAAGAGAAAAAAGTAGCATGTTTCCCAGCAGGATGAAAGAAGTTGACCTAGATACATGGTTTAGTTGGAAATTTAGAATGGTGTGTGGAATTAAGACACGTTCAATGTCGCCAAGCTGATTTAAGCAGCAGACACTAAGGTATTGATGTGTGTTTAGTACAGGTGTCTGTCCAAGGGTATAGTGTCAGCATAGAGCTGTGTATGGCATCAAGGAAGGATATAAGACATAGACATCAGACAAACAGGATTTTACATGCAATGTAATGGAGATAGCATACCTCAATTTCAAGGTGAAAATATGAAAGAGACGGTTAGAATGAGGGCACAGCTGAGGTGTAAAAAGTCTCTAAAATATTAGATCTGAAGCAGATACTAAAGGTGAAGGCCCTACACTCTCTCTGCTTTCTAGGTCTTTGTACTAAAAATACTCTTTTTCAGTTTTTATATTCTTGTTTTGATATTTTTTACAACTATTTTTATATTTTGGTGAATTGTATTTAGGTCTCTACATGTATCAAGGTCACCAAAGGAAGAGCCACAGTTTCTTTCTTTTTAATTTGCTGGTCCAGGTTTATTGAGTTAGGAGTGTGCAATTATTATATATTTATATTATATTGGATGGCTCTGAATGGAATACCAGAGCATATTCCACGAGTTAGGGCCAATATTGGCCCTAACGAGTGGAATATTTCTGGTATTCCATGAAATAAAGCCATCCAATATAATTATTATTATCTATACCCTACAGGAAAATGATTTAGATCATTTTAACCAACCACATTCAGTTAATAGAGCCCCACATCATACTTCATTGTGATCACACAAGTTTAACTTAACCTCTTTATGACGTCATGTGCGTATGTGTGTATGCGTTGTATTATTTGCGCGCACGCAACAGACCAGACAAAATACGGCATAATATTGCACGGCAAGTTTAGTACTGTAGCCTATGGGGAATTCAGCGTTCCATGCAATATGCTCTCATATTGCACGCGCAAATCAAGCGGACAAAAATATGCGTTTTTAATGCGCCGCTAAAATGCCTCATATAGGTAATAATGTCTTTTATTGCAACAGATTAGATTGAAGTGTACTAATTATCATTGAAATAATGTATGTGACGTGTTGGGCATAATATTGTGTAGCTCATAGTGTCATATAAAATGAAGTGAGCAATAAGAATGTATCAAAGATTGCAAATACTACTTTCCAGGCAAACCACAGAAAATGTTTGCTCAAGATAATTGTAAATAATTATGTATTTATGTATTTATGTATACTTATGTATCCGTACAACCAATCAGCGCACGCAGCCCGTCCGTGCCTGTAAATCTGAAATGCCCGCTAACAGACCAAAGATAGCCAAATGCGATTCAACGATTGGTCTCCACTTGCTGAACAATCCAGCTTGCGCACAAAGCTATGCCGACGATCAATTCTCAATTATGTCCCGGGCCAGAAGCGCAGCGCATTTACGCTTTCTGGAAGCCGCCTACATTCAATCGCATGAACCCCTTCTGTGCAGACAAAAGGAGTTCGTCCAAGCTTTGCGATTGTTCTGAAATTACAACGTCTGGGTTGCGTCCGGGTTCATCGAGTATAATATAGTTGATTTCAAGTAAATATACCTGCGTGATAACCTGATGAGTGCAGGTCGAAAAGCTTCGTTATCATGTCTCTTTTTCGTGCCTATTGAAATACCTATGTGTGTACATGCAACACATGGGCCGAAGAACAGGGGGGGGCTGTCTCTTTCATATTTTCACCTGTTATGTTTCATAAAATCTTGGAAAAAAGGTTCAAAAATTGTCATTAATGAGTGAAATCCCCCCTTTCAAAAATGCTCCGCTGCCCCTGCAACAATCTCACATATGTACATGTCTATGAAAAAGAAACCACAAGTCTTCCTGCATCTTGCTGCCAAGAAAAGCGATTTTATCCTGCATTAAACTGTAATATACATGTATGTACATTAGACTAAGCAGAAAGCAGTGAGATGCAAGAAATTATTCAAAATCAATTTACTTGTTATTTAATGATGATGAAGATGATGATGTTGATAATGATTTGACTTATATAATAACACCTTTTCAATAGAATACTAGCTACATGTACTATAAGAGTCAACAGTGCACTTTCTTAAAAAATCAAAAGAATGAAGCAAATCCTTGGTATTAATTACTATTGAAGAGATTACATGTCTAATATTATTTATAAAAAGGCATTACCCTTTTTATTTGCTCACAATAATTACAATGTAGATTATTTGATATGAACTGGATGTTCTGGGAATTTCTTGAATAGATACAGTGAAGCATAAACTTGGTCAATTATCCTGGAAGTAATGCAAGGTTCATTGATCTTCTTGTGGCTAGTTCTGTCTGCTGTGCTAGTTGAAACAAGTGCATGTACATCATAACGTTGGAAACATGGTTGTACTTATCAGACAAAGGATAGTCAAGGTTTCTGGGCAGTTTCTAGAGGACTTTCAAAAGGAAATGTGCATTTTCATTGATTGAACTATAATTCTCTTTCATTGACTGTGTTCATATGTACTATTTGTCTTTTTATTTTTGATAGTTTTCCAAGTTAATAGTCTTCCATGTATATGTACTGTATATGCATGTAGATGCAGATACACATCTGTTGAGTGCTAGATCAAGGGGTGTTGATTCTACATGTACACGTATGTAAAAGTAAATGAGCTAAATAATGTAAATCATGGCTCTCAACAGATTATACATGTACATTTTTTTTTTCATTTCATTTATTTTCCATTAAAACTCAAAGTAAAAACAGTGGCGTATCCAGGGGGTGGCGCAACAGGCGCGCACCCCCCTATTGGCCGTCATAAAAAAAAATTTAAAAAATTGTTCATTAAATAGGCTTCAAAATTGGTCACATATAGGATTATTTTGCATCTCAGCCCTTCTTCGGAAGCAAAAATTTAGACCCCTCCCCCAGGACGGCGATCAATAATGCCTGGCGCCCCCCCTATTGGGAAATCCTGGATACGCCCCTGAAAAATACATAAATAATTATAGCAAACTCGGAAGCACCCCCCAAAAAGCAAAGCTTGTGAGGATGGGGCCCTGTACAAAAATATAAACAAACAAACAAGCAAGTTATATATAGAAGTAATAAAATACAGTAAAGCTAATCACAACAGACATACACCCATTCATGCACCACACCTTGAAACATTGAGGAAAAATGGCTGCTTTTAAGCAAACGACACTCAGAATAGTTCATGAAGTGATACAAAGTAGATGGAAATGGGTTCAGAATTTATAAGTCATGTATGGAAACCATGAGAATCAACCTTGTACCTGTTATCTCTTCCCTTGTCTTTTAACGTTCTTGTTATATAGGCACTGAATGAGCTATTGGAGAGCTGTGGTGCACCAGTCGAGATCCGAGATGGAAGTGTTGGAAGTATATCTGTTGAGATACCTTGGTCATCTCTACTCACATCAAGCAGTAAAGTAGAGATTAAAGGACTACAACTCACCATACAACCAAAGTACAGGACTGAAGATGGATCCCCAGAAGGTTGGTATTCTATTGGTCATAACCTTTTAGGTGATCCTGTGAAATGTGTTCCATATGACTCAAGTGTTTTATCCATATATTTCATCCCAAAATGAGGAATGTGGATAGAATAATTGACTAATAATATGATACATGAAGAACTGTTAGTCAACTCCTTAGTGGTCATATCAAGAGAATTTGGTATGAAATAAATGGATAAAAATCATAACGGACACATCTTACAGAATCCTCCTGTAGTGCATATACTCTATATATATGCAAATATTTTGTTTAATGTATCAAAAAACTATTAATATTGATTGTGTTCGTTTTGTACTTTACTTTACACATCTCTTCTCTGAGGATTAGAGATGATATCTTGAATACAGGATAGCTTGTTTTCCATGTTGATTGTGTTCTCATTGTTGTACTAGATCTCCAGCGTAACGGGGGATGAGGTGGCCCCTGGGGTTACTGTTTATCATATACACCTATTACAGATCATACTGATTAATTGAAGTGTTATGTTTGTTACAGGGAATGGGAGTATCAGTGACTCCATGTGGAGCAGTCTTTCAAGTAGTATCATGCTGGCCCAGGAGTGTCTCAAACAGGATCCTACTGAAGGAGAACAGGAGGCAGGGAACAGTCAACCCTTTGAAGGACCAGAGCTCCTAGCACAGACCATTGAATCAGGTGGGTAATCAAATGAACTCTTTTGAAGTTAGCTTATTGATATCTGAAATAAAAGTTTATTGTATGTAATGTTTAGAATAAAGTGATATATTTGCGGTATGAATGTTTTAAACCCTGAATTTTGTCTTTATACAAAAGAATAATTGTCATTTTCATGCATCTACTTAAAATCATTTTGATGTGTTATATGTTCATTTAAATACAAATTTCATTACATTTGAGGTTTGGTATCTGATTGAGTTGAGTAGAGGGACCTTGTCCACCCACAGAAGAACTAGATAATGATGAAAAGAGACAAATTAGATAGAGAGGGGAAGACAGCAATAAGAATGTAGGAGCCGAGAAGAAATGTTGATGACCAGTGGTCTAGAGTCCAATCACTCATGAGCTTGACCCGTAGTGACCTTGTCCTTATGATGAACTCACAATCAGTGATTGATAGGTTTCTATAATCACGGATTAAGTGTGGTTAGCAGAGTTGGAAGGAGACCAATAAAAGAAGGGGTAATAAAGGGAGATCCAGCTGGTCAGTAGGTGATTGTCAATATCTCTAGCTGCTCATGACCATGGCCTCACTGTGAACCTAGTAGGGAATGGAATGGAAACATTGAGATGTAAACAGATAGAAAGAGGGAGCTAGACAAGAAAAAAGCATTTAAGCAGGAGATAAGAATAATTAGAAGGACACAGGTAGAGATGAGCAGGACTACAATTAAGAAGAAGTGTGTCAGACAGATTTAAGAGGCATGATTAAAATGGAAAGCACCTCCTATCAAACATGGACATCAAGAGAGAGAGAGGGGGAGGGGAGGGGAGAGCTTTGTTGGTGGTATTGAGAGATAAAGATGCAGAAGGTGGGAGGGAATAAGAGAAAGAGAAATAGTCAGGGCAATATATGTATAAGATCAGTACAGGGATACTAATAATAGTAAGCCTGTGAAAATGATAATCTAATTTCAGAGAGCACTAGGATGCTTTTTGATATATAAATAGTAAAGGAAAATGTTTTCCAGTTTATAGACAGAAGAAAAGGGACTAAAGGAAGGTGAACTTGTTTGATAAGAAAAAAAGAACAGAGTGAGGAAGGAAAAAAGTCTGGACATGAAAGAGAAGAAAACTTTAATGAAGACAGCAATCTGAAGGCTGCAGTGTATATCACTTGTGATTCAAGGATGGTACATGTATGAGAGAAAGAACATGCAATATAGCCATCAAGAGAGATACACTATGTCTGTCTTTCCTATACAAGGACCAGTTCATGAACTTGTTTGTTATCTGTCGAAAAACAGTCATACACAAGAACTAGGCTAAGTTGATGGTGCAACCTAATTTCATTGAAGGATTCTCCTTGTTCTGACATCACACCTCTTGTAGAAGACCGTTCTGCTTGACCTATTTACAACTGAAGAAGATATTCATGCATGTCCTTCATTATCTGCGCCATAGACATGAGAAATTATTTACCTCTGCATTTCCTGTTTATAGAAAATATGACAAGTATTTTTCTACTCCCGTTTTGTTGGTTGTAAAAGCTGATAATGTCCCAACATAATGATGTTACCATGAACTTTCATATTAATTTCTATATGAAAATAGTTTTACTTCATAGGTTTTGTGCAAAGTGTGTGTCCTTAAGTTGTATTTGAATTGAATGCCAAAGAAATGTATGATGTGATTGCAAGAGAGGGCTGTAAAAAGGGCAAAAGGCATCCAATCAAAAACTGATTGGTGTGTCTGGCTCTCAACAGATTTTCTTTATTTTATCAGGGTCTGGCGTTACTGCGTATATGGAGCTGTGCCTCTTGACTGCGCTGCGGACGAGTTCCATTTATTTTTCTCGATCACTCAAACTCTAATTATTTTTAGTTCTAAGGCAGCGGTTTACCCTGGTAATATTTGGTTACAACACATTCCTAGTTTTATTTAAAGACACTAACTGACGATTGATTAATGATTTGGAAACTCATAATAATGGAATTCTACCATTTTTTAGGTTAATTTAGTCAGACTAGAACGAAAAATAAGTCTAGTCTACATTGTATGGTTTCAGAGATATTTCCCGCTGAGACTGCTTCTAGCCTCACAGAATCCCAGAAATTTATAGGAGGAGAGCCTCTGAAGTCTGAAATGTTATAAAAATAATCAAACTGCAGTGCTATAGATGATAAACTGATTTCGGGATGAACTCTGACTCCGTGAACATTTTTCTTCTGAGTTCTGGGCATGAAAACCTCTCTCATGTCTCATTCCCTCTCAAAAAACCCAAGGTAGTGTCTGTCAGATTAAGAAAGTCACCATTTTTTTCCTCAATTTTCTGTTAAATTTAATTTGCTTATGCGGCAGGATGGGATATGTAAATCAAACCTGTCACAATATGGCAATGATGGCATAACTTGATAACAAATTGTTAGATTTCAATAATTCTTTTCTGTTGCATTTCTCTTGTTAAGACCTAAGTTTTAGAGGCAGCCATCTCTGTTAAATCAGCTATCAAACCTTTCACAAACCTTGACAAACTCCGCTCAAAAAAGTAACTGCTATTGTACGAAAGCTATTCACTGTCCATTGTCAGCCACAGCTTTGTCTACACAAGATGATGTCAGAAGTGTATCGGCCGAGCGAACCCGTGTTATTACGTAACTGGGAGGGGGCGGACAGTGAGGTGTACTTTCTGCTTTTTTGTGGATTATTGAAAGGAAAAATGATGTTTACCCACATTATTTGTATTCTACATCTACTTAGCTTTCCATTGATCTATGGTGGCAGGCCTTCACGTTTAGAATTTGGTGGAGCTCCATAAATCACACTCCTTATTTTCTCTTTTGAGGAGCTCAATTTGATAAAAGGTGCTAAAATGCCAATTTTCCATGAATTTGAAATTCCGTATTTTGATTTCACGATTTTGGGGATGATTTCGGTGGTAAAATGATTTTTCACGTCGAGTTGTTCTGCTCCGAGTTATATTTGCAGACACGATCATGGATATGTGCAGTAGCGATGCGCAGTAGCGATCCCATCCCTCGCAGTCAGGCCTTGACTCTGACCAGAATTCACGTCAAAGGTGGATTATATTTAACCAAAAATTATTTTGTGTTACATGTCTGTTTATAAATACGTCTAACTTTTAGACGTAGACCTAGATCTATTGTGTATGTAGTCGATCTATATCTAAGACCTGAGCAAATTTTTGATTAGCCAATCGCGTGAATGAACTATCGAAAAGGCAAATACATAAAGTCGACGTTATTTATTGGCTGACATCAACATCGTGCGCCGCACTGGTGAGGTCACAATATAAGGATTATTTCGGAGAATGTACGAAGGGGGGGGGGGCCTAAACATAAGCTACGCACTTTGTTTTCAGCATGCAGCTAGAAAGTCATAAAAATCATTGTTTGTACAAATTTCATTTCCATATCTCGATTCTACATATTCTAAAGTTGATTTGTGGAGAAAATTACGACGGCCAAATTCAGGTCGATATCAATGCCGGTGTCGAAATTTTGTTCAGAAAAATGAGAGGTCCTAAAGCTACGCACATGCAATAAAAGAATGCAAATCTTGATATTGATATGGGCTGTGCATATCGTGTGTGTATCGGTGTGTATTTTACCCCAATTTGAATGCGTCGTATTGGCATTGGCGTGTATGTGATATATGGTGCGTAGCTTTGTGAACTGCGTAGTTTTAGCATAGGACTAGACTGGGTCAGGCCCGGTGCGATACGTGACGTGGAGCTACGTTAGTTGTGAGTCGGGCATCGACTATGGTCGGGCCGGGAACACTGATGGTTTGTTTTTTCGTAAAATAAAGCTAACATGACATTGTTGTTATAGAAGAGGTTTTAATATGTAGGCTACTATGGAAAACAAATAAGGAGCGCTGTCGTTAGTGCTCCAGACTATGGCTTGAGGAGCACGGTAGGAGCGCCAGCGCGATCGCGCTCCTCAAAAATGAAGGCGTGCCTGGTTGTATTTGCTTCAGTTGGGATCTTTAAAATTCCTTTGTCAAGCATTTATTTATGTAACGACTTTTGTCATACAAAAAAATGTATATTATGTGACCTATACCTAAGTACATTTGTCCTTACTAAAACAAGATGGGAAAAAAACCCCAGAAATTTTGGCCCGGGCCGCTGTCCATTTTTCTGTTTTGGTTGGAGAAGGTCATTAGTTTGACATTGTTAAGTGTATCCTAACATCCACTTCTATACTGTGTTGATTTATTATTTGTGATACAGTGTTTCATATTAAAATGGTAAATTACATATTAAGTATGTTTTCTTTGATATTTTCTTGTAGTTCTGATGCGAGTTGAAGTAACCCTGATTGAGACTGTGGTTAGATTAGAGCATGTACCTCAAGGATCAAGTACTGGAATAGCTCTAGAAGTTCACATTGAAAGGTATGTTCTGATCAGTCTGATCTCAGCTCTCTGAAAGATTTTATTTTGTAAAACTTTTTCTACGTTTTACCTACCACAAATACCTTGCCCTTGGAAAAGATACTACATTGAACATTCCTTCAAGTGAGTGTTTTAATTGTAATCAAAAGATTATTTTCAAATGTTTGCATTATGTCCTTGCGGTTGAAGCGGTACTTTACAATAAGTTGATAGACAGGTAACGCCATCACCTCCATTGTCTGTTGTGTATACAGGTATGACAAAATATCCCACACATCACAAACCAAGCCTTTCCTCATTTCTGAACCAATTTTACACCTTGTCATTGACTGACAAAACAAACAAACATTTGATGTTTCACAACAACAAGCTTTTAACAGCAATAACTGTGTCAAAGGGTTTTGTATATTTCGTCCAGTGATTCCTAAAAATTAAACATAAATATTTACTTAAAATAGACAATTTAAAAATTTGGCTTGTTGGTTTGTGGAAGTGAGTGCAGATTAGTGTGTATGTAGAAGAGAGGAGTGCAACATTGAACTCATATATGACATGCCTGCCATTTTGTGATTTTTTATATAAAAAAAGTCACAAAATGGCAGGCTTGTCATATATGAGATGTTTTTTATTTTTAGTTTCTTATTTAAAGACAATGTAAGGTTCAATAAAGATGTTCTGTCTATGTTTCATTGACAAATAGATGTCAGGAAAACTATTAATGATTATGAACCTTACGAAAATCCAACCCAAACACCAAATTTCCTTTGCTGTGGATGTATGTTGTAGTCAACATCTATCTGCAAATCAATCATTTATTTTGTTTAAAGTTGAATCCAATTCCATAACCTTTGTTACCGGTAGTATATTGAAATAGAGAAAATTTTCTTAAGCTGCACTTCATCAATGTTTCTATTATATGTCTACCTTCTACTAAAACAGGAATTTTCATGTTTTGAAAAGGGGATGTTGAAATTGAGCAAATTGTGGAAATGCTTAGAAATGATGCCAAGCAAGTGTAGTGGAAGATTTCTTGGTTTGATCCTGCTGAGATAACCTTGTAGTGAAGCTCTATTCCCATGCATTAGACCTTCAAGTCACCCCCCCTAAATATATTTGGTGTGGAAGATTGCCTTGAATGAGCACTTTAGTATGATGGATTATAAATTGAAAACCTCTATGCTATCACATGAAAAGTATCATACTGTGGGAATATATTATCATTTCATTTCAGACCATTTTTAAAAATTCTTTTATGCATAGATTGATTGATAGACAGTTTGATGTGCATTGACCGGTTATTTGATTGAAGATTTTGATTGAAGTCTACCTCCTGTGTATAACCTTCACCTCTCATGACATCTGTTATTGAAAAAAGCACCTCCCATATAACTCTTTTTTGAATAAGACATAAGAAATTAGATTTCTTTGTTTGATTTATAAATGCTGATTTGTTGCCTGTTATGTTTCTGTTAAAATTAATTGTTGGTTCAAGGACAAGAGAAAATTGGAATATTTGATGCCAGAATGAACTTTATGTTACTATTTCCAGTTAGGAGACTTTTAAAGAGAGAGAGGGAGGGGTGAAACAGGGGGTAGAAGAGAGATGAAGAGAAAGAGGGTTACTTTGCAGATATGAACTGAATTTTATTTGTATTATTATTTATTTTGTATGTGCAGTAGCATTATTATTTATAAACACATACATGTAATGTATTCAGTATTACAGGGCAAGTCCATGTACATGTACAAGGTCATTTATTGTCCCATACATTAACAAGGATAAGGAGAATATCATCCAAGTGTAATTTTTATTGTTATTTGGTCTAATCCTAACCCTACTAGGGCTGTCAACTTGATAGAATGATCAAGGGGCATTTTTGCCGACAAATTTGCTCTCAGCCAATCAGATGCAAGGATTTCAGTAGCTTATAATAGTTATTGCAACTTGTCATTGATGACAAGGTTTATGAAATAGGGCCCAGATATACTGAAACCTTTAAATAAGTTGATAATGTATTGGACAAATAACTTTGGACTTGCCCAACAAACCATCATTTCCATACTGTCAAAGAATGATTGCAGATCTGGAAGTCAACTCAAAATGCACTTCACAGTGGAGAACCTCAGCATTAAAACCCCCTTTCCTTTGGCAAGTCAACATTTTAAGCACTTTTCAGAGCTTTTCAATCAGAATATCAAAGCTTTCTAGCTAGGAATAATCCTTGAACGTGATCATCCAAATTGTAGTGAAAAGATTTGGAATGTGACTTGGTAACAATGGGATTACCTGATGAAGGACACCAATTCATTGGATTTTCTGTCGGGGGATGCTCCATGCGTTTTGTAGGATGCAAACTTGACCCACCTTTTTACCTAAGAATTTCAATGGAATTTTATTATAGCAGATTACGACAAGCCATTACATCTTTTGATAGATGTTTATCCCCTAGCCGTCTGCTTATTTGTAATATACTTCACTTTTTCCAAGGCCAGCAGGAAAATTTTCAGTTACGTGCTGTGCAACACGATTCATCGGGAGCCTCGTACGTCAGCAATATTTCTTTGTATTTCATTCTAAAAACATCTCTCCTTAGTTTCACTTTATGGTGGAAACTTAAAAGGGAACTTCCATCCAGAACTTTTTTGATTGGCCGTGAACGTGATCATGAGAAAGCTATGAAAGGAGCTTGGTATGTTAGTCAGTACAAAGATGTGGTTGAAGGCTGAAATAAATAAAGCATGTTGTAGCACAATGCCTCCTGAAATATGAGGAAAAAAAATAAAACATGAGAATTTTCACCCTTGTGCTATTGTTTCCTATTTCAAATTAAATTTTCTATTATACCCTTCTTTGTGGATGAGCTGTCACCTATAGGAGGCGATTAGGAGGAATTTTTTTCGGCAAACCAAAGATAGAAATAGGTGAAGGACAAACGCTTTGTGATCCTCCGCATGTCTGTAGGCATCCCCTAGGGCTAATCTCGGCAAACAACAATTGGACTTTACCAGCCTAAAAATACAAACACACTATTTTACAAGCCTGTCTATGATTATTTCTATCCCTCTGGGTGGTCGTCACAAGGCGGAAATGTTCTTTTTTTTGTAAGAGGAAGGAGGTAAGGAGAGAACAAGAGAAGCAAATTTTATAAGACCTCATGATGATGTGGCAATATTCTTGTATTTGGAAGAAGGTCCACAGGCCAGACTTTGAAGCTATGAGAATATGGCTTGATAAAAGTAATTATAGACTCCATGTAGACTATATTGTGTACATGTGTTATGATCATTAACTATTCAAAGGTGTGGTGAATAGTTCAAATCATTTCAAACTAATCTGAGATATAGAAGATGATGACAAGTTTCTTGTTTAGAATTATGCTGTAACTTAAATATACCAGAAGCCTTTGTGATGATCGACCCTGTGGATCTGAGAAATCCATAATGGGAAAATGAGACATCAACAAATGGATCTTTAATACCAGTTGAAATAAGTATTAAAATCTCTGTTTAGATGACAGCAGAGATTTGAATTTTCTACATAATTGATATTTCTTTATGTAAATTGTGAGTCGTCCAGAAATTTAGAACCTGTTTGTGAATTAGTATCGTTGACTCTAAATGCATCCATACCTGAAATTGATATCTTCTTCATAAGATCTTACTTGTGATACATTATTGAAAACACGATGCCCCTTCTATGGTTATTAGTTAGACTTTGATTGAAATGGGGCTGTTCTATTAATACCGGTAGACCATTTTCATATTCATGATTGGATCTGGAGCAAGGCAGCAACAAGTGTTCTCATTTGATCCTCATCCAAAATACGGTACATATTTATAGCTGCCAGAGCATGTCAGATGTGCTGCAAGCATTTGTTTCTGTGGTTTGGGCCAAGATCATGGCATTCTGGTATTGTTTTTCTTGCTATTCAATCATAAAACATACAATGTAGCTTTGTACTCGATCGTCATCTCAAAGTAGGTTGAGAAGTCTGAGCTTTCGTAGTGCAGAGCAAAGTGATGCTGATACCGTTCATATAAGCTTTTTGGTCCTGGCTGAGTCTGGACTTGACCCACTTTGGCTGTGAATATTAAAGGGGTATTGGACAACTTGCTTTATACGTGTCTGACTGATTTCTATTTCTCCTGTCATTTCTTGCTATCCTTTATCCTATGAACTGGCCGAGTTCAATGCCTTTCAAGGGGAAAACACTATTGACAAAGATGAATTGTGTAAGATAAGCCCAGACTTGAGTTAAATATAGAACCTTTTAATTTTCCTCCCAAGGATTTTTCATTGTTGAATTGAAATATACACTAGACTATTCATATCTACTTGTCTAAAAATGTTCCATTTCGCAGTAAGAAAGCAAGGTTTTTACCAGAATTAGCCTGATGGATTACTTGGGCTGTACTTTGGGTGTAGGCTCAAGGTGGCTGTCAAGGATTGTATTACTTCATTTTACAACTACCTACTGTGAATGATGTCAATGTGGGCTAAGCTTGCATCTGTATCACAAGTTTGTATCATTTGTGTAGGCCTACCACTCTCTCCTCAAAAATATGGGTGGGTGTATTCAGGGCAGGAAAAAAATTAAGAAGTGATAACCCAAGCAAGATCTCTCACGATCAAAGAATAGTTGTCTTCAAGTTGACAGGTTTATCAAAAGGGTGGTAATTCTACCTGAAGCAGCTTATTAGATTTCTGTTATGTCATATTTGTCTCCTGTCTCTTATATTTTTTTCCTTTTCTCTTTTTCTTTTTTTTTCAGGCCAGCATTTTAACTTCCATATTAATATACTTTGATAGGTTTTATGAATTCTATCAATATTTTGTCTTTTATGCGTATATTGTATCTATTTACCATTGTGAGCATGTACATTTCAGCCTTCTGGCTGCAGCATGTGCATTTTATTTGTATTCTGTATTTTTCCGAAATAAACCTTGAATTGAATTGAATTCTGTTCAGGAAATATTTGTCATCCTTGTTTGTATTCTTATTTGTTCTATACATTTAGATTTATCTTCTGTATTAACAACAATTTTTTTGCTTAATGACAGAATTTTAACAATTGATTTTTTGTTTTAAGAAGTTGACTAAGAATTAGGATCCTGGAAACTATATCAGGAAGAAAAACTCTACTTTCAAACAAATATCTGCTGATATTTACAAAATGGCATTCTTTCACATCATTCTGAGACATAAGAGCAGAATAATATATTTCTTTTCTTTTCTCTGTTACAGGTTACGTTTCTTTGATGAGGATGCACAAGAAGCTGTTCACAGAGATCAGGGGAGCAGTGTAGACCCTGCCAGTCCACCTCGCTTTGAGCCAGCAGCCTTTGTACACAAGAACCTTCAGATGATGGGTGTTACAGTAAGATGTGAAGAGTTTCCAGAGCAGCAACGTCAGTCTGTTTGGGTTGTCTCACCGACTAGTTCACCATCCTCAACTGATCTCATTGAAGATGGGACTTCTAAAGGTAAGGGTTTGCCAATGGGGTTGTCCGACACATGCTCCGGTGACAGTTCCTCTGCTGTCAATACTTTACACGAACCGAATTCCTACCTTCAATCCTCTATCAAACACTATTCGTAACCCTAACCCTAAGCCTAACCTAAAACCCAATGCCAATCCTAACCCTAACCCTAAGCCTAACCTAAAACCCAATGCCAATCCTAACCCTAACCCTAAGCCTAACCTAAAACCCAATGCCAATCCTAACCCTAACCCTAAACCTAACCTAAAACCCAATGCCAATCCTAACCCTAACCCTACACCTAACCTAAAACCCAATGCCAATCCTAACCCTAACCCTAAGCCTAACCTAAAACCCAATGCCAATCCTAACCCTAAGCCTAACCTAAAACCCAATGCCAATCCTAACCCTAACCCTAAGCCTAACCTAAAATCCAATCCCAATCCTAACCCTAAGCCTAACCTAAAACCCAATGCCAATCCTAACCCTAACCCTAAGCCTAACCTAAAACCCAATGCCAATCCTAACCCTAACCCTAAACCTAACCTAAAGCCCAATGCCAATCCTAACCCTAACCCTAAACCTAACCTAAAACCCAATGCCAATCCTAACCCTAAACCTAACCTAAAACCCAATGCCAATCCTAACCCTAAACCTAACCTAAAACCCAATGCCAATCCTAACCCTAACCCTAAACCTAACCTAACCTAGTACCCAATTCCAATCCTAATCCTAACCCTAAGCCTAACATAAAACCCAATGCCAATCCTAACCCTAACCGTAATCCTAACCCCAACCCTAACCCCAACCCTAAACCTAACCTAAAACCCAATTCCAATCATTTGATAAAGTAAAGCCTGTAGCACTTGTTGCTGGAGCAAATGTTAGATCCCCACCTGTGACTACCTTGAGATGCTGGATAGTTGTTCAGTCAGATAGGAAAGAGAAGCCTTAGTAGGAGCTTACTTTAACATTCTTTTTGAATTAAAAAAAGAAACAGGGCACAAATTTTAGGAAATTATTTTTTTGCAAACAATTTTACAAGACAACATGTATGATATATTTTTATATTTGACTTAAATTAATGAAACCTGAAAGATATGTTTCCAAGAATGTGGACATTTTAATTCTAGGGTAAGAAATTTTCTCATTAAAATCATTGCATCATATTCTTGTTATAGAGTGTATTTGAACGTGTAAATGAAATAAAGATTTTTATCAATCAAAATTTGTATAGGTATGAATTCTAGTGGAGGAATGGAACAGAGTACATTCCTACATGCAGCCTCCTCCCCTGAAATGCCTCCCCATCATCCTCGTGAGATGAATGGGGTCAAAGGTCATGGGTCATCTGCATTCACGGCTGACCTCCTTGGGTCATGTCTGATTGGAGAGTGTGCTGGCAAGCAAGAACTCAAAGTCAAGATCAAGCAGAATGATCATATAGCTGGACCAAAGGTTAGTTCTTTCTTTCTAGTAAGTGTAACTGTTTTTGTATTTTTTCATCATCATCTAACATGACAGGTTATTTTGTTGTAACTCTCTGGCTTGATATTTTATGTTCGATAATGAAGCATACTTTCTTTTGATTAATTCTGAAGTAAATTATGGTTAGTTTATTTCAGTTTAGAAATATCATGAATTTGCCTTTCATTTCTCTTATTTTGTACAGAACTGGGATATAAATATATAAATCTATGAACTTGCTTGGTAAGCTCTACAAATCTGTTATTTTCAGAATAATGAGACAAAAGAATAAATGATTGTGGTAAACAACAAGTAGCAGACAGGACATATAGCAGTGATATTTAAGAGATATTCCGCCAAAGGGTGTGAGGGTGTAGTCACATTCAATCATTTCAATTGTCTTTTTAGGCTGACCTGGATATCTACCTGGCTTCAGTGAATTTCTTCCTTTCTCCTAAACAAGTCCATCTTTTGACAGAACTCTTTAGTGGATTTCTCTCTCCAGGTAAGTTCTTAATACAAAGCTGTTAAACAGATCCTTAATGAAAAGTTAATAAGTGCCATTTATTGATTCTGTACCTCAATAACAGTTACTGCAATATTTGTGATAAAGATTAAAAAACTATACCAGAAATATGCATTATCACTTTTGTAGAGAATGATGAAATAATTTTTAGCCTACTGAGTCATTCAACTTTTTTTTGAAGTCAGTGTAGAATCATACAGCTTGTTTGGTTTAATTTGGATTTAATTTCTTAATCTTCAGATTGGTTGAGCGTAAAACTTATTAACCGCAATCATGTTGTCTGTGTGGTGTTGTTTGTAGCAACTTCAGATGTCGCTACTGTGAGAGGGCGCCAGCCTAACAAGATGATGCAGCCGGAGGATTATCAGAGAATAGAGACAGATCTACAGGTAATATACCTTTCTGAGCTATTTATAATTAGCTGCTTTTGTAGACACAGAAGTGCTTCATCTGATGGGTTCATATTAAACTTTGAGACAGTTCTCTTTATACTCTGATTAAATTTACTATGCTAGCTTTACGAAGCCTTTAAGATCATCATACTGCTGCAACAATCGCTCCGTCTTGGATGAGAAGTCACACACCTTCCATAACTCAACATTGGTTCAATGTTCCATTGTGACTCCAACAGAGGTCATCAGAACTTCAGTAGCTTGCAGACATCAGGAGATCAAATTTTGCCAAAAGCAAATGAATCTTACTGAATGTGTAGAAAGAAATGGCACACAAACTATCAGAAACAGTGCAAAATATTGGTAAAATTGATTCCATGGATGATTTTTGTTACTCCAGTAGTGTTTGTGTGTGTTATCTTAGACTCCAATGATGTTCTTAACTGAAAAAAATAGCCTCTTTGTAAGCTCTTTCACATTTGACCCCGTGACCTTTTTCTCTTCAGGACTAGACTAACATGGTGTTGCACTGTAAATCTTTGTAAAATATATATGACATTCAAAAATAAATGCAACTCCATTCTCAGTTAGTGGGACACTGAAATATTTATTCCTAAAGCAAATAATTGTGGGTTTTTTTGTGTGTGTTTTTTTAGGAGCATCATCAGTTAGACCAAAGGATGAGGAAAGAATCCTGGAGTCTTCATGGTGATGATCTTGATGATGATGATGATGATGATCTCCAACCCTCTTTTCAACACTCGTTAGGTAAATGCCCCTTCTGCAGCAATCATATTTCCAACTCAATATTGCCCTATCTCATCTGTGAAATGACAATGAAATTGGTCAGATATTTTTCTCTTTTTCTTCTTTTTTCCCCACTTGCTTTGTATTTGATGACATAAATGGTACCCTGGGGTACCAAATAAAAATCGGCATTTTGTTGAATTAGTTTTTTTTTTTAGGGCTGTACCCTGGGTTACCAAAAAGTGGAAATTATTTTAGTGTGATTTTTTTCAACATTCAATTGTGTCCCATGTTCTTGTAAAATATCCTATAAGTCGTGTATTTTTCTCAAATTCATTGTTGTTTTGAGTAATTATTCTATTATTGATTTCTATTTCTTCGATTTGAGAGAGAGCTTGGGCCAGCAGGGTCGTAATAACACCATCAGCCTGCTCCTTTTCTTCCCCGTCACTCGCCTTCCTAAAAGCCGCTACCATCATGACCATGTACACAGATCAGCGGCTTGCTCGTCCCCCAACTTCTGTATTGCACGATATCGTGCTCTTTCAACTTTCTCGGTCCTTGAAATCTTCCGTCTTTTACGTCATTTCCAGTTTCCCTTACAGTAAATTTCCGTATCCACCATCACCTTCCACCATTGTCTAAGTTTGAAAGTGTGACAGCTAAAATACAGTAACGATGATGTGATGTTTTTTAGGAAGAAGTGAAATAAAATCAAGTTCTAAAGCCGCGGGAGCTAGCGCTATAGCCACTGCGCTTGTGAGGGCTAGCTAGCACGAGCGGGAGCAGCAGTACAGTGCATGCACTGCACTGTTAACATGCATTGGGAATGACTACGTACACGCACTGCATTCATAACTCTGGGGTTGTACTCGAGTGGACGTGAGATGGCGCTACACAACGTGGTACCCCAGGGTACCGCGTGGTGCATCATTTGTCTAATTTTGTATATATTTAAATGACTTTTGAAATTGATCAGATATCTGTAATACAAATACTGTAAGAGCAATATATAAATGCCAGTGTTACTCGTAATCGTAGTAATACAGTACTGATTCATGAACATTTCTGGAGAATTTATTATCATTCGGTTAAAAGATCTTCAACTTTTATTGATCTTTGACCCTTAGATGACGATGATGTGTTCTTCTCCATGACGAGTAGTATGATGTCTCTCTCAACCTTTGTTCATTCCAATGACATGGAATCATCTCTTACCAGTTCTATCAGTTCATGCTCTACAGATACAAGTCGCACAGGTAAACCTTTCTAAATAGTACTTCCAAACCAGCTTATGTCATTGTATCGAATTGAATTGAATTGTATCAGTTTATTGCAATAAAAAAGAACATGAAGCTTGATACTGAAACTTTTCAATTTACAGAGTCAACTATATGAAATACATAAACAATCAAGATAAGGATCACTAGAACATTCAACCATTAAATCGCCAATTATCAATTGGATTCCTCGGCTGAATGAAGATCCCGTAGAAGGAATGGCCCTTATAAAGTGTGCGACTGTGCAGAGTCTGTGTGCACTGGACCTTATCCAGCGCGCTAAAGACAAGTTGGAATCCTCTGAGTGGCCTGGTCCCACGCGTGTGACAAATTGAAGCGGAGACCTCCTTTCTTGTTGAGTGTTGGTCCCTCCACCCATTCTCAGATATCTTCTTTGATGCCACGTTCAAACCATCTGGATTCCTTGTCCAAAATTATCACGTCTCCTCTTCAGTTTGTCACACGCTTCCAGTTCTTGATTTATTGAATACATTATTCAATCTCGACTGGATGAGTGAGAAGAATTTACACCAGTTTATTACATTTGAAACTTAAACATTTTAAACATACATATTTACTATATCTGTAACAAGGTTGGAAACAAAAGATTCTGAATGGAGTCTTATTTTTTTTTTGAGGGGGGAATAGAGCCTTGATTTATTTTTGCTCATTAGCATAATGCTTGAAATATGTTCTTTATTTTGTTTTCTATTAACAACTCTGTCATTTGCATGCATATACACAGGATTGTATAATGAGCAGAGTGAAAGAATTTCATTATATACTGAGAGTACATTTTATTATTGTTTGTGTCTTTTTTTTCAAATTTGTCACAATGAAGACAGTTCTTTTTATGCCTCCGCCCACCGAAGGTGGGTGCCGAAGGCATTATGTTTTCGGGTTGTCCATGCGTCCGTGCGTCCGTGCGTCCGTCCCACTTCTCGTTACCGCGATATCTGAAGAATCATTTGAGGTAGGAACCTCAAACTTGGAACTAGTATATATCCCCATACGAAGATGAACTGATTAGATTTTGGGGTAAGTAGGTCAAAGGTCAGAGGTCACAGAGGTCAATTTACATGAATTTATATGAAATTCTTGGTTTTTAGCACCGTTACCGCGATATCTCAAGAACTGTTTGAGGTAAGAACTTCAAACTTGGTACTAGTATGTTTCCCTATATGAAGATGAACTGATTAGATTTTGGGGTAAGGAGGTCAAAGGTCAGGGGTCACAGAGGTCAATTTACATGAAATTACATGAAATACTTGGTTTTTAGCACCGTTACCGCGATATCTCAAGAACTGTTTGAGGTGAGAACTTCAAACTTGGTACCAGTATGTATCCCCATAGAAAGAGGAACTGATTAGATTTTGGGGTAGGTAGGTCAAAGTTCAGAGGTCACAGAGGTCAATTTACATGAAATTACATGGAATTACTGGTTTTTAGCACCGTTACCGCGATATCTCAAGAACTATCTGAGGTGAGAACTTCAAACTTGGTACCATTATGTATCCCCATAGAAAGATGAACTGATTAGATTTTGGGGTAAGTAGGTCAAAGGTCAGTGGTCACAGAGGTCAATTTACATGAAATTACATGAAACTCTTGGTTTTTAGCACCGTTACAGCGATTTCTGAAGAACTATTTGAGGTGAGAACTTCAAACTTGGTACCAGTATGTATCCCCATAGAAAGAGGAACGGATTAGATTTTGGGGTAGGTAGGTCAAAGTTCAGAGGTCACAGAGGTCAATTTACATGAAATTACATGGAATTACTGGTTTTTAGCACCGTTACCGCGATATCTCAAGAACTATCTGAGGTGAGAACTTCAAACTTGCTACCAGTATGCATCCCCATAGAAAGATGAACTGATTAGATTTTGGGGTAAGTAGGTCAAAGGTCAGCGGTCACAGAGGTCAATTTACATGAAATTACATGAAATTACTGGTTTTTAGCCTTGTTATCAAATATTTCTAGAACAGTTTGAGCCATCAACTGAATTTAGGCGGAGGCATATAGGAGACGCAGTCGCATTCATCTTGTTTTGTAATGAATTTCAGAATTGTACTGCTTTGAAACATTTTATCATATGACTATCATAAGGAAACCATCTTTGTTATGTTTGTAAGCAGCAAGCAGTGTAACTCACATGAGCTATGGAAGCACCCTATACCGAGCACCAGGAGCATCACCAATGGCTACAGCTATGCCTAGGTCTACAGGGCACAAGAAACACAGACACAAGAAAGGTACATTCAACTCATATGGTATTGGAATGTAGGAGATAAGGGTGGGATTGTGCACAGGGTTATGTTGAGCAAGATGAATAAACATGACAGAATTTGTTTTCCTCCATCTATGTCATATTTTGTTTTGGTGGTCAATTTGAATTGTTTGGACATGTATGCATTTAATGGTTTTAATATATGGAATGAAAGAAAATTAATTTTAAGAAAACTTAAATGAATTCTACGTTCTCTTGGATATTTCAATATATGATAAGCTTTATTTTCTTTCTCTTTGGTTCTGCACCCTTTTGTAATTCTGTATTTTGTGCAAGGTATATTGATTAAGATAATATATATGTATTAGTTAAAAATGATAAATACTTTTTATTTTCTATATTATTCGTGTTTCACTCTTAATGGATTAGATGATTTTGTGACAAGCAGCATCTGATCACTAGTCATGTAAATAGTATTAACACTAATGCCTTTGTCAATTACTCCAGGTTACACTGAGCATCTAGATGATGCAGCTGAGATGACACGTTATAAGATCCGATTCAGCAGTATAACGGCGACCATCCTCCATGAAGACCCATCTCCTCCTCCTATCATCCCTGTATCCACCGTCCCATCCTCCTCCTCCTCCTCATCCCTTCCATCTCCCGCATCATCCCAGACCAAGCTTGGTGGTGGGATGACCAGAGAAGAGGTGCTGTCACAAAGAGCAGGATATTTCTTTGCTGCGCTGGGGAAGGGTGGTTTCAGACGGAAGGATCAAGATGATTGGGCGGAGAGGTTTGAGACTGCTTGTCCTCATGACCATCTCAGGTTAGTTGAAAATCTACCGTCTTTCTTATCACAAAAATGACTTTACGTGATGATCTGATCAATTTTTACTGGACAAAACATCACATGCACAAGTTAAGTATAATGATACATGTACATGTACTCTATTAAGAAGGAAGGATAGGATGTTGTTAATTCAGACTTTCATCCTGTAAATGGCACACGTTTTCTTTTTATGTAATTTTTTCTTTGATAGTCACATATTTTGAGTAATATATTTTGTGCTTCAGTTGATTCAGAAATTTCTTAATTTTATGGCATTTTTCAGTTGATGTAATTGCTAGACCTTGTCTTCAATGTCCTATTGCAAGAATGTCTTGAATCATGACTTTCACTACAAACTGAATATGATATGAATTACTTTATCATTACAGACTAATAGCAGCCCCATTTACTCTCGAGTGTGAGTGTAAGAACAATAGCTATTGGAATGTGACCCTAGTAGAAATGTCTGTTGGGAGCGTTGACCTACAAGAGTGTCTGTTCAGCAGGCAGAATCAAACCAACAATCTACCTAACAGAACACCTCAACCAGCTGAACACATACAGGTCAGTTGATATTCTGCTTTCTCTATTACAGAGGTGATTTGTAGTGAAGAGGATTTTATATCAAATTTCTAGCAATGGTTATGACTTTTCTTTCAAGTACTACAACCAATTTTGCTTTTACTTTAATATGCCTCTACTTGAGCACTGCCACAATTTCTATTGCTGTTTCCTGATGATATAAAGCATGTATGATTTCTTTTTAAAATAGTAATACAGTGAAACCTATATATAAAAAAGACCGCTCAAGGGAGACAAGAAAAGTGGTCTTTATGAGCAGGTGGTCTTTATGTACAGGTTCCTTTAATACATGTTTCAATGAGAAACATTGTTCAAGGGAAACAAAAATTGTGGTCCTTATAGACAGGTTGTCTTTCCATACAGATAATGATAATATTGAAGATCTAAGGGTGTTAAAAACAAGAAGGACCATAGCACTTACAAAATGATAGATTTGGAAAGAATAAAATTTACATGACAAAAAATTAACTAGATCCATTAGATTTTTAAAGATGTCTATAAAAATTTGATAATACTTGAGAGTCACTGCAACTTCACAATCTGCAATATCAACAGTAATGAGCCTCTTCATACGATATCTCAAAGTTCAGTTACATTATAGCTGCGTAGATTTTGAGTTGTTGTTACAATGCTCACTTCTATGATATCTCATTGTAGATTTTATCAGTGAGTGGAGAAAGTGAAGGGAGCTATGCAACCAAACCAAGCATCAGGACCAAGTTAAAACATGCACAGAAGATCAGAAATCAGGTTAGTCAGTGTTTTCAGTATCTGCCTTGTCAAACAAATTGTTTTCTTTATGAAAATTTAACCATTGTTCTGATCATGCGTTCAATTTCAGTTCCGAGATCAATTTTCTAGAACAAACAATTGTAGAAATTGGGAAGCTTTATAAATCAGACATCCAAACTTGATAGAAACTCTATTTGTCCAAAAAATTATTCAAAAGGAAATTGGGATGGAATCTAAATACGTTTTCTGAAGGTATGCACTTTTCTACTGCAATTACCTTTTTCGAGGAGGTTTCTTTCTACAAATTATTATTGAAGGGAGAATGAACTCCATTATATTATATTGTACATGTTATCACTTTGATTTTCAGACTCGCAAGCGGAGACATATAGTGAAGCCAACGCTAGATGTGAGCGTAGAGTTGGGTGTGGTTATCTGTGAAGTAGACATCTCTCTCGTAGATCGGCTATACACCTTACTTCATCCACAACCGTCCTGTGCTTATGATTCCTCTGGTCAACGCATGTATCACTCTATGCAACCAAATACAAGTCTGGTAAGTATCTCTTTGAGACCAAGCCTTTCTTCTTTTCTCTGTACCTAATTTTGCTTCTGAAATTTCCTTTCACATTCACATTGTTCAGAAATATATTTTTTTTATAGCCTTTCATCTTTCAAGGATTAATTCGTATAAATGTTTATAAATACAGCTTTTTCTCCTTTGTCATTAGAAATCTTTCCTTCAAATATTTCAGATATTACCTTGAATGTTGACAGGTAGCAATGAGTATGCTGGTCTAATATTACTTCCATATTCATTTCATGTTGTAACATGAATCGTGCGAGATGGAGGGCGGGTGTGAGAAAGATTGCTACAAAGTGAGGTAAATCCGGCCACCCCCGTCAACGGGGAATATACCCGGATCAAAACTGGATTGATGATGATGAACAAAGAAAAGAAATCTTTGTTTATATACATGTATGTTTTATTAATACCGGGCCTCTTAGAAGAACAGTTCTGTAACTGAAAGAGTTACCCATTTTAAACAAAAGCAAATAAATAAATAAAATATTTGTGTGCATTTATGGATGAAGAGTCATATGTTGGTCTTTGAATAAGTTAACAAAATCTTCTCCTAAATTTTCAGAATAAACAAGCTTTCTTCAGGCAAGCTCTAGATGATACACCAAGTGGGTCTGACTTACAGACTAACATCAGCGTGACCTGTTTATCTACTGTAATAGCACTAAGGTAAGGTTTGTTGTTGTCAAAGAGAAAGTAAAGCAGTAAACATCTCAATTATCAACTAAATCACAAGATGCTATAGTATAATGATCTCTTTGTAATGAGTTGCATTATTGTTGCATATTAGGCACTTGTTGAAGTCATTGAAGAATCAGGCTAATCTTTGAACTATATTCAAACCTGTCTTACTGGCCACCTCTCTGTAAAGGCCACCTGTCTTTAATCATGTTTATTGTCTTCCTCTGAGAAGAAATGTGTGTTGTAGTACCTGTCTAGAATGGCCACCTGTCTACAGTGGCCACTTTTTCTGTTTCCCTTAGGTGACCTTAATAAATGGGTTTCACTGTATCTTGAAAGATTGCAATAAGACTTAACTTCACAAGCTCACACAATATGTAATCTCTTAATTCTACTTTTTTGTATTTGATACTGTGTTGCTAGGTTTCCCATTCCTGATCTGAGAGGGTTAAGTGAAGTAGCCTGGTGGAGAAGATCATTACGAGATGAGATACTCCTTGTAGAGATCAGTGATGGAGAGTTCTCTTGTGCTATCAGAGATAACAAGACACAACAGAAGTTTCTTATCAAAGCTAGGGAAATCATAGGTAAGTCCAACAGTTCAATATTTCATTATTTTATATGCTCATTTGAAGATTCTTTGATCTACATATTGAAAAAGAGAAATGAATAAAATGTGTACAAGCATTACTGTGTAATATTTCTCAACTGGCCCCTCACAAAAATTCAGTGGAATTATGCTCTGCATTTTCAAGGAAAATATGTTATAACAAATTTCAAGAACTGTACTGTTGCTTGTTAAAGTAGCATTTTGGTAGTACTGCAAATAGTGGAACTTGGAATGAATAACAGTAAGATTGTGATTATACTAAATGCTTTGTCGTATGTGTCATTTCTCTTGTGTTACTTCATTTTTTATTGTCTAACATGTGTGTTCAAATATTTTCTTTTTAGCATCAGTGAAGCTCAAGCCAAATGCAGCATCTATTCCCTTTGTGAAAGTGAGTGAAGGTCGGCCAGACAATTCATGCAACTCAGACAGAACATTCAACTGGCCAAGGTAAATGAGAACAGATGCAGAGAGTCGTGGGACTGAAATAATCTGTAAAAATGGGTTAGAGAGCAATATACTTGGAAGAAATTTCTCAGTGATAATCTGTGTGAACTGGTTATGTTTGTGTTTGGTTAAAATTTGGTAGTCCATTTATTCAGAAGAGTTTTGACACATACTGGTCATGTGTTTCCACTCTGCCTGAATCATTTTTTTCTTAGTCCATTGGTTCTTTCCATTGTAAATTCAATTTATGTAGATTTTTGTCAAATGTAATATGCAGGGCTTGATCCATGTCTCATTCCAGTTGTACTAATCATTCAGCAATTTACATGAGTAATTCAGTCTGTAGTGAATTCAAGTTAGTAGCTAATATTTTCAATGTTAAATGCCTCATGAAAATAATGTATAGACTATCTACGTGCATATCTTGAATATAGATGCTGATGATAGATGAATTGAATCATTATACGCACCGTCGCTTAACCATATTTTCTTTTTAATCAGGTTACTAGTGGTTGTAAATCCTGTCATGCAACCCTCTGTGTTGGAAGAGGACCAGGAAGTTAGCCTAGCTGGACCAGATCTTAACATGTCTTGGGAGAAGAGTTACTTCCAGCAGCAAGAGACTGAACCATCACCGTTCAGTTCAAAGAAAGTCATGTATGAGAGTGAACAGGTCAGTCATTGTCTATCCATTTCCTAGTGTGCTAGCAATATCAAATTTAAGGCACTTTATTTTGAAAATTTCCTGTCATTGAATTGCACTTTAAAGGCATACTCAACCGCAGATTGTGGACGTTTTTATGCCACAAGAGGGCACCGTGACCGTTACCTGATCATGCCGTTGCCCGACGGTGCGCAAAGTTCGGATAGAGTGGTCGCCGCGCAACATGCACGCTCAGCCTGAGCACGAGCTCCCGTGCGAGATTTAGTTGTCTTTGTGCAGTCCGAAATGTAAATGCAGTAGTCCGACAGACGCCTATGAGGCACACACTTTGTGTACGAGTGAATGGGGCTTACGCAATCCTGGCTTTCCCCGCGGCCGCCTGGTTGCGTATCCCTTTATTGAACATGTTAAAAAAAATTGTTATAATAATTGCCTTAGGAATTTGAATGATTAGGTTTGTAAAATATGCACAAGAAAACTAATACTAGGAAAGGATACTCACCGGTAAAATAAGAGGAGAGATGTAGGAAAGATATGGATGTTTGGGATGTGAGATTGAGGTGAACATTACACAAAATACAATCTGTACTTCAGTGACTAATCTAGGAAGAGCTTTAAGACACCATGTCTTGTCTTGCAAAGTGAATTTCATAATGGACAGAATTCCCTAACAATGTAAACAGAGTCATCAAATGCTTTACATGTAATGTATTTGTAAAATAAGAAAATGATAAGCCAGTGCTTTATTTCTGATGGATGCACTTGGTCACACAGCTCACACATTGATCATATTCCGACTGATCTTTTAGATGGTGATGCCAGGAGATCAAGATGAGATGAGAGATTTCATGAAAAAGACAATAACCAACTCAAGGCTGGTGCTAGAACTCAACATCCCAAGAATCAACATGCTCCTAGAGAGTAAAGACTTCTTGGAGATTCTCTACAACAGGTAGCTGATTCGCTTCATTCTTGCCATTAATCTCTCATTTTAAAAGTGTAGTTTTTAATATTAATACTGGTAACAATTTTTCAATCTTTATGCACAGACAATACATTTAACTGTTGTAACAATTTTAGAACATTAAAATGGAAGTCCAAGGATGGTTTTCTATAAGTAATATAAGGGTCATTCAATAACAAGTATCATTCCTGAAATGTTGCCCCACAGGTTTGCCAATGACATGCTGCTATGGCAGCCGACAGCCCCTACGCCACATGACCCACTAGAGAGTAGATACCATGTATCAGGTGGATTGGATCTAGCTACCCAGCTGGCTGGTAGTAGTGTAGCAGAGAGGTTTGGCATGTGCAAGTCTGGGCTACAGTTTGGTGAGTAAATATCTTTAGATATACCTTAAATGATTTGGGATGTTCTGGCGTTCACTGTCATCAATTGTGGTGACAACAGGAATAAGAAATGATTGAAATATGGACTGAATTGCATTTTGCATATTGTGTGAAAGTGTGCTTGAAAAAATTTTCCAAATCATAACACCATTTTCTCATTTCTCTTGATTTCACTTCTATAACATCATTGTTGATTTAATTTTGAACCAATATTCAATTCATACATGTTAGTCATACTTATTTAGTCATAGCTCAGAAATATATTTAGCTGCACATCTTGAATAACTGAAGAGATACCACTGAATTTGGAATCACTTGGTATAAGAGCAGGCTTAGCAAGTAGAATGAAACTATCTTATTGATTTTATTGTTGGTTAACAGATTCTGAGTCGGATGAAGATGAGGAGCCAGACAGTCTTCAGTTCTATTCCGTGTATGATCACACCTCATCATCTATGAATGCTAAGCATCATCGGTCAAGACATGGAGGTCAGATAGAAGATAAGACTGGTGGTCAGCATTACATGTCCTTTACTCTCAATATCAGTCATGGTAAACTCACCATGGGAATGCCGATCAAGGTAGGTGGGGGCAATTTATCTTAATATGTATTGTATTCTATTGTATTGTATACTGTATTAGGTGTGCCCAACATAAGCATGTGCTTTCTGGTTTCCTCACCTCCTTTTTCAAATGTTGATGTAAATGTCTGAAAAGGAAATAAATGTTCTCTTGAAATTCAAATGAAATGAAAATTCAGATTATTTTGTGTTTTTAGGAAAATATGATTGCAAGTTATTTATTCATTTATTATGAAGAACCGTTCTTGAATGCTTTTAGAACCCTGATGGTATTGTGAAGGAGTTTGAACATGGTGAATGTCTTCTAGAGGTTGAGGATGGATGTCTGTTTGCAGTATCAGCTTACAAGGGTAATGATAATGAGAGTTATCTTAGTCTTCAAGCCAACCGGGTTGCTCTCTACCATGATGGTGAGTAAATCATTCAATCCTTATCCCCTATATTTGTTGTTATCAATTGATTCACAATTTTTCCCTCTTGGCTCAGGAAAATAGAATAAGAATCTGGTATAGAAATAGTTTTGCAATTGTACACTGAATTCTAGGGTCTATAAATAATACCAAAACTATCTTGCAACTTTGAGCCTAAATAAATATACAGTAGTAGTCTTCAAAGGTCATTTAATTACTGCAGTATATGAATTTGTTTATTCAAATTATGGATTGTTATCATAATTTGATGGAGAAGTGCAGATTATACTACTTTGTGAATATGAGATGAAGAATCAGTGTTTGTGAATTCAGATCATGAATCTAATTCAAATATTTCTTTGTGATGGCTGTGCAGGTTGTGTAACTCACCCCTTCCGCGAGTCTCTTGACAGCACTAGACTGTCAGCTCCAGACCACATGAAATGCTGTCTCTATCTCTCAGATGATGGAGTATCATCTAAGACAGGAGGGAGTGTAGGTAAAGGAGGTAGCAGCCTGCATATGGTGTCACTAGCCATGAAGAATTCATTTGACCCAGTAGGCAACGTAAAGGTGAGGAAAGAACATGGCATACAACACTAGATATGATATATCACAGGAGGATTCATGAAATAGAACATGGCATACAACACTAGATATGATATATCACATGAGGATTCATGAAATAGAACATGGCATACAACACTAGATATGATATATCACATGAGGATTCATGAAATAGAACATGGCATACAACACTAGATATGATATATCACAGGAGGATTCATGAAATAGAACATGGCATACAACACTAGATATGATATATCACAGGAGGATTCATGAAATAGAACATGGCATACAACACTAGATATGATATATCACATGAGGATTAATGAAATAGAACATGGCATACAACACTAGATATGATATATCACATGAGGATTCATAAATAGAACATGGCATACAACACTAGATATGATATATCACATGAGGATTCATGAAATAGAACATGGCATACAACACTAGATATGATATATCACATGAGGATTCATGAAATAGAACATGGCATACAATACTAGATATGATATATCACATGAGGATTCATGAAATAGAACATGGCATACAACACTAGATATATATCACAGGAGGATTCATGAAATAGAACATGGCATACAACACTAGATATGATATATCACATGAGGATTCATGAAATAGAACATGGCATACAACACTAGATATGATATATCACATGAGGATTCATGAAATAGAACATGGCATACAACACTAGATATGATATATCACAGGAGGATTCATGAAATAGAACATGGCATACAACACTAGATATGATATATCACAGGAGGATTCATGAAATAGAACATGGCATACAACACTAGATATGATATATCACATGAGGATTCATGAAATAGACTTACATTAATTAAAGAATGGATAGGGAATAACTTGTAGGGATTTCTTACTTTACAACGAAGGTTATGACTTTCTTGAAATGTCTATAATTTGACACACATCTGAATCAAAATGTTTTATGATTAGACACAATACTAGACCAGTCGTCTAAGGTTTTTGATATCTGATTCTTGGTCTCAAACTAATGCTAAATGATTGTAATCTGAGCTTTACTCCTGGTCTTGGTCTCAGGGCCACAGGTCTCAACTAAAACATTGGTTGACAGATAGGAATGACTCAACAAGTTTTGCTACATTTTGCTGCACATGATTATACAACTATGAAAAATTGAGCCAACTTCTTTTCCTTCAAAATCAATGCAGTATGGAACATTTTTATGATATTTATGCGGTTTTTGGAATCGTAAGCAATAATATTCAAAATGGTAATTGGATAAAAGATGGCACTGTTTTTATTTTTCTATTTTTTCTTATGCAGACATCTGATTGTGCAATAGCAGTACGTGGGGCTACACTTCGCCACTACATGTGTCAACCTGAATATCATTGGAGTACTCAATTAGGAGATTTCTTTGATGTTATTGATGAACAGATTATGGGTTATGATATGCCTGCTGTGGTTACGCAACTTCATGCTCACTTCTGGGGCTGTGGACTAGACTACAGGTACTAAAGAAAATGTCCACATATTTGTGAAATATAATTAGTGCTTGTCAATTGTCATCAATACATATACTCTGAATGATGAATGTATTTAGATATTAGAGAGCCAGCCAAAGAGAGGGAACCTTTTTAAAAAATGATTTAAAAAGAAATTAAAAATTCATAAACAACAATGCAGCACTGTACATAGTGTAGCATGTTTATAAATTTAGAGTACCTAATTCAATCGGTATTCTCGATTTTTAGCAGTATCATCACTTCAAAATATTTATGTTTGAAGAAAAATAAGAATGCATCATCTGTCTTGTTTTTCCTTTTTGAAATTTAGCACATGATGTAACTTCTTTTACGATCTTACTAGAGCATAAAATGTCCTTTACTAGAAATCCTTTACGATGATGTTTATTATGTCTTATTTTTCTTTCAGGCCTTTGTACTTACCACTGAAGTCTTTCGTGTTACTAGAGTCTTTGAGTATATCTAGTAACTTGGTATATGAAGCCAAGGAGTCCCTCCTGAGGTAAGTCTCTTGTTTGCAGTTGGATGTACATTTCTAATAAATATTAAGAACCTTATAACTTCCGGATAATAGAAAAGGAGTTCTAATATTTAGTCTGAGTTCCAACATTAGTCCATTTAGGAGCTGATAAATGTTTAATGTACACTAAAATTCACAAAAGTTCTTTTACAGAAAGGAAACAAAATTCTGTTAAAAGAAAAACTAAGCATTAAACTATTATTTAATTTCATAATTTTGGTTATTTGATTATACAGAGAAATTCTGTATTAAATGGAAAACTATTTATTTATTTTAAAAAACCAGGTAGATATTGTATACAAAATTAATTGAGTTTTGGATTAATGCATGTATATGTATGTTTGTTTTTCAGATTTCTCATAGATGATGCTGCGTTGTATATATCAGAAAAGTGCAATGAGACCAAAGTTAATCTAAAACGAGGTGAGCAGAATGATTAACATGATATGATATTAGATACAGAGCTAGACTTGTTATCATGAATATGGTATCATACACAATACATTAAGCAATGGATTATAGGACAGGAATTATACCAAAGCTGTCTTAAATGGGTTAAACAATAGTGTGCAAATAATGAATGTTTATGAGTGCAATGGACAGAATATTTCATGAGGTGAAAGATGAAATGATCCATTCAACTCGGCTCCGCCTCGTTGAATGGATCATTTCATCTTTCACCGAATGAAATATTCTGTCCATTGCACGAATGAAAAAACATTCATTATTTGTTTTATATGACACCTTAAAATAGCTATCCTTCTCATTTGACATTTTATGAATTAAGAAACAAGAGTGAAGGGACTTACAATATATAGCCTACTTGATAGTCGCATGCGCGCTGCAAAGGCAAGTCGTTTTTGCGTATGTAGACGCGTTGGTGGTCGCGAGTGCAATGGACAATTTCGTATGGATCCAAAATTGCACGGTGAATGGATCAAATTTGCACGATTGATGACGTCATTGTTCAATGGGACAAATGATCAACATCAAACAACCAATCAAATGGCAAGGATCTAATTAGGTGTCATATAAAGTGCATTATCAGTGAAATGAGAGATTGTTGTATCCCAATAACTACACTCAGATCCACATTGCAATTTTTCAGCTATTTCATATTCAATATGACAATATGTTGTGTATTTTGTGATGTATTGATTGGTATGTGTGATTCTTCTTATCCTTTTCTTCTCATCAGATTATGTGAGTGTTGTAGACCTTGGAATGTTGGAGCTTTCTCTCAGACTGAGCAATCATGAAGAAAAGGTAAGAAAGACTTTTCCGTTCTTGTTTTCTTTCTTCCGTTCTGTCCACTTGAAAATGTTTCTGCACACTGTCTCTAACTACTTAGTAAAATCGTGGTCATGTTTCAAATATTTCAGATTACTCCTTTCATTTGTCTTCTCTTAGGATATTTCCAATTGTATGAGTATATTGTTCCTTTATGGAGTTGCTGTAAAATGTTTTCTTTCCAAAGCCATGGACACATACCGATATATTCAGTACATCTTAGGAAGTATTTTTGGATTTGGTTCATTTAGATTTCCTAGTTTTTGAAGCCTTTGGTTAATTTCTCTCCTCTTTTCTATGCCCAGAATCCCAAGACAGAGTTGAAAGTCAGTAACAATGTGGTACACATCCGCACCTGTGCTGATTCCTGTAGCGCCCTCGCTAGACTACTACTTTACCTATCATCTGATGGTGATGAAGGATGTAACCCTGATCATCAGGTGACGAAGGGAAGCACTACAACTCAGCCAGTAGAGGTCGTCTTAGAGGTGAGATCAGTGTTATTCTTTATAATGGATAAAATTACTTAATAATTAGAAGAAATGTGACCTAGGCTAGCTTTATTATGTATTACTTAAGACAGTGTTTGAACCAGATGTAGCAGAATGAGAATGTTCCTGATTTTTTTCATTTGTTGGTTTGAAAGTTGGGATTTTGGTTGCAATCATCTTCTTTCAATCCATGAATCTTTTTGTTTTGTATAAATTTTCCCTCATTACTATCCTGTCTGATGTTTTTTTTTGTGTGTATAGTCATTGTACGCTATTTCATAGTTGATTTTTGTCCTGCATATGTTGGATGATATATTACTGTCAATAAAATTTGTGTGGTGTTTATGTAATCATATTTTTAAAAAACATTATGTGCCATGATAGGCATTAAAATGGTGATTTGGTAATGACTGCATGTATTGGTTGATTATAGGAGGAGCCATCACCTAAACAAACCAAAGGAGATAGTCCTGTCTCTCACACTCACTCGGATCAGATGAAGCAGCTGATGGAGGAAGCTATGAGAGAACTGAATGGTGATTCACCATCTCCTAAGAACTCACCCAAAGACAGGGGTAAGTCATTGGTATATAATTGTCTCTTAGTGAGTATAGAAATACATGACTCAGATCACATCTTATTGTTAGATACAATACATCAGATAATCTCACAAATCAAGGGGTTATTTTAAAATTTTGGTTATACATGTATTTTTTGTTTGTGAGATATCTATTTATTTTGTCATAAAATTATGAATTGCATGGAATATACACCTTTCAGTAAAGACATTGTCATATATTAGGTGATAACTCACTGCAATATTATAATATTGCTTTATGACAATTAAAAGACCAATAGTGCGGAAGATGTTGATCATCGTGGTAGTACAATAAGAGTATAAGTTGATCTGTTGTCACACGATGGAGCAAACGAGGGTTACAACGTTTCGACCGCTAACTGCTAGTCTTCGTCAGGCAATGTGGACAATCGCCGCTGCAAGCGCCTTTTATAGCGTAAGCTACGTTCCGAGGGAGCCGGAACCGCCGCGCTGCTATTTAGCAGTTAGCGGTCGAAACGTTGCAACCCTCGTTTGCTCCATCGTGTGACAACAGATCAACTTATACTCTTAATTAAAAGACCTCTGTCTTAACAATTATTGCAAACCATTTATAGAATGTGGATTAGTCATATCATTGTTGTTATCATACTGGTATCCTTGGAACATTTTGCTTATTTCTACTTCTCCGTACACCAGACCACGTGGTCCACATTCCCTGCACCTTGAAGCAAGACCCTGGAGCAGAAATGTTTCTCTTTCCCGATGAAGATGAAGGGATGATTGAAGAGGAGAAGGAAGAGGAAGATGATGATGATGTCGAGGTGTTGATTGACATCACACCTCCAGGAACCAGTCCTGCATCAGTGGGTGTGTCCTCAGGGAGTGGTGGTAGCTGGGTTGAACCAGATGGGTTCTACAATGATGAAGAGTTCTGTGTACTAGATGACCCAGGGATGGGTGTGTTGGTATGTACCTTGGTCAGAGACCCTATTTCATGATTTAGTAGAGGATTTATTAATGCAATGAAGGTTGTCAATGGTTAGCAGCAGATTCGCTGATTCAAAATGATGAGAATATAAAGAGAATCCATATATTGCATTAATATATAACTATGTAACGGGGTATAACAGAAAGCTGTGGCATAAATGTAATATAATAACTATATGAGGACTTTGTATTTTTAGATGAGACTCACTGATTTAGATATAGTTTCTGAGGAATGAAAGGTGTGCTTTATGAAAGGAAAATAAATCATGGGTCTTTGTAATACATGTAAATGTGCCTTTTAGAAATTGTATTCAAGCCAAATTTCTTTCAATATGTCATTCTTTAATGATGTATTATTCAAGTTTGAAATTGAAATCGAAATGGAGGCAGATTTTTTCAAGAATTGTTCCAATATGTATGCTCTTTCATCAAATTTCTTTTATTGCTAGTCTGAAAATGATATTTGCCTTCCAGAAAGCATATTTTATATGTTGATATGCTGTCAGTTCTTTTAAAGGACACTAAATGCATTATTAGAACACACATGACAGATAAAAAAAAGAATGCTTCTCTTCATGTATTCCTACCATGTACAGAGACATAGTGGTGAACCAGAGGTGAAAGTATTAGATGATGGACCAATCAACATCAACCAAGACCACTTTGCTCCACCCATGTGTAGAGGTGATCAATTGAATGCTCCTCTAGACTTTCCTACTCCTACCATGAGATATACACTACAAGAGATGACAGTGGTATGGCATATCTATGGAGGTCATGACCTAAGGTCATCAGGGTCAACTAAGAAGATCTACAAACCAGGTAGGACCTGGCTATATAAAGTTGATCTGAATGTCTATCTTGAATGTAAATAGTTCAATGTCTTCCCAAATACCTCTCAAATGCTCATGAATACACTTGACTCCTGTAAAATCACTCATCAATTTTTTTCCCCCCATCATTTACAAATATTTGTGATATTTCATTTCACGATTTGTGGAGTCTGCATTTAACAGCTACTAAGAGCACTGTTCAAAGACTGTACTGTCCATTTAGGGAGGGGGATAAAATAACAAACATAATTCCTAAATTACAGTTCCACATTTCATGGAATGTAATGTAATCACAGAAATAAGTTTTGTTGTACTAGTTATAACAAGGATGTTGCTGTAAGATATGATGTAAATGTCTTTTCATGGTACTATCCAGTGCGGACAGTTTAATCATGCAAAAGTAGCAAGTTCATATTCAAGATCCCAACCAAGGTTAATGTGTCTTTATACTCAACTATTTGTCATGAAAAATATATTTTCATTGCTATTGTTGGATTTATTCTTCTAGTTGTTTAGAAAATTTATTGCTATGTTAAATGTCTTTCTTTCTTTATGATCTTGTAGATCTTAGAAGTAGCAGCCCAGCACATAGTGGAGAGAAAAGGTGAGATGGAATGGATTTTCACTGAATAAAACTGCATCATTCTGCACTAATTATTAATGAATATCATATTATTTAGAAAATATAAAGTGTGGCAACAAATAATTAAGGAATGCAGAGTCAACCTCTTGTAATCAATAAAGGCACTCTTCCCTTGCAAAATATGTTTGTGTAAATACATATCTCCACTGGAAGCATAATACCTTGTACATCTTGTACACCTTCTATATAATGTTTACTTTGTATTACATATTTCAAAATAATGTTTAATTGGTATATTGTTTACTTTCTTACTTGATCAGGCAACAAGCAGGGAGTGGTAGCAGTTCCCCTCTCAGGAGACAAGGAGATAAGCCAACTCATAATGTAGCTAACATGAGATGGCAAGAGAGAGGAGGATCAGAGAGAGACCATTCTGTACTTATGGAACTACAAATGAACAAAGTATAAACTATGTATTAATTATATATAACTATTTAAAAATAATGTTTCCATCATTTGGATTAGTGCAGTACGATTAAGAAATAATTATTCATCTTTTTATCCCAGTGCATTTGTAATTGTATACCTGTCTTTTGAATGTGAGATAATGAACATAATTTTAGATAGATTAGATTGTTTATACTTGAAATATGATCATGATCTGTAGCTAGGTACACACATGTGTGTTATTTCCCAGTCTTTGCATGACTCCTACATTAAAAACATAAAAAATTATCCAAACAAATTGTCAGACTTTACAATAATTCTTAAACTTCCCAAACATTATTGCTTATAATGGAAGACATTCACTATTGAATCTATAATTCTTTTATATTTGGGAGTTACCTAGTCACAAAATCTATAATAGGCCGCTTCTAATAACATGTCTTCCTTTCTAGGTCCGCTTCCGTCATGAAACCTATCCGTCCGATGCTAAGCAATCTTCAAGACAGATTCTCTTGATCAATGACATTGAGGTTCGAGATCGTCTTGCTCAGTCCCAGATCAACAAGTTCTTGTATCTCTATTCCTCTGAAGCCAGACCAAAGAGAACCCATGCAAACATGGTATGTATTTTTATTTTTTTTTAAACTTATAATCAAGTCAAAGCTGTTCTTTGTGTTCCTTTGTGTCGATACATGATTATTATGTGGAGAAAAAAGAATTATTTCAGTAAATAGTTTAAATAGTAATAGTAACCAAATTAGTGATTTCTTTCTTTTTTGATATGGTTTTAGTAAAATTTGATTCAAGCTTTTGCTGTTTTGATGTACATGTACATGAATGAATTTTTTGTTGATACTGTTCTTTTTTCTTTTGTGACAGGTGCTAGTGAAAGCTCTCCATATCCGAACAGATCCTGATGTAGACACAGAGGAATGTTGTCTCAGAATCTCTCTTCAACCTCTCAGATTCAACATAGACCAGGTTAGTTTTACACTTTTGTAGTGTCCATTTGTTAGAATTTGTCACCATTCTAAGAAGCATTAATTCAGTCATATTCCCTGTCCAGTTTTAATTGTTTTTAGTGTTATGTTCAAATCATGAGAATTGACAAATCTGTTTTTTCTAATGATATTCCAACCAACTAGCTTATTGTATTTTTATTTACCTTTTAATACAGGATGCTTTGTTTTTCTTGAGAGATTTTTTCACGGAAGTATCATCTGAGGCAAGCCAAGTTCCCAGTCCAGGTATGATCTCATCTTTTTAGCCATCCATATCTATGTGCTTGCTTAGAAAGGAGACAGGCTAGTAAATATAATGGTATACATGTCAATCAGGAAGTTTCAAAACAAGGTTTCAGCAGTTTTGAGAATTGTAGTCAAATAAACATTTGTACTCATGAAAAATTGCTTGATTACATTTTAAGAAGATTATAACAATGTGGCAAGAGTAATAAAACTACTGGAGTAATACTGTTACCTTGTTTATACTTCTATTTCCTTCTTTCTAAAGAGATTTTAGGACCCCACTGCTATAATATGACTTAAAGGCAAGAGTAGAAATATGAAGTTATGATTCATATTTGCAGTGTATTTGTGGTTCTATTTTGTGTTTTAAGAGGAATTTGTTTATTTCTGGTCAGATCACAAGCCTAGTAGATCTCCTACAGACAAGAAGACATGTAAAGTGAGGATAGCAGAAGCCCCACCCCAAATCATTCCTAGTCAACCTGTCCAATCAGATCGTCCAACCCATAGCCAACCAGCCAGTGACAAGATCAAAGCATCTAACTCTCCTGCTCAACCCATCTTCTTCAAGTAAGTCGCGTCTTTTGGTAGACTTGGAATCAAGATATTACATTGTAGATGACAAGGTAACTTTTAAATGACCCTTCCTTAGAAAGCCACTTGTTAATGTTAGTGAATAAATTATTGTGGAGATACCTCAAAGTATGACAGCTGTATTGAAGTGATCCATGATATGGAAAATCGATGATTGAGTAAGGTTGTTCAGTAGGTTGTGTATTGCTATGGTAAATGGCATATTTGTTATATTTGAGAACCATTTCCATGTCCTGTTTTTGTCTTTGTGTAGGTCCTTTGTGTTCTCTCCTGATGTTCTCATCAAGTTGGATTATGAAGGAAAACGTGTTGACATGGATCAAGTAAGTATTTCCTCATTCTGCTAAACATTAAATTATCCAGTCTTTTATCTTTGAGCATACGATTCTTTTAGCCTCACCACTGTCCAAACACATACAAATTAAAAGCAGACTATCTATAAATGTATGAAATCAAGTTCGTCTTTGGAGTCATTTAAGAACAAAAGTAAAAAGATTGTTAAAATCTGTTGAAAATATATTCAGCTAATTGTTGCACATATAAACAATTAGTTTTTAATTAACAACTTTGTGTATCCACTATGAAGTCTTCTTTTGGCATATCGATTTTGATTAAGATAAGAATCACTCGTATTGAATAAGGTACATTGAGTTTTGTGCCACTAAGAGTACGAATCATTGAATGTAGAAATTTGAATTATGATATTTATTTCAATGGACTTTGTTATACATGTATATTGTATACTTTTCACTCCTGATGACGGACAGTCAGTCTTTCGAAACATCAAGCCTTCTCTACTCTCAGCCTTCTCATCTGGTTTACAGTCCTTTTCAGGACTTTACACTTTCAAGAAAAATTACTTCTACATTCTCTCCATTTCTCCTCCTCTTCTAAACTTTCTCCACTTTCTCTTTTAACTCACAGTCCTTTTCAAGACTAACCACATGGTGAACTGTAAACCGCCTCAACGTTAGATGTGTACTTTTCTTTTATAAGTTTGTTTGTATTTTTGTTTCATTTGTTTGGATCTGTAGGGTACATTCCTAGGTCTTCTGGTTGGTTTAGGTCAGCTCAACCACTCTGAACTGACACTGAAGAGACTACACCATAGACATGGGTAAGATCATACTTAGATTTCAATGCACATAATCAGCATACTTAAGTTTATATGTTTGTATACGTATTTACTCAACATAATTAAAGTAAATGGATTGAAAGTCTTATTATTCTGTGATACCTGTTATCAGGTTTATAGAATTATGTGTAAATATAAAGAAGAAAGAAATACAAAGCCAAAGCTTGTTTTCACAGCATATGATCAAAAGTCAATAGAGTAAATGTTGGCCTCCAACCCTCCATTGAAAGGAATAATGATAATCTTTATGATAATTGGATTTATATGCATATATATTAGCTTCTTTTCCATAGGATCCTTGTCCCTGAACCTTGTCCCTGAACAGTATCAAATGAACCACCAGTAATTAACCCATTGCATACTTTGATACCTTGGGCTGGAGTCTTTGAAAAATGTGTGTTGTACCAAATTCTAATTGCATCCAATGGGTTAGGCCTCTACAAAATTATTTACTTTTATTCATTTTATTTTGTCAATGCCTTTGTATGATTATCTATTCTTTATGTTTGCAGGTTGCTAGGTATTGACAGACTGATTCTGTATGCATTGAATGAATGGTCTCAAGATATCAAGAAGTCTCAGCTACCTAGAGTATTAGGAGGTGTAGGACCAATGCATTCCTTTGTTCAGCTCTGTAAGTAGCATTCACTGATTGTAAAGGATCAGCTAAAATGCGAAAGTATGTTATCCAGAATGAAATGAATTATCTATTTTAGAATCTCTTACTGTCATCCAAAAAACTTTTTATTTTACTCTTTGCAAACCAGAAGCACCTCAATTTTCCTCATGAATGTTACTACATTATTCCTGAAACCAGATTTTTTATATATTTATGTTTAAACAACATTGGTAGAAGTCATTATCTCTTTGTGGTCAAATTCTTCATGTTAAAAAATATGTAGTTTAATTTCATATTGTATACTGCAGAAAATTGAAGCAATATAATTGGGTATGTAATACACTATTGATTTAACTAGAGGTGCAACTGCTTGTAGTGTGTGTGTGTGTGTGTAGCATCATGCTTTACATACATGTAGTTCATCTTTTGATGCTAAGATCTCTATGAATGAATGAGAAGGTTGCATTAGAATAAAGAAAAAAAGGATAGCTATTATATATATATTAAAGGCACTCTGCCTTATAGTTTGAGTCTACTCATCTAAACATAGAACATGAAAAGGCTACACATGAGAATCTATTTCTAATATTATGAATATTACCTTTTTTCCAGTCCAAGGTATGTTTGATCTGGTAAGGTTACCGGTTGAACAGTACAAGAGAGATGGACGTCTTGTGAGAGGTATCCAGAGAGGCGCCAACTCATTTGGTACATCTACTGCAATGGCTGTTGTAGAACTCACCAACAGATTTGTCAAGCTTCTTCAGGTAACCTGTAATACATATGCCATTTCCCTTCTAAAATGTTTATGATTGAAGGATGTACTGTAAGTGTTTGCTTGTCTTTCAGTTTTTTTAAATAATTTTGCATATATGTAAAATAACAAATATTATATGTACAAGGTAGATATTGATATTGATTATTGCTGTCTTCTCAGTTCTGTACATTTTTCACAATCCTGTCCTTGTGTTCATGCAATAAATAAAGTGTATAGAAATAGGTGTATCATTTTGTATTTTTATTTGATGACTGAAAAACCCATGATATCTTGATAGGTCAGCAGCATGTTAATCCTTTCCTGATTTGTAATGAGAGAACTTTTTGATTGAGATTGGTGAAATATTGATAAGAATGCAACTTGAAGTCATTCAGGAATACATTTAATAAATTTAGTCAATTTGACAATACATAATGAAGTATAAGAACATTTGTAATTGTGAAAAGTTGTAATAAAGTTGATGTTTGGTCTCTTTGTTTGACAGGTTGCTGCAGAGACAGCATATGATGTAGTGTCCCCAGGTCCTAGTGTGTCTAGTCGAGCCATTACGTATGGTCCATTCGGTCAGCAGAGATTGGCTAGACAACCTGCGGACTTCAGAGAGGGGATGGCTAATGCTATCAATGTGGTCAGAGAGGTAGGAATGTAAACCACCACAGAGAATTACATACAAGCATGTACTCCCAACTCATTCATTTTCACTTGATAGAATTGAGGCTATTAGTGCTAAAGTTGACTCTTATTTGGACAAGGGAAAATGGACCCAACAGAAGAAATGTGAGAAAGAAAAGAAATAAGAATAAGAATAGAAGAAAGTAAGAGGAATTCTCGTTTATAATACTTTGTTTTCCAGACATCAAAGGATGAGGAAACATATTCTTGACATACCAATACAAAGGTATTGTTACGCTCTAACTAATAGAGTTAGGCATTTCTGCTCTTCTACTTGGGCATACAAGTGTCCATTTCATGATTTATTCACAGCTTTAGCTTATATACACAGCCTGACAAGCAGCTGGTCATTATTAGTACAGAGTGGGTCATTATAGGGACATATGAACTTGGGTATGAACTATGGGTCAAGCCTAATGGGTTATCATAATGGAGTGTCATATACATAGACCAGAATAAGCTGTCATTATAAATATAAACAATATACATCATTGAGGAGCAGTGATTTTATATATATATATAAGCACCATTGGTTAGGATGAGTAGTCAGTTAGTTATATGAGCTAGCTTGAGTAGTATGCAGTTGTGAACCTCTGAATGTTCCAGTATTGATTGAAGTAGTAAGCAGCTACAATAAAGTCTTGACTAAGAAGTAATGAGATGACTTCAGAGTCTTCATTCCCTTTGTCTTTAAACCAGCTATATACCAAACTGTGACAGTATTATATGTTGTATGATTACAGGGATTGGGTGATACAGCTACAGCTATCATGCAGACAGCCATGGAAGAACATGAACACAAAGGTGTCTCTGGAGCAGTAGGGGGTATCCTACGTCAGATACCACCCTCAGTCATACGTCCTCTCATCTTAGCAACAGAAGCAACATCAAGTGTCCTGGGTGGTGTCAGGAATCAGATGCTACCAGATGCACGCAAGGAGGATGCAGAAAAATGGAGGTCAAAGGCAAAGTAAATCTTCTGATGGTAGTTACTTAAACAGTGTCTAGCATTCTGGGAGGGGTCACAGATGATACCAGTCTCCTCCAGCCGCATAAATGGTGAATTGAGGTCTAAGGCAAAGTTAATTATTCTTCTCAGACATCTAGCAGTTTGGAGTGTATGCTTAAGTATTAGGTATACTGGAAAAACGATTGTCCCTGTAAGGTATAGAGCAAGGAGGGGTCACTTCAAATACTTATATTGAACCCTCTTTAGGATAAGAACTCCCTTGCACACCTGTACTTCACAGTTTTAAGACTGGAAGACATTTAAATGGCATGTTTAGATGTTAGTCGTCGTTTCATATGAGGTAAAATAGAAACAAATGCCTATACTGTCGAGTATTCGCTACAGCTGTTGACTATTGCAAATTTGTCAGAAGTATATGATCATAGGTGTACATTGTTTTATAGCATTGTATGAGATAGAGATTTTGGTGTCATCTTGCTTAAAACTTAAGCTTAATGTCAAGAACTAAGATTTGGCTAGAGACCTGTCAAGTAAATTTCTCTTATAAACTGTAGGTCTTTATTTTATGTGAAAGGTCTTTGCATAAATCATAGACAGTAATTCCAATGAAATGAATTATATTTATGGATACTGGTAACAATTTGTGCTTACTTGTCATTCCATTGTTTCTGTATTACCTCACTAAACATCTTTTATGCAACACAAGAACCCACAATTATTACCGTTATTATTTGTGTTAAGTCAGGATGAATATTAACTCTGCAGTAAAAACAATATCCTGAATCATTCTCTACACTGCTAACTGTTGATGTTTATCGGAAGCAGAGTGCATATTTGTCACCTTTGCTGCTATTATATGTTGTTAATTGAATATCAGTGTAATCAGTTTTATATGCGAGCATATGGTTTTTATTTTACTTTAAAGATTCTAAACTTAAGTACAATGTATCTCACTTATTGCAATATATGTATAATGTAAGTTTATCAAATAATGAAGGCTGTAACAACTCCAAGCTAGCATTTAAGTATTGTCTTCTTTATTCTCATGTTTTATGAAATGAAATGACCGATTATGTCATCTGAGTTGACTATGTTGAGCAAATTGTGATAAATTGAGCCTGATTTGATGTGCCATTTTTTATGAGCTTCCAGCCTATCCAGTTTGCTGTGCCTTGAGCTAAGGTTTATTTCCCAAAATATAAATGTTTGGGACGGAGTTCAATTCTTTTTCTTTTGAATAATAAAATGTCTTGAATTGAGGTTGATTATTGTCTATATCAATTGTCTCATTGTCATGAAGTAATTGCAATTCATATGTCTGTATCTTCAATATCAAAAAAATATTTACATCAATTTACATGACACCAGTGCAGTAATATATGTGAAAATAGATAGTTATGTGAAAATATTGTCATATACATTTAGAGATTTCAAAGGGAACCTTTTTCTCAGTGTTTCTCAGTGTTTCTCAGTGGTTCAATCATCACTAATGACAATGTGATCATTGTAGAATAAAATGTCATCTTTGTTGTGTTCGAAAACAATAACTCTTGATAGATGTATCTCTATCATTTATCATGAAAATGCATTAGAGCATTATGGTGTTGTTAACAGTATTGTTACTTATAATGGTAAATGATATTGAGATGAACTACAGAGTTGTTATATCAGGCAATGTAGCTTTATCATAGACATCACCTTTAATTCTAGTCATGTTTACCATTCAAAAAAGGTAATCACCATGTTATTTAGTACTTCTTGTCTAAATTGTATTTTAGGCATATAATTCAGCTTCTTGAACTATAGGAGGATAAATGTAGATGTTAGATCCAGATGAAATTTGTTTTATATGTGGCATACTGGCAATGTATTTCTGCTACTAGTTTGGTAAAGTATCAGAATTAGGACTTGAATGTTTGCATTGTTTCATCTTTTATATCTGTTTTAAAATTTGTACTGCCATAAATTCTTAAGACCCCTGATTTATTTTCTGAACCCAAAGTTATGTCTTTGTATTTACATATGTATATATTTTCTTTTTACCTCTGAAACAAGCTTACATTCTTGTAGCTCACAGTGGTACTAATTTGATTTCAGTGGGTAGCAACTATCACACAGTACCGCATGATAATCCACTTGTATTCACATTTTAAGAATTAAATCTGTGCAACACCTACCCATGACAACAACTGAATACATGCTCATACATCTCTTTACAGCCTAGCAGACAGTAGGTTTCTTTTGCATCTTTTTTCAGAAGTAGGTTTTAAAGTGGTTAGGGGAAAATTGATTACATGAAATTTGCAGGCAACAGCATCAAATGTTCAACAGGTTCCTTGCATCCTCACTGATTTAGGGGTGACTTGTGACCCCCCCCCCCCCCCCCCCCCCTTTTCACATACTGCTAAAATGCCTGTAGGTATTAAAGCTGTATGGTTATCACTTTGGCTGGCAGTCATTTACATTGCTGAATTCAGTGATATGAAAGAGAATGTATCGTGATTTAAAAATAATTGACAACATATGTGACTATGCTCTTTGATTGTGCAGAGTTTTGATTGTACACATATCTTAAAGGAATTTCATTTCCATGTGCTCATGGGTAGTTCATAAATGAATTTGTCTTGGTAAAGTGAAAATAAGTACATGTATTTGCAAGTCATTTTTATGACATAGATTCCAGGGGTGGTATTCTGAGATTTAGTGAAAAGATTTAATTGTCATAACAAATTTTAAATTGCAACATTTCATTGGTGTTTACACAGCAACTTTTGCGCAGTCATTAACCAATGATGCGCCATAAGCGTACATTTTGTTATGACAATTAAAATTACTTCACTAAAATCAAGATGAAATAAATCTCAGAATACCACCCCAGTTTTTCAGCTGGAATAGAAATGAGGGATTTGAAAATGAAATTTTACAACACAGTATCTCAACTGAGAATTTCTTCATTTTTAGAATAATTTTTCTTTTCAGTTGTGAATTATGCAAACTCACCAGTTCTATTAGAACTGCAGCTGCCTGATATTTTATTGATGATGATGATGACTACAAAATTATTTATACAGTATCTATGTTATCAGAGTACTGCTGAAATTGTTTTTGTATGTCATTTTAATTTGTAAATTGTATACCGTATGTATCTCTTGCTTGCCAAGTATACGTACATGATGTGTGATATGTAAATTGAATGAAATCTGATATGATATGTCAGTTGAGAAAGTGTAGAGAAAGCATTCTAATAGTCATTAAATATATGTAGATAATATATTGACAAAAATATCCAAAAGTAAGCTAATCATTGTTCACTTTGAAATCACTTATTGCTTGATGTAGAAATTGGACACACGAAATAGACTTATTTTGTTTGAAGTTAACTTAGGAATTTATTCAATCAAATAAATAACTGTATTACATAATGTACAGTGCATGGTAAGTAACTGCTATTCTATATGCTTGAAATATATGTGGCAAGTCAACCAAAATAAATAATACTGGAAATAATTAGATTCCGTCTTATATTGAGTTATTTATTTTCTTACGAGTTCAAATCATTCTTTTGAAAACTTTACTGTGTATGAAACGTTCACAAATTTCATGAGTGGTACAGATTTGCAAAATTTGCACATATGCCGTGAAATAAATGAATTACAACTGACATAATGTCGTTTTTTGGAATGCTGAAAATTCCTTGGAATGGCTTGTGTTTACAACTCTAGAATGTATCTGGTTTTAGAGTAGTACTTTAGTCATTAAATTGATACATTTGGCACAACATTTAGAGAAAGCATAAGTTATTTGACTCTCTGCATTCATTTTTGATGGTTATTATATTCCTTGACAAGAGAGCCCCAAAAATATTGCAATAAGCCTTTGTTGTAATAAATTAAACAAAACCACTGAGTGAGAATGGTTTTTTGAGATGGAAGAGCATATTGTTTGAAAAGGAAATATTTACAAAATAACATTTAACTTTCAACTATTGAAATACTTAGTAAGTTAACAAATTCTAATAATCTAATCATCGTAATGATCAGTCCATGGAGAAAAAGCTTCCTTGCTTATTATAATTGAGGTAAGTGTAATATATACATGTATATCGGGATGATATATCTGACACTAAAATGAGATTGTCAATAAGTTGTAGTATTTAATGTCTTGGTGAGCATACTACAAGAAAAAAGTCTTGCAATCAATTTGCAACACAAAGATTACATGCTGATAAATGTCTTAGTTTAAAAATGACAGGATAGAGCTGTTTCTAACTAGCATTTTAAGCACTGGAAGATTCTTCTGAATCTGTCTCAGAGACTTCTTGTGTAGTGCATGTGACTTTGGATGGTACAGGTTTAACACTCTGAGAGGTTGATGCAATGTTCATTGTTGAAGCTTCAGCGTGAATTCCACTCTGTCGTTGTGCTGGAGTCTGAGTATTTGGAGCTGGTAGCATGGGATTCCAAGGACTGCTATAAGGTACAGCTGGATGTGGGGGATATGTTACACTCGGGTGCTGAGAGGCGACACCTGGTGCTGCATAGCATCCTACAGAGGACCAAGGGTGAAGGAGGCCACCAGGGAGCAGTCCAGATGGTGCATTTAATGTAGGGACAGTTGGCGGAATGACACCTTGCAGTGGATGGCCAAAACCAGATGATGGGTACCAAGGCCCAGTTGGTACCTTAGGTGTTCCTGTAGGTAGTGTTGCTTGTGATACTGCTGGTAAACTTGATGATAATGGCCCATCCTTTGTGATTGTAGGCTGTGGTGGTAGACGAGTATTGAAACCCAGTGGTGGATACCAGTGGCCTGGTGGTGGTGGTGGCAAGAATCCCATGGTTGGTGCAGTTGCTGGTGGTAGTGGTGGATACAAGTAGCCTGGCTGTACCTTTGATGGTATCCCTGGTATCATTGAAGGTACCCCTGAGGCCATTTGTGGTAAACCTGGTGGAGCTCTGTAGTTGTAACCTGGTACTGGGTATGATCGTTGCATGTGAGAGAACCTTAAAGGTTCTGGCCAGTACTGTGGGGGTACCTGATGCTTTGGTTCAGTCATTGATGGTGTCGTGTTTTCAGATGACTCGACCTTTGCTCTTTCTTGGCGGATTCTCCTTGTCCTAAACCACCCCTGTAAGATTACAACAAAAAAGACGGGTGAAAAATAAATGAACAATAGGTTAATCAAGATTCGAGGGGCTACTGCAAGATGTGTTCTATTGCTTCCCAACTATGTGCAAAATGTGCAAAATACGCATGTCATGATTTGAGATAGAAAAAATGCGTCCACGGTGATTCCGAATAGAAATATGGCATTGGTGCAATAAGGGTGTAAGGGTGTCTTTTAAGGAAAAATTCGATACTGGCTAATGACACCTTCAGTACCTTGAAAACATATTTTTTACCACTTATGAGTAGTCAGAAACATGAAACCAGTGCATTTTTCCTTTTCTTGTACAAACTTCTCGTTTTCTATTCTTAAAGTGCATAGAGACATGCAATTTTGCCTATGTGTTATGCACTATATAAAAATGTTTAAACTATTATTATTATTATTATCAATTACAGCATCCTTCAAATTGACAAACTTTGTTTTTGTGATGTGGCTCTTATCGACAGACAACGGAAATATTCTTACCCTGATTTTCTTCTTATCAAGCCCAGTGAGATGTACTAGTAATTTCATTGTAGCTGTCCCTGGATTATCAGCTATATGGAATGCAGCTTCGAGTAGTTCTATTTCACTCGATGTGAAACCTCTCCGATGTGAACCGCTAGATCTTGATGTGCGTTCTTCCAATGATGCACTCTCATTGTCATCTGGCTGAGTTGCTTGTGAGCTGTCCTGGATGGTGGTGGAGGTTTGGGTGTGGTGTACTGGAGGAGTCGTACTTGCCTCATAGCATTTATCTTTGATAACAGGTGGTGAAGTTGTAAGTGATCGGTCGTTGACTGGTGCTAATCCTTTAATTTGAATTAAAGAAAAGATTTTTTCTCACATTACTTTCTTTATGATATATTCAAAAGATATGCCTAACATTAAGATTATGATTCTTCCAGATGGATAAGATATGTTTCATTATAAAAAGGTGTATTTGCAAAAGTTTGGGAGACCCATAGCATTAAAATTATGAAAATCATGAAAAAAATAATAATTAGAAAATCATATGTACCGGTATGTTGTAGTGGTGAGATATCGGAGACATACCCCCCCCCCCCCCTCCCTCCACCCATAAGCGTTTCGTCGCCGTTTTGTCAAGGTACTTGATAATAATAAGCCTACCCAGGCCCGTAACTAGGGGGGGGGGGGGGGTTCAGGGGGTTCGAACGAACCCCCCCCCCCCCCCCCCCCCCCCCGTTGGCGAGCAGAGGTCCGCTTAAAAAAAAAAAGCGAGGGGAGAGATGATGGAAAGGGAGAAATAAAGTGATAACATATCGGTCTTTCCGTCTATTTAATACATTTTATTTTGATTTTGTCCCGTAACTTCCTAATCTGGCAAAACTATAATTAATCAATGTCGTCTTTCGCCATTCATTTTCGAATTTTGTACATTATGCCATGGTGCAATCGATTTTCTTTCAAAGCGTCATTCAAAGAATTATTAAAATTCGTTTGTAGTATCGCCTCAAAACTGGCGAGCAGAAATCTGCTTCAGCAACAACAACAAAAATAATCATTAGGCGAAAAAATTATCCAAAGTGACATCAGAATAGTGAGTTTTAGGTTAAATTATTAAAAACATTCCCATACCAACTGGCTTCGATAGAGGAAAGGCGCACAAGGGGGTCACGTGAAAGGGGAGAGAGGAAGGAAAGTGGAAAATAATGTGAGATAATAAAGTTTCCAGCCGGGTTTCCAGCCGGGTTTCCAGCCGGGTTTCCTTTAGTTTGAACACTTGCTATTGTCCTGCATCTCAATAATAAGGCCTAGACAATATAGTCTTTGGCCATTCATTTTCGGAATTTATTGTTCATTTTGCTATCGATTTTGTCAAAGACTGAAAGAGTATAGAGAGTTATTCAAATCGTCACCCGATCGTTGTAAGGTATTGTCTATGTGACATATTTGAATGACAATTTCTTGCAATCGACTTCCCAAAGATGGATTTGATGATAAAACTTTGCAACGGATTGCCAGGTCGGACGAATTTGAATAAAATCTGACAAAAAATGAATGAGATATGGAAAAAAGAGAGGGGTGTTTAATGTGTCTGTTCACTTTAAAATGAAAAATTGTCCCGCTCTCAAATTGCATGGAGTACTCCTGGCGGACCCAGTCTAGTCATTCATGGTCCTCTAATACAGCCTGTTCAACCGGAGTGCCATGAGAGTATTTTATAAAACATTGACTTCTTGGAAACTCTAATCAGAAATAACAAGATGCCCCAATATAACACTTGAGGTGTTTTGGAAACATCTTCGCTCATTCACAAAACTCTGAAACGAGATAGTTTCAAGCAGCGAGAATATTTCCATAGTATATGTTATTGTAATGTCCATGAATTTTCAATGTTATGACAATTTTCGGGCACGTCAGCGCCTTAACGCCACCGCGCCCAGAAATTAGGGTTACCTTACTTTCTATACTGAAATGAGCAACAAATTAATATTTGCATTTTTCTTCGCTCGCTTCGCTCGCTCGCAAATCTTAGAAATGAGATAGTTTCAGGCAGCGAGGTCCATGAATATTTCCATAGGATGTTTTTGCAATATTGAGGCACGTCGTTGCCCTATCGCCATGACACCCGAATACTTGTTAGGTCCACTTTCTTTATTGAAATGCGCAACAGCAAAGTCAGTGAACTTTCCTCGCTCGCTTCGCTCGCTTGCAAACCTTATAAACGAGATGTTTCATGCAGCGAGGTCCATAAATATTCAATGTTATGACAATTTTCGGCACGTCACTGCCCTATCGCCATGGCGCCCAGATATTAGGGTTGATTTTTCTATAAAAGAACAACAGCAAAGTGCCCCCCCCCCCCCCCGTTCGCTTCACTTCCTAAAACTTTATTAATATGATTCCTGCATGTGGCAGCTAGATGACCGGAGATATAGCTTTACATTTCACCTATTGGTGATTAATGAAATAAAATTTTGCCATTTAAAAGTACATTTCTCTCGCTCGCTTGCAGTATTTAGAATCCAACACAGTGGTAGTATATGTTCGGGCTTCACATTTGACCCACCCCCTGTCAAATTCTGACTACGCTCATGCCCATATCCTAGTAGGGGCACACCCCCTGACCTGACACCCCTACTCGGTCGCTTCGCTCCCTCAGAAAGGTCCACTTTTTCCAATGTTGAACCCCCCCGCAAAAATCCTAGTTACGGGCCTGCTACCAAATATCTAAGTGACCGAGGCACTATAAATTTTGTTTCGTTTTGTATGCCAAAAGTCAGAATTGCCGGTTGTTTTTATGTTTATTCCGCCCGCATATTTGTGTCGTAAAGACAAATATTCAATATAGATTTCGACTCCAAATTAACAAAAAGGGAGGGGTAAAGAACAGGGTTGTTCTGGGTATGTAACTCTATGGTAAAGAATTGCAATTATAATCCTGAAGGTTTTAATTATTTTATGTTGAATTTAGGGCCTATATATTCTCAAACGAAGTAGGATACATCGAATTAATTTTCGGGGAGTAGACCATATGAATGTACCGACAAACTAAACCAAAATACTAAAAATCTAAATATCTATCGAAAGGGCTACGGTAATGACTGATAGCGTTGGTCAAATAAAACTCAATACCAGATTCTAAAGGTAAACGTGCAGCTAGGAAACTCAAATAAACCAAGCTCTTGATCATGCATAAACTGCACTTTACCTTACAAACACAACCTTACAAACAAAAAACGAACAGGTCCTATTCTTTACACGTTTCTTTGTACAAGCTCCACCATTTCCTGCAAGCTTAAACCCTTTAACAATTAAGATTTACAGGGTGTCCGTGTATTGTGTTTCTTTGAGTTTCAGCGCAGATGGTTTATTTGCATATCGATGAAAACCCTTGTACATCCACACGCAGCCCGCATTTTAAACATGCCACCATATCAATAGCTGTCTTTAACCATACTACAGAAAGATGACTGATGATCTTGTAGATAAAGAAGAGGACTTATGGGCAAGAAAGAAATGACGAACTGGCATATACACATTCTATACTAATTATTTGTGGAAAAAAAGTATATATGATGCTTCAGGCAAAAGTGTTATTGTATCTATATTCACAATAAATCATACCTGTTTTCTTTTGTTTTCACATGTTCTGGCTTTAACCATTGTGAACTGGGAATATTTAATTCGAGGTGTTTCTATATATTGCTTTTCCTGATGTCTTCATTTTTGGGTTGAATTTGCGCACGTGTTCAAAGGTTCTACAGTAACATGATAGATACCACCTGACCTGTAATATTTATTTTTCAATTTTTTGAAATCCTCTTGTATAAAATCATTTTGGTTTAGTATTATAAGGGAAAGGTTTACAAGTGCATGTATCATAGGGGCGTCGATTATGGGGTGTCGGGGGGGGGCAGTTGCCCGTGCAAAGAAAATATTGGGAGGGCAACCATATCGATTTGCCCCCAATAAAATAGAAGGGGTAAAATAAAATAAGGAAAATGACGCAAAAACTCTGTAAAGTAAACCTTCCAAACAATGAAATACAAAAGATTCTCTAATCTTCCCTGCTTCATGTAACCGTGGAGAAGCTAGTAAGAGGCGTTAAAAAATCACGAAAGGGTACTATTAGGCTGTCTTGCCTCCCCCCCCCCCCCCCCCCCCCATCCCCCAAAACGGATCGACGTCACTGGTGTATCGGATATGTAGCCCCAACAAAAAAAAGTTCGTTACTTATTAAAGGTATACAGAGAGGTGTTTGATGACGAACAAAGATAGCAAAATAAGTTGTTGAACATATCTCGCATTACAAATTAATATGGTTTCGAATTAGTATTTCGGGGTCGCAAACATTTTGACGAAAAAGCAGTATATACGCTGAAGAAAAGTGAATATACTTACCATATTTGATATGTGTATCCACTTGTTTAGGCTCATCAGCATGTATATCATCCACACTATTAACTACTCCAGTAGACTCATTCGTTGACGAAGGCGAATATCCCACTCGGAACTCTGCTATCGTCTTAGCGAGTTCTTTCTTCGTCATGTTGGTATCATCATCGACCAGGAATGGCTGACGTGGATGCTGATGTCTCAACGATGTCATCGAAATATCCGATGCATCCGCTCGACTTACGGATCGTGTACGCATTCGATTTCTGCTTACAATTGGTGACATCTTCCAAATATTGGCCCACGAATCGAAGATGATATCGGCATGCACGGTGTAATAAATGTCTGCTTGTAATCAGCAAATGTTTCCAGAAAGCCTATCTTACGATGAAAGCATGTGTAGCCAGGGCCAGCTAATGTCGAACAAAACTATGCTTGCAAACTCTTCCCACGGAGCTCTGACAACCGAACGACGCTCTTGAATATTTATATGCCTTTAAAACGGAAAACGCATAAAAGACTAATAAATGTGCTATTGTACATGCTCCACAATTCCAAATAAATTAACCATTTAAACTGGCACCTTTGTTGGGGCTTATTTTTGCTTCAAGAATAAACCCCGTCTGTCGTTCTGATGGAGGAGTTCCCGTCGCCTATTGTGTCATGATTAAGCCCCATTGTTCCATTCTTTTCGTTCGGACCCTTATCGCCATCCCAAAGCAAATTGCTAAGCGTGCCACGAACAAAGTGACGTAATCCGGCGTGCGCGTCGAGGAATAAAGAGATCTATAAGATCCCCGCTTAATATAATGACCTCCTTAATAGATGAGCAGACCTATAATAGATCGAGAAACACAATACGTAGAGTTAAATAGTCCTTCCGCTAAAAAAAGAAAAGAAACAGAGGCAATAGATGCCTGAAGAAGAATAGAACTAAACCGTTCAACAGGTGGGACAAGAACGATTATTGTGTGGGGGAAATGTCAAGATTTATCATTTGTGCTAGTGTTAAGATATAAACTTGTGAAAAAGAAATTATCATCATCTCTCTCTCTCTCTCTCTCTCTCCCCCCCCCTTTTCTTGATCCCGCTCTCCCCGTCTTGTTAGATCAAATGACAAATTCAAAACTAATGTTAATTATGTCCCTTATACGTAACAATATAATTTACCAGAACAAATTCAAATTCAAATTCAAATTTATTTATATAAAATCCTGACACGAGTAGTTAACATGATAAACGGTAATTGTCATCGAAAGTCATTTTACTTAATGTTAAGGCATGCAAACACTGTATAAATTGGATATGGGGCATAAACTTAGCATACATCTTAACTTTTTAAAAACATGTATTAACTAGACTTCAGGCTCCCCCTCATCTTTTCCTATACAGCTCCCCTCCCCCTCCCCTTTTCTCTCTCTCCCTCTCTCTCTCTCTCTCTCTCTTTTCTATCTCTCTCTCTCTTTCTCTCTCTCTCTTTCTCTCTCTCTCTCCTCTTTTCCCTTCTGCAATCCATTACGAATCGTAGTTTCATGAGTAGCTATAGTCAAGCAAACTGTGTGAATTCATTTCAATATAATCAATATGCCTCTCTTTGCCGTTCTGATAGTTTCACTTGACAGTTTATTGAAATAAATCGATGTATTATTGTCGAAATTATAGCTGAAAATCAATACATGTAAGATGCAATGATCACAATAATTTACATGAAATACCGCCCTCACACACTGGTATAAGAAAGGTTGTTCTATTGCCATTGCAGCCTTGCACAATTTAGTTGCAGGCTTCTTATAATGTGCAATATAGTTGACTGGACATGATCTATTCACTCCCAATAAATTATATTTTAGCACAATCCACATAATTATTCTATTTAAAATCTAAATATTATATTTCAAATACCAAATCAGTTTTCTAATAATCTTTTGAATTACTTTTAAACTCGGGTTAATGAGCATTTATACTCATTTGACTATCATTATTTTTTGTAAATGTATTTAAGTTTTAGACGTTATTTTCATTTATTCTATTTCATTTATGTAAATAGTGCCATGTGGAAGACCAGATTTTTACAGGTGTCTTGTCCGTTTACTTTCGAAATCATTTTATTTCTACCTTACATTTTAATAATTGTGTGTAAAGACTGCTAACTGAACAGGCTACTATAAAGATGTGATTTAAAATAGATAATAATTAAAGATTTCTGATTTTGTAAATCATGTACAGTTGTTTTCAAATGTTTAAGATCACCCATGCAAAATGATTTAACTTGAAGAAAACCCAAATTTGAAGCAATGAATCATAGAAAGTTATTAATTGCTTAAACTCAAGAGATGGTGTTTGCACTAACATTTATTTTTGTAATATATGCCTTTATCTTTCGACAAGAACTTGAAGGATCCTTCACGAGAATTCTCTGAATTACATGGTCATCCCGAGAGGGCTGGAGTAGTGTGTATAGAAACGTGATATGGTATACTAATTTTGAAAAACGGGCCATTTTCTTGAAAAATACTGACCCACAAACGCACAACTGTGTAGAGCATAACGAAAGAACGAAGGCTAAAGATATGTCGTTATTATTACGAAGGGGCAATGTCAATTCTAAGGAGATAACATATTTTTTTTATTAAAGCAAGGAGACTTATAAGTATAAATATATTTACAAAATAATAATAATAGATTTATATCAATAAATAAAAGGTAAAAATGGTAGTATGGGGCACTAAAACGATGCTCATGCTAAATGGGTAATGGCGATGAAGAGAGACATACTGAAGCTTTTCGTCTTGCACTCATCGGAGTATACCGCAAGAATGAACAGAAAGCCGAAATCGAACAATATACCGGAAACTAAAGGAACAATGGGTAAATGGGTAATCCTAAACAAACATTTTATTGAACGTGCCGATCATAAATTATCAAATAAATGCCGACACAGATAGCAAGAAAGGAAAAGTTGGTGGCGGTAGTCGGCTGTTTAGCCCCCTCTCCTCCCTCTCGCTATATTTGAATGATGAGAATAATTTTAACTGGGATGAACCATTAAATACGTGGCTAATGAAAGCATACAATATAAGTAGCTCAATCAGGGGAGCGTTTCATCAAGCGTTTTGTCAGTGATATTTACTGACAAAATTTGCTCTCAGCAGATGCAAGGATTTCAGTAGCTTATGTTGTCGGCAAAAATCACTGACAAAACTCTTGATGAAACACGCCCCAGGAGGGGGAGTGGGAGTTTGACACCCCATTCAAAAATTTCTGTCGGAAAATCTGTAATCATAAGAACCCCATAAAGACTGCAACGTTTCTTCTTCTTCTCCTTCTTCTCTCTCTCTCTCTCTCTCTCTCTTGGTGCACTTTGATCTACAAGTTAGGGATTGGACCTCGAGTACTCCCACTTTTATATTGCAGTTAAACAAACGTCATTTTGTTCACATATTGGAGTGTAAAATAGATTCGTAACAAGCGGTTGACAGGGAGGTACATGCCCCGCCCCTCATGCAGAGGATCACCAAATGAGTAGCAGTAGGGAAAAGGGGCAACAACTAGAATAAATTAGACGCATGACCACCACTATACTATCAAATCTTGACAACAAATTCGATAAGCTTGACTCGTATTTTTAGCTGATTATGTTAAAGTTATCTGAAAAGTGGCTGTCAGAATGTTTAAACATGCACTGCGTGTATAATATACATACTTGTATTAATCAAATAATGATTATGTACATCTGGGGCCGACCTTTAATGTCACTATCCGAAAGACGTGACTCAGTTTCGAACCTGAATCAGAATCAGTTTACAGGCAAAATACGTCCGCGGACGTATAGCACTAAACCAACTCCTGATCCTCACAACTCCAATGCTATATAATATGTTTTTGTTTTGAGGAAGGGAAATTGTTGGACAACCAATGTAAAAGTAAGGAAACATGTGCAAAGGGACTCAACTTGAAATAAATTCCCCGGGAAATTCCCCTGTGTGTGGAAATGGCAAATACCACACTTCCAAGCCCCTTGTATCAAAAATAAAAAGCGATGCAGCTAAACCGCTCTATCTTCACTTTAAGAGTGCCTGTTTCCTTTTGGGAGGGTGCACATTGCGTAAAGGGGGGGGGGGGGGGGGGGACTGATTTAAATACCCCAGAACGTATAGGATCCTTATTTGACGGACTTTATAATCAATATTTATGTTAGATCTCTGACTCCGGTGCCTGAATGGGTTTTCAAAGAAATATATCTGTTTCGATTTTTTATGGCGAGGGAGGGACAAATAAAAAGAAGCACCTTATATCTTGATTACAAACAAGGGGGGCTAAAGATGCTTAATTTTAAACTTTTTGTTATGGTACAGAGGGTAATGTGAATCAAAAATACTTTAAATTTCTCCTCAGACCATTCGGTGGTAATTTATTTTGTTATTGCAGCCTTTCGCCTGATATGATCAATATAAAGTTACCCAAATATTATCAGGAAATGCTTAGTATTTGGTTTGATATGAATGTGTTTATTATAAAGGATATAAGTAATAAAATAAACGAAATTTTCTTTAACAACAGATATATTCAGAAGAAAGGAAAAACATATTTTCATGAAAATCTTTTCCTTAATAATATATTTAAAACACCCCTGAAGAATGGAAAAGTGAATTTAAAGGGCATACTTTAGTTGATGGGTTAAAAATTGAATTTATGTTCTGTAAAAAAGTTTTCCAATTTGAATCAGTATGTTCCAAGAATTTGTATATGGCTTGTATAAATAAGATGGCCGACATTCAAATTAGTTTTCACAATTTAGAATCATCATACAATATGTCGGTTAAAGAAATTGAAAAAGTCTTTTATCGTCCTAGATTAAGTACATTGGACAACAAATTGAGAGAATTTAAATTTAAATTGCTATATAACATTGTTTTTGTAAATCATCATTTACACAGGTTTCAATTTATAGCAAGTAATAAATGTTCTTTTTGCGCGCGGTAAAGATGAGGAAACATATAGACATATATTTTTGGATTGTGAGACAGTATAGGGACATTGTGGAAATTATGCAGTGTTCTGTTTAATCTTCCAATTCTTAAAGAATTAAGCTGGAAGGAAATCCATATTGGGGTAGATGAGACAGCTGAAAATAGACAATTACTTAATGATATTGTTTTACTAATTAAATATTTAATATACATTGGGAGAAGAAAAAATAAGCCACCGATTGCTGAAGAGATACGAGAAAAGCTACTTAAGAGTAAAGAAGAAGAAATGAAGATTGCATTCGAGCGAAACACATTAACACGACACTATAAAAAATGGGAACATCTAAAAGTATTATGCACTAATCAAAACCAGAAGGATGATGGGAGGGGTCCGCCGGGTTCGCGCATTGATCTGGGGTTTGATCGATCTTCGCTGCTGTAGACTGCCCATTTTTTTTTTTTTTTTTTTTTTTTTTTTCTTTGCAGGTGCGTATGTGTGTGGGTGTGAGGGAGGGGTTATTCTAATTATGTTTATTTGTTTCGCTGTCTGTCTTGTGACATTTTTAGGGGGCGCGGCGGGAGCGGGGTCAGCATGGCCAAATCAATCTCCGATTCATTCAGGGTGATATAAATTGTTGACCATTCGATATATAGTTATTATTAGGTTATATTAGCAATATGATGTCTTAGGAAGTTATATTATGTGTTATGACTTTACAAGGTTCATGATTCGACTTATAATGTTAATGTTAAGATATACTATATTTTGTATGATCGAACTGAATGAATCAATAAATACTACTTTAAAAAAATATATCACGTCTAAATTATCATCTAATATCCTGAATCAACGCCACCTCAGACTACTGACTATGAGTCCTTCCCCGGAGACCAAGGCCAATCATTTTCGACAGTTTCTATACTGATCATTTTTCAACCTCGTTATTACAGAAAATAAACCATAATTTCAGTTATGAATTGATTTGATAAATGGTAAGGTTAATAATAATAATAATAAATAATAAATAATAATAATAATAATAATAATCCTCATCATATTAATCATAATCATAAAACTGTTATTTAATGAGTAACTCTAAATAACTAATACATCTGGGTTGAGAATGGAGAATATTAGGACATCTTCGCGAGGTACATGCAGTGCTAGTGTAGGGCTTGGAGTGGAATCCCACACCAGGCTGTGGTGTACGGTAGGTCTACTGGTGGGCGTCGCCTTTACTGGAGGGGGGGTCGGGTCAGAACGGTGTATGAAAAGGAAAGAAAAAATAGAGAAAAGGAATAGGGATAGAAGGAAAGGGAACTTTTAACGAAGACTGCTTCGACCCCATGCAGCATCCGTGCCCCAATCATTGGCTTTGTTACCTGGTATTTCATCCACCGACGGTAAAACGGTGCCCCATTGCGGCACCAGGCACTGCATGACGCTACGCCAATGCCCAAGCCTCTTGGATAAGAAAGGGAAGTGACCTAATGCCTGATCTATGGCATTATAATACGGTACAGCAGTGGACGATGTTTGTTATTGTATAATTTTCATTTCATAATTACTGAGTGATAGCTACGAATTATATCCGAGATGAGAGGTAGCGCTGAGAGGGTCCGGGACCCTTCTCTGATATTTACACCCCAATTACTGGTATTTACGTCCAGTATATGAATCACGAAATAGGGGCATAAAGCAATTCATATAGCCTTGTCTTTCTATTTATTCAACATTAATTTTTCATCGAGCTCTGTTATATTTTTGAAACATACTTTTCACATTTTCTGTTACTTTACTACTGATCGAGCTCTTCAACCATCGCTCTTACCATGGAACTTCTCGCGCACTGGAGACGCTAGTGGTATTATGATGATGAGAAATGGAATAATGCCCCACTCTCTCGCTGGTGGTGGTAGGTCGCGCCCGCAGCTCGCTCCGCGCCGCTTTGGAATACCATGTACCATCGTCGAGCTCCAGCTATATGCGGATCTAGCGAGCTCTCATCACAGCTTCGAGAGTGACGTTTCGCTGAAGTAACCATGCAAAATGGCCGACCTTCTAGCTGATATCGCGAAGTAAACACCGGAATATCACCGTCGCTTATGTGACAGCCTCAATCACTTCAAAGACGATTTCTATTCAGTGCTTCTGTGAAAGATATAACGGGGATATAAAAGAACAATTTTATCGCAAATGCATCGAGAATCGGGAAAAAAAGAACAAAATGCCGATTCAAAAGGAGAAACGGTAAGTCAATTCTCATATATTAGCGAGTCACCTTCGACTACGGGTCTTACGGATATTTGTATGCGACCTGTGCCATAGTGTATACGCTCCCCTACATGTAACTGTAAGCTCTGCTAGTATAACTGTGCATGCATTGTCCTTCAACTCAAAGAGTAAGGTAGACGATTCGTGTCCTCGTAAGTTTATGCACCATGGCTGGAAATAGTTAGCGGCTGGCTGTTACGTAATAGTCCCGTTCAGTATAACTGATCTCCAAAGTAGACATATTAACACTGACAAGGATACAGCTCGCTGGAGGCAGAGAAAAGCCCCTCTCTGACTCTGCCTCTGGAGCTGGTCTGATCTTTCTAGACCCCACTTGCAGACTTGAGAAAAGTTGTGTGTTTGTCTAAAAAAAAAGCAATCGGTGTATAAATGTGCCACGAAGATATTGAATTCAAACTGCAACTTCCAAACATATCCTGAAAAATGATTTTCCTGGTCATAAGTTGTGCAATTATTTTACAATTTATTGATTGAATGGACACTGTCAGTAAAATGTGGATTCTCGTAGATCTGTTTTATATTTTACTAGGAATTGATCCCCCAGAGTCATGTCATGAATGCTAGTGAATTTGTTTTCATTGTTGAATAGAAACAAAAGTCAATATAGATTTTAGTTTGTTTATGTATCGGAACTAATTTTACTTTTTTCATCCATCTTGTAGCTGACAGTTCTTGTGTTATAATGTATTGCTCTTTCCAATATTTTGGACAAGGCAAGTAGCACAGAGAATATCAAAAGACCCTCCCTGGCCTTGTGTATTGGAGTAATTTGTGCTGTCTTAACCCCTTCCTTCCCTGCCACCAGATTTTTGAGGAATTGTCAAAAACGAACTTTCAAGAGTTAAATATTAACTTTCAGTGCCTTTTCTCTTGAGCAAACTGGGCAAAGATATATTGCATAGGAATAAACATTATATTGACGGCACAAGTTTCTGTTTGAGGAAGGATTTTGAAGCCTTTCTGAGCCTAAACAAAATGTTCAACACTCAAATTTTTGGGCGGGATTTGCCACCCACGGCATGGTAGGGGTTAAGATCTTTTTTAATAATACATGTTTGTGGTTAATACTGTGCTATAATTCGGGGAAAGTGTAGTTCATCTTGTTTTTATAAACATTTTTTTTTTCATTCTCTGCCCATTATAATACGTTGTGTCTATTGATGGAAACTGTGAGGAGAGTGGAAGGAGGAAAATATAAGACGACTCCAAGTGTTAATAAAAGATTTTTGACATTTTTTAATGATTGCTGGTTGCTTCCGAAAGATAAATTGCCAACTCTATATTATGAGTTTGTGACATCATTCCCTCATTCTTTACCTATTGTATTGTGCATTTTGTTGTAATGTATTTTCTTATTTCATTTCCAAGAAGATGATTTTTCTAAGCCTTTACAAAAGTCATAATGATTATTATGTACTTATATATGTGGAAGGTTATCTGTGATCATTACATGTTTAGGCCATTATGCATGAAATTAGAATTTTTTTAGTTTTATTATCACCATGTCTTAAATTTTTTTGTATACATGACAAGGAGGATATAAAGTGATCAGACTTTTGGTTTGTTACATGTAGGTCAAAGGTTAAAGAAGTCAATTAACTTGTAATTGTAGGCTTCTTATTCTGGTTATCACAGTATTCCAGGAACAGTTTTAGTCATGACCTTAACTGAATTTAGGTGGAGGCATATATGTAGGAGACACAGTTGCATTCATCTTGTTTTATAATTTTTTTATAGAAAAATCTTTTTATTTCAGATACTTGAAAAAAGTATTTTTCAGTGAGATTCATAAATTGATAAAAAATTATTCAAACTTATGAGATTAGTATCAATTTTAATTTTACAAAAGAAAATACTTATTATGTGATACAGATACAATAACATATATTCATCAGCGGAGTAACCTCGCTAGTCATAAGGACTGCTATTCATAAGGACCGCTATCCATAATGCGTGACTAAATGAATAGCGGTTTTGTATGAATAGCGGTCCTTCTAAATAGTGAGCAAACCATAGACAAATTACCTCGCTATTCATAAGGACCTCCATTCATAAGGACCACTATTCATAACTGTTCATAAGGACCACTATTCATAACTGTTCATAAGGACTGCTATTTGTAACGCGTGTTAAATGAATTGCAGTTTTCTATGAATAGCGGTCCTTATGAATAGCGAGCGCACCCCTCATCAGCATAACCTGGTCAATTTAGGAAATCAGTTTGTTAGGGATAATGCAAGAAATTATAATGGTGTAAAACATGTGTTCAATAATATATTTAGGGCTGCTGGCACAAGTATGATTAAACATTTTGAAATTTATGAAATTTTTAGTCCAGAACAAAATGGGAGAGATGCTCAAAAGGTCTTTTGCATTTGATTTATTACAAATTGGAAAATCCATAACTTTCTTATCTTCTATTGGATTTATATTCTCAAACTCTCTCTGACCTGCTTCTCTTAATTTTTTTCACCTTTTGATAATGTATACCAACTCATTTTTATGGTGGACTCCCCCTTGAAGTATACCACTAAACAAAACCATTGATGAGAAATAAGGAATGACATCACAAACTCATGACCAAGTTGCACATTTGTATCAATCAGATTGATTTTTATAGTCTTACATGTATAAATACAAAAATCATATCCTGATCATTAGGTGTCCAATTTTTCTCCAACCATTTTCGTTAATTTCTCTGGTTTTTATGCTTGAATTATTAGGAGTAACTTACTTTTTAGGCTGGAGTTCTCCTTTATTGATTTGTGTTTTATTTGGAGCACCATTGGATAAATTTACTTGCATGTCTGTTGTGTTTCAAGCTTCTTAATGACAATGGTGTGACAAAGGTGCTACAAGTACATCAACATATATAAAAGTTATCTAGGTTTATTTTTTCATGAGAAATAAAATATTTCCAAACACTGCACCTGTGTCAGAATGAATACATTTAGGCTTACATATTATATTACTATTTATTTGTGTTTGTTTGTTTGTTTCAGGTTTTTTTCATAGTTTTACTTTGTAAAATATCCTTCTAAGCAATGTTCAGAGAATGGGAAAACAGATTAACTGCACACCTGTACATGTAGTTTACCAATATAGTTATTTTATAGTTATTGGGTGAACAAGAAGGAAAAAAACCCCAAACAAACAACAAAAACCAAATAACAAAACACATTCCCGAATATCTACTGCCATACTGGTATATTGATATCTACATGTACATGTAGATATTATTTTAGTCATTAGCAGCAACATACTGTGGAATAAATCAGACACCAGTAGACTGCATGCATGTATGTAGGGTGTCTAATATTAGAATGCTTTTTAAAATCCCAATGAAGGCGTAAGAGTCATTGCAGTTGCAAGGGGGCTTGAGCCAGAGAATACTCTGGAGTACAATATCTGCACAAGAAAATACACCCTTGCTATTACAGGTGCATTGAAACCCAAATGCTACATGGAGGGTCAAAGGTGACGGAGATTGATCACAGCCCACTGATTTCTATTTCTTTGTGAGTGCGAGGGAATGCCAACAAACTAAGGTCTATCCTGTGCAGAGCAAACACCAGATTAACCTGTGATTGTAGTGTGACCATGACTTCTTTACAAAGTTGATATTGTATTGTTTTCAAAGAATTTCATCAGAGGTACAATGAATGTGCACATACATGCATTGCACTTTACATGGAACTAGATTTGAAAAAAGGCATTTAGGCAAACAGCAAAGCATTAGCACCAAAAAAAAAAAAAAAAATGAAACACAATTTTGTGTAGACTGGGGTGGCTGTTTCTTTTAAGTGCAACATGTGAACTGGTGAATGTTAGAGTCAATACTTTGGATGTGTTCAAGTGGCAAATGTAACCTTCAAAACAGGTCTAGAGAGCATTAATTCCACAAGTCTACATTTAGCCATACTGCTGAAGGCCCATTTTTCAGTTGACAAAACATAAGCAGAGGGGTTGATGGAGGGATGATTATGGCTTCCAGCACCAGTGCACACATGTACTCTATGCTTAAAGGTAATGTTTAGTTTTGGTAAGCCATCAATTTTTTTTTGTCAGGTTTATTGGATTTTTGTTGATAGCAAGATACTACCAATACAAAGATGCTGTGAAGATTTCATGTCCTAAAGTGGCATAAATGAGAGGCAAAAAATAATTTAGGTGTCGGGTCAGGGATATAAACTCCCAACAACTTCAGCATGCACTATACACGTGTTAAAAACCTACATAAAGTTATACCGGTACACATGCTGTATATCATGATTTCAAGTGTGCAGGAATAAAGAATACAAAATTATGCATCTTTTGGATGAAGTTAATACCCCAAAACTCCAAAGCCGATGATTGGACATGGATTATATAAAGTCAATAGTGGAGGAAGAGTGATCGATATGGATAAATATTCACCACCAAATAATTCACTCTTGTAGAAGAAAGAAACTTTTTAGAATTTCTTTGTTAGGAACCAGAAGGGCATCTGTGTTAGACTAGTTAACATCATTCTGGATCTCAGTGTGGACAAATGGTAGATCACTAGTAGGTCCATACATGTACATGTAGACCTACATTTGCATTTATCTTTTTCATGGTTAGATGAAACATACTGGACAAACAGATTTTAGCAGTCTTTCTATACTAGAAGTAGAATGCTCTTTCAACCTGGACTGAAACTGGAGTTCGGAAGTAGTTGCAAGATTATGGCAGTCTGTATCGGGCAGCTAAGATCCTACCACAGCTGTTTGAAAAACAGTCTTAAAAATCTGGATGCTAGAGTGTTCATGCAGAATATTTGCAGCTCTAAATCATGTATCCTTACATTTCTATTTCATATTTATTCACAGTTAGTTTTCTATGAGAAATTTAAATTCAGAAGTGGATATGGTAGTGCAAGAAAATTGACAAGTAGAAATACTCCTGAAAACTTTTATTCCAAAATGACCTTGATGGAGAAAAGAACAAACTAGTGAGTCTGTACCTATACTGTCTTTTAGAATGATTGACAACAGTATTTTATGGGTATACATGAATATATCATTTTGGGCAATCTTTTTTCTTTTTTGTAGGTATTTATTAGTTTCAGGCTGAAATGGTACAAACTTTTAAATGTGATCTTCTTACACATTTACATGTATTTTGGTACTTCTTTCTCAGTATTACTTTCCAAATTCTTGGTGCATTGTTGCACTCTTAACCTTGACATGCTATTTTGGGAATTCTGCTCTGGGCAAGTACTGCAACTTGCAAACTTTTATTCTTGGATTTACAGACCCATCGATTCTACAGAGCATCCACCACATTATCCTATAACTTTGTTCATTTTTCCATATATGAAATACAGAATAATCTCAAAATGATAAGAGGGAATTCTCAAAGGAGAAGACTGCATGTATTAAAGGGGGAATTTTTTTTTTTTTTTTCTGGATGGACATGTTATCTCAACATTATTTCTCCTCTAGATAGTCTTACCTGCAGGCCTATTTATAGCTTCCAATGCTGTTATTGATTTTGTGTTAAGTTTAAACCATCATGATGCACCATTAAAACATATTTACAATGAATTCATGACCTTGACTGAACTCTGCATTCTACCTTTATGATAAATTAAACAAAAATTTGTTTCACTTTATAAATAATTTGCAACAAAATTGTCACATATTGTATACATTATTATATTTATGCATGCATCAACACGATATGTTAATAAATATGTACTGGTATGGTACTAGTTGATTTAATAAGTATTGCATGCATTTAAAATCATATTTGTAATATTACAAGAAATATGGCCCTGTGAAAGATTTTGTTATTGCTTATTGAGATGTTGAGATTTATTCTCTCCTTACAAGCTGCCCAAATATTTCTCATGGACATGTATTCTACATTAAGTCTACAAATAGGCCTGTATCTCAGTAACATGTTTGTGACAGTATATTTGCATACATGTACATCTTAATTGACAACAAATTATAGTGTAGGGCCTACATGTGTACTTTACCGAAATGTGCTTATTGCGAAAATAAATTAGCAACATATTAAACAAAGGCTATACATATAATATTTTGTGTAGAGAATACACATGCTCCAATTCAGGATATTTTACTTGTTTGTACTTGCATTTCTTGTATTGAATCAAAGTAAAATGACCCCATATATGCAGCTAACGAAAGCATAGATTATTCAGACTTCCATGCTCTTGTTTCCTCCTGATGATTTCTTGTCCAGATGGTCTGGAGTAGTACTTTCCTGACCTCTGCATTCATCTCACTACAACACTTCCTGAAATTCCTCATTTCCATTCTATGTGTTGGTAACTATTCCCTGGAATTGTGGAAAGGGAGATTTAAACATACATGTATATCTAACAAATGGCTCTCCTTTCTTAAAGGTATGGAAGGTTTTGAAAGATGTGGGTTATACATTTCCTCTCTTGACTATCATTGTCATATTTCCTTTGTTTTAAGCGGAATACAGTATGTTTCAAGTGACAAAAGAACTTGGAAACAGATCTACAATTACAAAGATGATGAGTGTTTTGATTCACTAAAACACATTTTTTTAAATGATGAAAGAGTGCTGCAGTTTGATAAATAAATGCTGGTACAAGTACATGTAGATGTAAATATTGATATTTGTATGTTGTTCCTTCTATGTCTGTAGATGTTGGTTTAAGTTCAAGGACTTATCCTGAGCATGTAAATAAACTTTTCTCTACATCTATTTTCCTTCAAGTTGTATGAATGCTGTCATCTGAGAATTTTGTATCAAACCAGGCATGTATTTTTTTATGATTTACTGGATAAAAGTGATTAAAGTGATTAAAAGTTAGTTTTCACATCATCATCTGAGGACCAGTAGGGATTAACTCGGTAAAAAGTCTACTCATTTGGCTCTCACCACAGTGCACACACTATCCACAGTCATCACATATTCACAAAGTTATTACACAAATTGTATTACATGTACGTGTAGATGTTACACTTTAATAGTAAATTAATTCATTACACAAGTCAATGGCCCGTATTCTTGAAAGTTGCCTAAATTTAAGCCAGGCTTAAACTCTGCCTAAGTGCATAGATTTAGTCCTACAAATTATGAAGTGCCAAATGTCACCCTCTTTTATACAAACCAACATACCGGTAGTTCTGTAACTAAATGCAAATAAAAAAAACTTGTCTTGATAGAAATGATTTCTGATGCTCATTTCATGCCAGAAAATATTTTTTTTAATTTTTGTACATAAATATAGTAATTTATATGGGACTTAGGGGTTGACAAATGGCTTTCCATCAATTAGTATCCTAAGTTAAGCCCGGCTTAACTTTAGAAAAGGCCGCTTTTGAGAATACGGGCCAAACTCTCCAGGATTCCAAGTTTAAGGCCCCAAAGATATGTGAAGTTAAAATAAAGAAGGTTGACACAAGGTATCATGTATGATGCATTTTCTTTAATTCATGCTGAACCAGGGTAAAAAAATATACGGGGGTGACGGGCGATATAGCCCTCTTCGTAGCTCAAATAGCTCCCTAAAATCCTTAAAACGCCATTCTTTGGGGCGACCATTTTCTTCAGAGTCGCCCTCGCGTCAGCTCTAATAATTAGCAGGGAATTTGTGAATAGTGATCTAGGAGCAGCAGAAATAAAATTTCTTGAAACAACACACATATTAATGCATCATAATGACAATTCATAATGCATAATCTCAAGGAGAAAATTTTGATATCAGCAAACTCGAATTCAACATAGCTCCCTTGGTGCCAGAAATAGCTCTTGTAAAGTTGGTTCCCCCGGAGCGATTTTTTTTAAAGAGAATAGCTTTCGTGGCAAGAAAAGTATGTTTTACCCTGTACTGAACTGAAAAAAAGTTAACTGAGCTCTGTCTTTGAGTAACTTACATGTAAGCCTGAAATCATAGTTACATACATGTAGTCAAGATTAATTTTGTTTGTAAGGCATGAAATTGAATTGTTGTTCACCGTTTATCTACGTACATGTAGTACCTGGATGTTATTATCAATGATCAGGTTGCATACCTTTTGTCTTTCCTCACCAACCGTTTGGAGTCATCTGTTGGAATTCATGAGCAGTTGTGAAAAATCAATTCAAATCAAAAGCAAATCGCATAATTCCAATAATTGTGGTTGTTTACTCTTTGTTGGAACGCAAATTTCACACAATGACACTTCAGTAGCAGATATAATAAAGAAATTTCAAGAGGTCAAAGGGTAGTCTCTATTTGTCTATCTCTTTCTCTTCTTCTTGTTAACTATTTCTTTTTCTGTCTCTAGAAACAATTGATGAATTTATAGAAGAGCTGGATCAAACAAGGCTCAATTCTTTGCAAAAACACACATATATATATATATATATACATTATGAATAAATGTGTATTATTAAAAAAAAAGATACAACAATTAAAAGGCTTGTTCACATATGTCGCAAAGAAAAGCATCTGTTTTTTCTTGTATTATAATAAATGAATGGCAAGTGGGGATGCATGACGCAACAAGGTTCTACGCATTCTCACCTGAGTGTTATAAGATGCAGATATGTGAAGCACAGAGCTCAAAAAAAACGCTGTGTTTTTTTTTAGCCGGATTACTGCTTTATATTTAAATATACCTTAATGGGTAAAAGAGTGAAGGCAGTTTGATGATCAATTTTTGATGAGGAAACATTTTGTGTAGGTTTATAGAATTTACAGAAGCATGTTTGTTGCTAATAAGATCAGGTGTTTCCAAGGTAAGGATACACCGTGGCCATTTGTGTTGATCAGTTATTCAGACTTGCAGTTTACAACACTGTCGGCGAGAAGCTAAATTATGTTCCTCTGTAGGCCTAATGTTTGGAAAATTGTTAAACTAAAATGTGAGGAGATTTGAGATGGAAGGCCATAATCAATAACATTGTGTACATGCAAAGGAATTTCAGAATTTTCAGAGGCCTGGAGTAAAAAGCCATTTTCTATTAGGCTGTCGTAGATGGTTGATTGTGCTGCCTAGCTAGAGATGAGGTTGAGATTTACTCTAAAGTGGATTATGTTCTCTTGCCTGTCATGCATGTTGATAAGATGGTACATAGAAGATGAGGGAGTGAGTGCATGGTGGAAGCACCCTATTGTTGTTGCAATGTGTGTGCTAAAGATGGAGGTACATAAAATTCATTGCGATTGAGGACAAAGGTTGCTGAAAGTAGCATTGTTATAGTGTTGAAGTATAAGAATATATATATACCTTGTCTGTATTATTCCAATGAATGGGTGGGTGCTATAAAAGGTGTTGAGTATATTTGGTGAGGATCATTAAAGAGCAACCCAGGCAACAAAATTAGTTTGTTGCCTTTGATAAAAGCGACTAATTGACAAACATTTAATACACTGTAAAAATAAAAGGGAAGAAGGATTTCTGAATTAAATGGTTTGAGGAATGCTGACTGGACTGAAGAGAAAAAGTGGCAAGTCAGTATAAGTCTAATAAAAGAAATATTTTGGATAACAGAAAATGAATTTCAAGTTGGAAATTAATACACATTTTTGAAATTATAAATGCTGTATTTCTATTTCTTTTTTTCAATTAATTCATATTAAACTTTGGTGAAAACAAGGTTGCAAAATATTGGTGAGATCATGCTGTCAGAAGAATAATATTCCTTCAATCGTTCATCAAAACACCACAAAAGAACTTGCAGCATACATGTACATGTAAATGAACGTGCACATGTCTACTGAATGAGGCACAATAAATATTTGATTAGTAGAATCTGCTGGATGAAATATTGGCTAGTCATGGTAGGAAGGTATCAGGGTATATAGCAAAAGAATTGATATTGATAAAATGCATTTCCACTCTGTGTGTTTGACAGTGATTAAAAAGGCTCATTTATGAACATTTGTGTGAAATGACAGCATATGGTATACATATTAATGACCTTCAATTTCCACATTTTCCACATTTATCACATTTATCACATGGGCACTGCAGTAGTTACATGACCCCATTCACACTCCCTGTTAGACCGCTCTAGAGGAATGGTTCTTGAAGAATGGTTTGATTGCGTACACACTCCGCGCTAGGCCTGGGAATAATATTCGAATAGTCGAATTATTCGAATAGCTTAATACCGCCGATCGGTAATCGAATACCACTTTCCTCACTATTCGAATATTCGTCCAATGACGAATAGTGATTTGGACATTCGATTACCTAAAGAAGCATGACAAAAATGATCTTTATAACATTAGAAAATACTGCATAACAGACGATAAGCACATAACAGGCGTAAAGAGGCATTTTACTTGCTAAAATAATACAACAGAGGTCCAAAATGTGCCATGAAAAGTGAAAAAAAACACCACGAAAGTAAAAGCGTTATGGCGTCACTTCGACAATGAAACACACATGCCGGTCAGCCACAACCAGTTTTATACTGGTTGAATGAGAATTTAAGGAGTTTAAAAATTTCCTAATTCATTTAAGCAAAAATAAGAAGAAAAGACAATTTTTAATTGTCACTCGATTCAAAACAAATCAAAACTTGATATTTCAGGAAAATTGTCAACCATTTTTCTTTTTAAGATGCTACGATCATGTATATAAAATTCAGAGCCCTTTCAATAGTAATGCGTACATGTATGTAATGATGTTTGTTGGTAATGGTGGTAGATATTTAATTAAATCCTAAATGGAAAGAGTGTTAGTGAATGTCAGATGGGTACAAGTATAATCATGTCATAAGTTTTTTTTTTAAATTGTTATCTATCATGATTACAATACTTAAATTATTTACGTTAATGTAACTCAATTTAACTGAGTAAAAGTTTATAAAGCAAAATAAGTAAATTCTACTTAAAATTTCCTGTTACAAATACTTAAAATAATCAAGGCAATCAATCCGTTGAACTTTTTTTGAGTAATTTCAAAAATATTTTTTTGACAGTGTATCATGCAGCGATGGCCTGCACTTATGGGAAAATCAAGGAAAATCACATGTGATTTCACGCGCAACACACACACTCACTTCTGGTTGAAGTATGCTTTGGGATCGCTTTCGCGTACACACTGCACGTTAGAGCAGTCTAAGAACCGTTCCTCAAGACCACCTCCCGAAGAACGCTTCCTGGGCCACTTTTGCGTACACACTCACCTCAGAACCATTCTCGAGGAACGGGTCTTAGTTAGACCGCTCTAACGAAGTGAGTGTGAATGGGCTCCATGTTGTAGGATACAGTGTGTAACATGTCCAAATTGCAGGAATTGTGAAGGGCACTTAATTTATGGATAATGCATAGTCTCTTAGGGCAAGGTCATGAAATTAATGAAAGGTATATATCTGAATTGCCTAAATCCACTGTAAATCACTAAGCCCTGATAAAACATGTCCAAAGGTTAGGAAGTTAAGGTTCTGCTTGGAAGCATCTGTTGTTTCACGCAAACAAGTAGTAGTTTATCTGTGAGATGTCAGTAATATATTTTTAAAATAATTTGTTTGTACCTTCACACCCACCTGAGTCCTGCCCCACACCCCATAGAAGTGGGGATATTTCCCAAAGCACTGAGCATGTCCTCTGTTACTCTTTTCCAATTCATGGTCACAGTTGTCAAGCAGACCTGTACATATGTACATGTACTAATAATTTAGTATGGAGCATAGTTCTTGTATTAAATTTGCTTTACATTAATACCCCCTAAGAATTATCCGAAACCTGCAGAAAATACCTGAAGTTTGAGAAAATTAACATGATGATATTAAGTAAAAGAATATTTTCCTTATATAGAGGGTTTTAAAATCACCATATATACATATATAGGGAGGACAGCTCTGGGGAACTTTGATTTAAGTTACGCAACCATTATTCTCTCATTTCCTTTCGCATTGTATATATATTTCCACGAGAGTTGCCAAAGCTGTTGTATATATTATTTCCTCACAATATTGTTAATACCGGTAATTATTCTAATGTATACATGTATCTCAAAGCATTCGCTTGGATCCAGCTGAGGCACGCGGCTTGTCTTTGTTCAAACTCACCTGCCCCCGACAACGGAATTAATTAAAAAGGTTGAAGATTTGTCAATCTTTCGGTCAATTGAATCTGGTGTCGCCGAAACCACTAACCCTTCTCCGTGGTCTAGTGGTTAAGGCATTGGCGTTCTAAGCCAACGACCCGGGTTCGATTCCCGGCGGAGACATTTTTTCAGCCTTTGCAAAAAATTTCAAAAAGGGAGGACAGCTCTGGGGAACTTTGATTTAAGTTACGCAACCATTATCCTCTCATTTCTTTTCGCATTGTATATATATTTCCACGAGAGTTGCCAAAGCTGTTGTATATATTATTTCCTCACAATATATATATATATATACAGTCAAACCTGTCTTAGTGGCCACCTGTCTATAGCGGTCACCTGTCTATAGTGGTCACTTATATTGCCTCCCTGTAGCAAGAAATATGTGTCTTAGAACCCGTCTATAAAGGCCACCTGTCTACAGTGGCCACTTTTTCTGTTTCCCTTGGGTGGCCTTAATAGACAAATTTGACTACATACCGGTACACGTATGTATATCATCTTTAATAAAGTAAAAAATATATTCCTTGTAAAGAGGGTTTAAAATCACCTGTATATGTACATGTAGGCCTATGTACAATTACATGTATATCACCTTTGAAGGTAAATAATTAAATTCTGGCAGGTACAGGTGTGGATATACAGTGTACATACATTGTAAATCAATTCCTGCAACCGAACACAATACATCACTTATTCTATGGTTACATTTGTTACTTGTGTAGATTGTGCACCATAATGCATGGCCCTAATGTTTTATTGTGACTACAGATTTACAAAGTACACTGTAAGCCTCTACGCAAGGGGAATTTTCTTCTGTAATGGCGAATTGTACAAACTACATGTACTGGTGTACAATGCATAGCATTTACAGATGATTGTATGGAGACTTGCAACACTGTGTGCAATGATTGAAGGGATTTTCCGTTCATATAATGCTGCTGATTGAGAACTGCAGCCAGAAGTAGAAACAGAATTCTTTATCTTCTCCAGAGCGGGAAGAGATGATTTTTATGATACTAAAGTTTTGATATGCCATGCTGTAACCCATGTCTTGTTCTCAACATCAGGTCAGGATGGTTTTATTCAGAGACTTCATTTGAATATATTTAAACTATTTAAAAACTTTTCTTTTGCACCTTTTAAAGGAGTAAACAGTCCTATTTTTAGCAAGGGATTTAGTGTTTCCACTGTACAATTCAAAGCAGAATCCTAATTTTAACATGCTGATAATTATTTAGTTTGAAACAAATTGTCATTTTCAAGATATCGGGGCCTGCATGTAGGCCTATGTATCCCTATGTATCTCTGTGGGAAAAAGATTGAATGAAATTGAATTGAAAAAAAAAATGAAAGTGTTTGTCATGTGACATTTTTTTCATGCCATTGATGCCAATGGTTGTGATAGAGGCTCATGTTTATAACTGTCTGTCTGTACTGTCTGCCATGTCTGTCTGTCATTGTGATAGCATTAGCAAGTACTGTTCAAACTTGGTCTAGTTGGTCTAGTTACATATAGTTGACAACCTTTTTTTTAATATGGACCAAGGAAGATTAAATTTCACAGTAATTCATAACTTACATGTATATACACTGTACTCTACATTTTACAAATGTGTATCATAATGAAACAATTTTCATCTCTTGTTTGTTTAGTAGAGATCCATTGTTCATGATAATTTCTATTGAAGGAACATACTTGAAAAGGCTGTTGTTTTCATTTCACACATTTATTTATTAGTAATTACATGTACATGTAGTTCTACAAAGCAACAAATACAGATTTGCAATAAAAACAAAACTACATTGTATGTATATTCTTTTAGATTGATCCTAAGTCTGCTATATTTAGTAGATTTGACCTACATAAAAGTACATCTGTAGGCTTTCAGTATACATGTAGATTTAATGAAGTACTGTACTCTCGATATTCCACTTGAAAAGTCATTGTATGCGGTGTATCTTTTTGTTGTTGTGTAGGCCTATAATATAATTTACACATAGGATTTCTATAGTAGGACACAGTGCTTTCATGCATGTGACTGTCCTGCAATATGTATTGGAACTGGAGCTCACCACAGTTTGTACCATGCCTGTCTAGTACTACAGTCACAGCGTGTCTGTAAAATTGTGTACATATGTATCCTACTTTTTTTCTTCTTTGATATAGGTCAGGTCACTTTCTGATGGGGTCACATAGAGATAGGCTGGACTTGATGTTTGTGTTAGAGAGAAGCATCTGGAGAAAGTAAAACTTGAGCTTCTTAGTGAAGTCATACAAAATGCAAATGGATGTACATGTACATATGTAGGATGAGAGAAAAGTATACATGTAGGCTTACACGTACATCTAATTATGTAGGATACAGCATACAATTCTTGACGCAGTCCCTATGTGCAAAAGAATGGTAGTTTTATGTTGTTTCGGAAAGCTTGATGTACATGTAGCCTACACATTAAGAATGCGGTGATTAAGTATTTGCATGGTAAGAGATAAAAATTAGTAAGTTGATTATTAAAATAGAACATCTGATTATATGGATCTGACAAAGTTGTTACTTGTTAAGATTTTTTTCTGCTGGTCTCCATGCATACACCAAGTTGAATATTTCTTTTGAGAAAAATAAATCAGTTGATTAGATACATTTTAATTCTCTATAATTTAGGTGACAAATGTTTATTATAGGCTCTACAAAGAAAATAATGTATTCATAACTATATGTATAGAGAAGAGACGAGAAGCAGAATTCTCATTTTAACATGCTGATAATTATTTAGTTTGAAACAACTCAGAAACCGCTGCTGCATGTGCACTTGTTACAATATCATTTTTGAGGGTATATGAATTGGGTTTAAAATTAGAATATTTGTTCACAGGATATAGAAGATATAGCTCTATAAATCCTGGATTGGGGTAATTTCTCCTCTACACAATGGACCTTTCTATAATAACTAAGCAGTCTTGCCCCAAATCACCATGCTTCAGGTGTATTTAGTTGGTGATTCATTGCAGTTAACATGCATGCCCATTTCATCAAAAGCATATTACCGCTTATATTGGAAATTTCCATCCTAATTCCATGTAAACATAATGAGCCTGTGCACATGAAAATGAAAATGGTTTCTCATGAATAAACCAGGGATTGTAGTGAGCGAGAGGTACTAGTATGTAAGAGAGAGAGGGAGAGAGAGAGAGAGGCAATGATAATAACAAATGGGTAAAGCGGTACTTGTCTAATATTCATCAGCCAATGAAATGTGTGTTTTTTAAAGCTGTGAAGGCAGTGTTTTGGTACACTAGCATAAAAGCCTGAATCATTACACAAAATTTCTATAGCATACTCACAATTGATCAAATATTTATCAGGTGCATTTCTATTTTGCATGTACATGACTTGTATATACGGATTGTGTCTTGCCAAGAGCCTTGTATTATAATAGTCACTTCATTGCCTATGCTATGGACCATTACGGACTCTACACCTCTCTCTGCCATGGATGTGTGCATCTCACCTCTCAAAAGTACAGTGACCTTTTATGCTTATTATGCTAGCAGCCAGGTCATTTAGAGTAATAAAGTAGTGCAATTATGATAAATTTTGCAGGCACATTTCTATGTATGCTTATCTACAATGTATAGTGTGTCAGATATTCAATTCCTTGACATTCAATTTTATGTTGGTTTACTTAAGTACGATATAAGAAGGATATACATGTAGTTTTGAAAAACAAAATGTGTACATTGTATGCCGTATGATGAACACATTTTTTTTTCAGACCTGTATGAATCTAATTTGTATTTGTTATTGAAAAAAATCAGGTCCCTTGTATCAGTTTGAAGGAAGTCATGTATTCAGTTAGAAGTATGATGGTGTACATGTACCATACATGGAATAACCTCAGTGGTTTTCAGTGTAATAGAATGTAACCTTGTCCTTAAGTTTTGCCAATACATACTGGTACAGTATGCATATAATGTAGTCCACTGTCCACCACATTATTGCTGTGACTAATATATCATGCCAAACAAAGACAAATAAATGAAAAAATCTACACTAACATTTATTTTTTCTTTTATTTTTAATTTTTTTAATTTCTAATTTATTTTTTAACATTTATTTTTATTTATTTATTTTTTTTTTAGTAGTTATTTACGTAGTTATTTATTTTTATTTATTATTTATTTATTTATTTATTTATTTATTTATTTATTTATTTATTTTATTTTTTTTTTTGGGGGGGGGCTAGGGGCATTTATTTATTCATTTCAAAGAATTGACTGTGGCAATCCACTAGTGCAGCTGTAGGGTGCCCTACATGTGTAGTTGATAATTTGTAAATTTAGTACCAAGTCTGTAGTACTCTGCCTTGCTTTAGCTCTTTAAACGTATGGTCTGTGGGATCGAGTGTGGTTCATCTTACTTCGAGGAAGATTAAGCTCATTTTCAATATCATTATTTCTTTCTCAGCTGGCGTATTTTCTATGAAAAACTTCATTTCGTGAGTAAAATATACATGTACGTGTACATGAACCTTGATGTACATGTACAAGCTTTTATGTCTAGAAATACATGTACGTGTACATCACCAACTCTTTATTTTCTGATGAATAGCAAGCTGCTTTGTTATTGTATAGACCCACTCTTGTCTATAACTTGTACATGATACTATGATATGATAGTCAGGGAGCTACGTAAGCATGCACTCTCTTCACATTTCCTTTGATTATTATTTTATGTTGAATAAAGAGTTATTTATTTTCATGTTTATCTATCAATAAACTATATGAAATTATAAAACAGGTTCAAGAATGTAGCCATCCTGATTGGTCAAATAACACCACGTGACCGTGCAAAAAAAAGTAACGCACAGCTGAGCTGCGCGTACGTGTAACTCTGGTGCGTGTAAACTTAAAAAACGCAATGAAATCGCGTAGTTTGTCATTTTAGCGCAGGGATTACATGCGCGCATGACGTTTGTTGGCTGCGCTTTATTTTTATGTGATGTCATCCAGGAAAGCAAATGGCAGAAAAGCTCCAAGAGGATTTGAAGAAGACCTCCATGTACTTTCAGGTATTTGAAACAACAGATAACAACAAAACATATTTGTGTATAGGAAGGAAATGTGCTGACAGAGATTCCAGACAAAATCTCTAAGAAAAACAAGAACATGGGGAAAATTGGTTAAATTTAATAGTGAATTTAATTGTAAGCTTCTTCCGTTACAAATTTCAATGTTTTTAAAGTTAAATTGTATTTATAAATTTTTCACATTTTCAAAATTGACTATATTTTTGATGGTTTTGTTTTTTGGCTGTTTGTTTTGACATGATACAAATTCATTTCAAATAAATAGTTTTTCTGCTTCAGTGCATGGCACAGCTCAAACAATTACCCCAAAATGTTTAGGATGTATTCATCCTTCTCCCAGTAGAACATATCAGTTCTGCTTAGAGGCAGAAGAGCATTACATAGGTATATCATTAAACATAGGTTTAATGTATGCCCTTTTGGCTCTCAACAAACCACATCTATAGGAAAGTTTGATGTATAATTGCATTGAAGACATGATGCGAGTCAAACCAGCACAATTTCCATCTCAGCAGGAGTTTAGCACAGCTCTCTACTCCATGACTATGTTCTTGTATGACCTCATTCTCTAGATCAAAACTGACAGACCATAATGGTTATGTAAAAAAAAAAAGAATAGAAAAGCCTGAATTGGTTTTATGTTTCTGGGTTGAAATGATTGTTGAATTCACTTGGGTATATGATTAGAAAGACATAATGTGATGGTGGTTTAATAATATTCCTAGTGAGTTAGGTGTGACGCCATCCAGATAAAGTTTCTTTTCATGACACAATTCTGTAACCTCATTTTTTTTTTTCTGCTTATGGGTATCTTGTTATTGATAGTGTTATAAAGGGAAGGAATGTACTTTGCACTATACAAGGAGATAAAAGATTCTAGATGAGAATATCTTCAATCATTCGTCAGATGACCTGAAAGACAATGCAATGAAGAAAACTGAAAGTTGTTTACCGGTATTCCATTTTTAGAGCGGACGTGAATGATACAAATGACTATAAGGCTGAAACTATCTTTTCTATATCAAGAAGAGTACAAGCTAACAGAAGTAATGTTGTGATAATGAAAGTGGGCAATACTTTAAAGTATTCCCTCAGACAGCAGAGTTTAGCAGTTATGTCAGATTAAATGGAAAGAATCTATGTTATTATGATGAAATTATTTTGAGGAATAGTTTGGCTTGAATGATGCAACATCAGATTTGCAACTCTGGGTAGAATTTGTCATCATGTTGCAACCTATTGAATCTACAAAAATTGCAAATTTGTGTTTACATAAGTGTAAATTTGGATTAATATAGAATAAAAAATTAAGAATTGATGAAATATTTATTTCTTAGTTGACTTTTTTTCTTAAAGGAGAATTATCCCCACGAGACTTTTATCATTGACCTAAAACAGAATTCTAAACAGTTTCTGATAAAGTAAAAATATCGTATATTCGAGAATCGAGAGGATGGGAATTGTCGATTGAATCCTCCGATTTTTATTGTTCTCGAGAGTAAAGCAGCGTCGCCATGTTCCTGGTGCGATCGGGCTGTGTGACGTAGGGCATGGAGTTGGCCGTAGCGCATTGTAATTGGCTCGCAATAGTTCACCAACATTATTTTAAAAAGAGTTTATTATTATTAATAATAACATAAATTACGCAAGAGTTTCATAATTAAATTAAATAAATCAATTTATATTATCTACGTAACTATCACATTTGAAAAACATTTATTAGAGTAAAATAATCATCGTAAGTAAAACGTGTTCCAGGACACACTAGCTTGATTATACGATTCGCCCGGGCATAAGCTTAGCCCGCAGATCTACGAGATAATCGGCCTCCGTGAAATGATCACTGCAGATCACATCATTTTTCCGATCAAGTTTGAAGTCTTTTCCTTGGAACTTTTCCACGTTCAATATGGTCACCCAACGCTTGAACAATTGCTGACATTTCTGCGGGTCTGGGAACCGATGGAATGATTTCCCTATCGTTTTCTTGGAACAGTTACAACAGCCGAACGCTTGACAATACACCATGTTTACCGTGTGTATATGCAGCGCGCGCTTCATGCAAGCTAGCTACCAGCTAGTGAGTTCTCCATCCCCTACGTCATCACGCGCAAGGTTTTATGGGAAATTTACAGAAAATGGACGCCGCCAGTAGGAGTAGACGACGTTGTAATCATCGTAAAAAGTGGTCTCTATTTTCTGCTCTTACAACGGCATCAGTTGGTCTAAAACGGTGATTTTTATATCAAATTAAATGTTATTTTATTCACTATGACCCTATTTACATTTAAAAGCCTGGGGATAATTCTTAGGAATTCAATCTTATCCTTTATCAGATTGACGATTTTAAACTGATAAAGAAAATGTACGTAACAAAAATATTTGTTGAAACTGCTTACTCCACAATTAGTGATTAAATTATTTCATATCTAATTTTATGACCCCTTACCTTTTTAAAGTTTAAACTTACATGACTTCACAGTAATAAAGCTCATAAATGGTTTGCTCCAAATCTTCAGTGTTTGGTCCTGACAGGTTTACAGTTGTCTGCTCTTCAATGAATTTCTGTTGTTTTCCATTGCTAAATCGTAGCATCCTTACTGTTTCTCTTTCCTATACGTTGACACAATTACCAGCTGGGAAGTTCAATTGGTTCGGTCCCATTGTTTTCCTCTCATCCACAGACATCGTCAAGACTTGACATATATTTCATGTACCAACCTAGGAGCGGATACATTTGGGGTTGGAGGGGGAAATTTGGAGGCACTGTTTGCTCCATACTGTGATAAATTTGATTAGGAATGGGAGGGATGTGCGCGCTGGCATATACGTGTGTGTATGTAGTCCTGGATGTAAATATTTTTCTGCAGCTTTGAGATACATCTTTTCATTAGCTAGTGAGCTGTACCCTAGTATGTTATGTGTTTTATTTTTCTCTGGACACAATTGTCTAAAAATTTGTTAATTGCTTGAAGGATAGATCTTTTATAATGCCACAGAGAGAAAGATCTATTCATGTTATTTTTTATTCTTTGACTGTTCCTAATACATTCCATTTGAAAACTTTTTTGTTGTTGGTGTTGTACTTCTCGTCTGTGTTACGGATTACTTACGGATCATCTTAACTCCCCCTTTCCCATATTTTTTTTTTTTTTTTTTTAATAGTAGAGTCCTTCATCATTAAAACATAAAAATAGATTATTTTGTATGTGTTAAAGCTATCACTATATGCAATATTTTCAATCTGGTTTATTAAGTAATATCAAAGATAAAACCAAGTTATTTACATTATTATAAATTCATCCATATATGAAGAAAGAGGGCAAATAATGGAGGAGATTGATAGATTTCATGTATACATGGGAACAATAGATAAATGTAATTAATTAGCATGCCAAATGTATTAAACAAATTTATTTCAATACCAATTCTCTTGGATGATTTCACATACTCAAAAATTGTTTGAGCTCGGTCAGTGTTAATGCGATCTTACTTCATGGGGAATAGTGCTTTTATGGAGGGTAGAATGATTCGAGTAGAAGGCCATTGAAATTAGAACATAGGATTATACCAGTGTGTGATGGAGATTAAAATCTCTATCTCACAGAATTAAAGAAAAGAGGATTTGCTTGGGACATGTTGCCAGTAAACACAGTAAAGATAATGTCATTGATGTGAGATTCTTCACACGAGATAGAAAAAAAATTAATTTCATGACAACTGAGGGTAGGTAATCTCAGATTCGGAATGTTTGATTCCATGTGCTCCTTGATACACTGTAGATGCAATGCTCAAAATAATTTGGACAAAGGACAGTTTATACTATGAAAAATAGCCTCTGTTTTATGCTAAATTATTGATAAATCCAGAAGATTCTAATTTTAGGTCACATCATTTGTTGGAAGTTTGAAAAGAGCCTCTCATGGAACAATTAGTATGAGGGTTGATTGCATGTGAATTATATTGAATGAAATGGGTACATTGTACAAATTAATGATGCAAACTTCAGTCTTGTAAAATAGACCCAAAATATTATGTTACATGTTTACATGATTTTTGTGTGAAGTGGTTGAATTGTGTAAAAATAGAAAAACAGAATCTTGTCATTTATGTGCATACAGTGTGCACCATGCAGGATGTCTAAACACCCCTTCTTTTAATACCATACATGGATGAATCATGTAGGAAGATGCATATGTGGTGCATTATTTGAGCTTCATAGAATTCTTTTCCTTTTCTTTGTTGAAATCCACCGACAATGAAGAAGAAGAAAAGAGACAAAGCCCCTCTCTGTGGGCACTGCCATTCCCTGAATTAGATTTCCGCGTCAGCAACCAGAACCCAGCGCTACATTTTTTTCTTCTGTCCATCTTTTCTTACTCCCTGCTCACTTCCCTGTGAAAGCGCCCTGCAGATATAGCGCAGCGTGAAAGGGAATGAGTCGTGCATTCAAAATAAAGAATTAGGGAATGGTATAATCTGATTTGGATGCCTCTTGTCACGCAGTCTCTGTCCAAATAGCACATATATGAGTTTGTTTCTAAAAGGAGCTTTTCTTGTAGATGTGTGGCTGATGACAACAACTTGGTATTATCTCTGTAGGCTCCATCTACCAGTAAAATCTTCAAAAGTTGCCAAGATTCTTTTTCTCTTATTTACAATTAATATGACCATGAACTTCATGAAATGCTTGCAGCTAGGAATGGAAATTCATTATAATGAAAGGAAAGGCTCATACATGTATTTCTTTTCAATATTCAAACAGCCGGTTATTTTGAAAGGCTAAAATTTGAAATGGTGCTACATGTAGAACAAGTCAAGCCATTCATATTTTAAGCCATTTATTTATGCCATCTCACCATTCGCAGAATAATGTTAATAAAAAAAAATAATGTGAGACAATCAGTGTGAAAAATGTTTTACTGTTGACAGGAGCTCTTTTTTGATTTGGCGTTGTAAAAGCATAATTTTCTTACTGCGGTTTCATTTACTTATGGTTTTTTAATCAGAACTCTTTTCCACTGTACCAGAGGTTTTATGGAGCTTACCAGAGCTAAATCGCTCACAGCTCTTGTGTTTTATTTTTCACTGGAGACATTTTAGTGATTTGAATGAATGTAAAAAAGATGATATTATTGATAGTTATCACCATGACAGAATCGTACAGAAATACAAACAAATGTTGAAAAGGTGAAATTGCATTGAAGCTGAAGAAATTTTTTTAAAGAGATACTCTTATATGTTTATTTCATATACACAAATCTTCAGCAATTGAATTCATAGAAATGTTTGTTTATAGCAAATTTAGAAAGTGAAAGAGTATAACATAGATGATTGTTCCTTCCAAAATTCACAGTTTTGATTCAAAACACCATTTTCCAGTGAAAGCCTTTGTGCCTTTCTCCTAAAAGCTAATCTTGTTGACTTTTCTTGGCTTGGGTTTCATGTACTTCTTAGAGGTAGGGTGCATATTAGGAGTTCTCTCTGAGACGTTAGAGACGTTATTATGACCCCAATATGACCTTACAAATATAATACAGTGACAGGTGCCTTGAGAATTACAACCATCACTATTGAGATGTATAGACCATCTTCCTTCTTTACTCTGTGTATGAAATAGCTTTCACATTGTAATGATATTTCATGAATTTATGTTTTTTATGCAGTATCTCCATAAAAGAATGCACAATGTAATCCCTCTGCTTTTAGTGTGGTAGGCTTATAAAAAAATAGTAATTTCTCAGTTCTGAAACAAGTTACTGTTTTGTACAAAATCTGCAGTATATACATGTAGCTGTCCTATCATTCAGATAGTCAGTTGATCCTGTGTCCTCCACCCATTAAATGTAGGGGGGGGGGGGTGGTTGTGTACATGTACGTCACTCCCAAAGGAGTTCTACATTCCTGGAAATCATTCATTGTCAAGGAAAAGAGATGACATCCAACATTCCAGTTAAAGACTATAATTTGAATAAATAATGAATAATAAATAATGTTATTTTCATAAATGAATTATTATAAGAGGAGCCTTAGATTATGTTATATATGTTTTGAATTTTTTTATCTGTTTGATTACTTAGCTATTGTATGGAAGAGGTTCTGTTCATAAAATTGAAGTCTTACTATCCTACTGATGTGAAGATATACTATCATGTAGTAAGACAGACTTGTAGAAATCTGTATTTGAATGTTTTTTTTTACATGTATGGTCGACCTGTAAATGTAATTAAAATGAAAATTTACTTAATAAGATGAAATTATTAAATAAAACAGCAAACAAATTCTCTGCAAGCCATGATGAATGAATGTCAAATTGACATTATACTCTCAGTTTTAAGGCATGGAGCAAGAAGAAGGACCAAAGAGATATATTTATCTCGTCCAATTTTTGATTGACTCTTTAACAAAATCCCAATTCTCAAGGGATGTTTACTTGATACTTGCAGCATTAGGGTTTCCACTGAAGTCCATTGGAATGTGAATTCATGGAGAGAGTAGAAAGAAGAGGACGACAAAAAGTACAAGTAGAGTGCAACATTCAAGAAAATACAAAATACTCATTTTTATCCTTCCCCCATCAACTCAGAATATTTGTGCCTTCTAAGGATTTATTTTCAGCACTTACTGTATCAGTAAATCACATATAATATCTTTGCTAGCGCTGCATGTTTTTGTGACTCTTATTCATATGTGATGTTCACTGCATGTTGCAAAGCAAACAGTATTATGACAAATATTGAATTATGATACATTCCCATCCCATCATAGGAGACATTATTATAATGTTGATCAAACATGTTCATGATAAAAGTGCATGACATACATATACATGTAGGCTTATGTATCCGGTTAACTAACAACTTAATAATGCAATTAAACTTTTGTAATTAGTTTTGCAGCTTAGGTATGTAAACAAATATCACATGTACATGGTGCAGAGAGAGCATGATTGTGTTTATGTTGTTAGAGTTGTGAGATATACATGTATTATTAATGCAAATTGTCATTATAACAGAAATTCCAACAGTTTTATATGTTATTTATTGAAGCTCATACTAGCAGAATAGAAATAGAAAGTAGAATGATATTTGTAATAAGTGATGTTTTTTTGTTTTCTGTATACAGGCCAAGACTGGCATCAAATACACCACCAACAACAACAACAACTACTACTACTGCAGAGGGATGGCCTAATTCTATCAATACAAGGTTTGAATTAATTCAATTTATATTTTTGTGATCAGGGGATTTCTGGAAATGAAGAAGATATTGAACTGAGAAGGTTTCTGCAAAGGGGCTTTGCTCCTCAAACAGTGAAGTGCACACAACATTGTCATTTGTGAATAATTCAAGAAAAAACAATTACTGTAAAAGTGGAAATTTTTGTGCGATTAATTTTTCGCTAAGTAAAGTGAATTTCTTGTGTTTTTAATTTTGCAGACGTGCTAGGCTTATGGGCAAAAGAATACATAAACAAAAATATTTGCGTGTTTTTATTTTCGCGCACATTTCTTGCTGCACGAAATGCGGGAAAATTTCCACGTTTACAGTAGTAGTACTGTAGCTCGAAAGTAGAACCGGACTTAAACTGGCCAGACTCAGACTGAAGGCTTTGAGTCGACTAAAACTCAAATCTGGTCAACTGGATAAGGTCCGGTAAAAAGGAGTTGTGATAAAGCTCACTTTTTGTAACCTTTTATCACAGAAATTGATTTTTTTCCCCTACTACATGTACATCTCTGTGTATGTTTATGTCTACCAGAGTGTATTGTATTGTGTTACAAAACCCTCTAAAGAAAAGAACAGAAATATATTGGTGTCAAAACTTTGATGATAGATTTAACTGTGATCCTTAATGAGTTACCGTACCAATCCAGAACCTGGTAAGGATTTCTATAAGTTAACCCCCCCCCCTCCAAAAAAAAAAAAATGAAAGAAAAGAGACTTTCTAAAGGTATAGGGAATTCTTCACAGGGGAAAAGATGGTGAGAAGTGAGATATGCTCCACATCATTTTATTTTATTTGTAAGACATAACAAAATAGATACAACTGCTAATTTTGCTGTATGGATATCAGCAGTGAAGAGTTAAATTGATGAAAAAAGTCATTAATTGTGACAATTTTGAAAATTGATTGCATGCCATAGAGAAAACTCTTTGTAGAGATTTAATTTGAGCAAACCTCTAGAGTACTTGTCAGAGTGTTGACTGGCAGAATTATCACAGGAAAAACATCAGGATTGGAGCGGGCTGATGGAGTCATTTATGCCATATTACAGACCAAACATTTATCATCCTATTTTGCTGTAATTAAATCATCCTTATCCCCCAAGTTATTGAATTAGTGTTCCTCTCGAACCACCCCTCGACAGTGCATTTATAGCCACACACATTTAAATCCAAGCCCTGGCTTATTTCCGTCAACCTTCTAATTCGGACAGATGACAGCAAGTGTCATCAAAAATAATTCACTACCCTTCTTTGTACCTCGTCATTTGCCTTATGCCTCTGCATAGCATGCCCAAATAGCATAACAAACCAAATTTGTAAACACAAAATCATCATTATGTTGGTGCTTTCCTTTTTTTATATTGCATTTTCAATTTTAATCTCAAGATACTTGTTATTATCTTAAATCTGAAGAGGTTAAGAAGATTAGGGTTGAACATGGTGTTATTTATAGGTACAGTTATGTAGAGCGCTTGTACCTCACGTATGGTTGTGAAACTTTTTCAAATGATACATATCGTCTGTTTGGAGCCAGAAGGGCGTTAATTAACTCTGTACAAATAATGGAGCTTAACGCCCTTCTTGCTCCAAACAGACGATATTTTAGTTTTTAGTTTTTTAACAAAGGAGTCATGACTTGTATTTTCAAAATTCAAGTAACATCATAGTAAGTATTTTTTATTACATAGACTATATTTTTTCACATGTTTCAATGCACCTTCTAACAGAATGCTTTTATTGAGTGAGTCATTGTACAGGTCTTAAATTGAACTGAACAAAAACAAAAACAAAAAGCACCTATAAAATTTAAGTCCTTAATATTTAGCAAACATATGGCCATCGCATCGAAAATTTTTAAGCGAGGCAGCAAATGAAATGGATGCATATATATATAAAATATTATCATGCATTGATTGAAGTAACTCATAAATGAGTAATTAAGGTAGACAGCATTGTGTTGAAATGATGATATCATAGCCTTGTTAGTCAGGTGGTTCAGGCTTATTGCAAGGCCACTCCTACCTGCACAATGGATTTGCTATGTAATCCTTTTATTAACACTGGGCTACAGGCCAAACAGCATCACCACGTTACCATGCAATTCTCCTTCATTTTCCTCTCCTCTCTTCTCTCGCTTTTGATTTTAGATTGGGGAATTTTTGCTATTCACAGTCATCCTTATAGTATGTGAGGATTAAAAGGGCAGAATTAGGGTTTTTTCCTTCTTAGTTACTGATATATATATATATATATATATATTTCCACGAGATTTGCCAAAGCTGTTGTATATGTTATTTCCTTACACTTGTTAATAATTATTCTAATGTATACATGTATTCAAAGCATTCGCTTGGATCCAGCTGAGGCACGCGGCTTGTCTTTGTTCAAAACTCACCTGCCCCCGACAAAGGAATTAATTAATAAGGTTGAGGATTTGTCAATCTGTCGGTCAATTGGATCTGGTGTCGCCGAAACCACTAACCCGTCTCCGTGGTCTAGTGGTTAAGGCATTGGCGTTCTGAGCCAACGACCCGGGTTCGATTCCCGGCGGAGACATTTTTTCAGCCTTTGCAAAAAAATTTCAAAAAGGGAGGACAGCTCTGGGGAACTTTGATTGAGCTACGCAACGTTATTCTCGCAATTTCTTTCACATTTATATATATATATATATATAAACATGTATATTTTAAGTATTAAAGAGTCATGATATGTAATTTATATTCATTATAGTTTCTTTGCTAGTAGACTAGATATATATTTTCTTCATTAGACCAGGTATGATTAAGAGTAATTCCAGTTTCATGCATAAATGATTGTCATGTTTTGCAGTTATAAAGGTGGTATGCTTCAACCAAGTAACACAAATAAAAATAAAAAAAGAACTCAAAACAAACAAACAGAGAAACACACTGAAATAAAACAATAAAACAAAACAAAACAAAATATAATAAGATAGAATAGAATGGAATAAAATAAAATAAGACAAAATAAGATAAAATGAAATGAAATGAAATGATTTTCTATTTTAATCTTCTGAAAATGGTCAGTTATATTACCAAAGTGTTGTTTAACCTCTCAACTTTGTGTTTTTAATGAGAGTTTTCATAAAAGTAGTAGCTAATGTCAACCAGTGTACATTTTTAATATGAATAATCTTGTTACATAACATATAATTTAAATCAGTGAATGATCATATTTTATGTTTTTATTATATTGTCGCTGGTCTTATGAACCGGCAAATAGCCTACCTGCGCATAAAACACAGTTTTGAGAAAAAAGCATTTGAATATTTTTACTTTTTCAAGCAGTGGATTTATGTTTTTTAGGTCCGTGTTTTCCAGCCATTTTTGCACAAAGGAAAATTATATATTGGGTACTTCAACATAATGTATGTATCAATCTACATGTAAAAAGAACCATTAATTTACAAGCCTAGAAACCTATTCAGTGGTACGTAAAAACGAAAAGTTAGTATGTGCGGTCACTTTTTCATATGCTATTCGCTGCTTATTCACCTATTCTTAAGAATGAAGAGTTTGTACGCAGTCAGAGCATTCCTATTCGCCGCCTATGCACCAGTTCGTTAGCATGAACGCTGTGTATATTATGCAACTGGTAAATGCGCATCATGCGCTGTTGCAGTGTTTGAATAAATTTCAAATCCGATTTTTTTCTATATTAACAATAATTTTGTCGGAAGATAGATGTCATTATGAAGATTATAAATATGAACATAAATATAAATATAAATATATATAAACATAAATAGTAAATAGAAAAACCCAAGTGAGAATTTCGTCGAAAATGGACTGATTTGGCAGTTCATAATGTTGCCGACAATATGTAACTTTCTAAAATCACTTCTTCTGCTCTGAAAATAACCTTTAAAAATGAATAAAGGAAACAGCATTGTAGCATTTTTTATTGTACTTTGACAGCATAATGCACTTGATTTTTGAGAAGTTATATTTCCAGATGATTGTTAGTTTAACCTGAATAACCTGCAAATTGTTAGTTTAACCTGATTTATAGATCCAAAGTTTTCTGAGGAAAACTGTCCGGATAAGACAAAGTCGTGTCCTGTTTACCTGCTAAAGAATCACATTGGAAGGAAATGTTTCTGATTAAAATAGAGTAAACCTAAGTTCTGATTACATGAGTTTACCTGTACTTACTTTCTGAATAGGATGTGCTCTTGTCAACTTGTAATGAACATATTGAATAGTTCAGTATCACGGTCAATATGTGATTAAAAAAACTTGGTTACCATATGCTGCTAGTTTGATTGGGTTTCAATAAATCAATTCCTTCAGTCTGTCAAGAATTGAGAAAGCTACTGACCCAGGCGTGACCCTTTGTTATATGGCACGCCTACTTACCCACCAACATATACACCCATACAAAAACATACACACACTTGAGCTGTACACCTGCATAATTTTCATTAGACATACTGAATTTGCTTTTTAAAGTTATTCCAATTACCTTGAGATTTTTATTCAATTCATTATAAAGTGTATTTCAAATTGTTAAGTTTTCACCATTCAAAGACATGAATAATATTAAGTACATGCTGTATAGGCCTACATGTGTGTATCATACATATAAGGTCAAGTTCTTAACTTATGAGCTTTTATCTGTGATTCCACTTTTTTTTTTTAAAGACCATTATTATTATTGTTAATTTTTTTGCTCTATGTGTTTGCAGATCCATACTGGTATACTATGTTTAATATATCAGCTTTGAATATTACATCTGTAAAGAGATATATTTTGCACTCTAAACATAGGTAGGCTCTCCATGTATAAGCGACTACTTATTGGACTAGCCAATACAGGTTCATTAAATGTGGCGCACATGGAAGTTAACTTTCTGTTAATATCCATGCGGGCCTGAAAATGAAATCTCATTGTCTTCCCTTTATGTGCTTTAATCAAAAATACTTTCATTGCATCATACAATTTCTTTTTTTTTTTGGGGGGGGGGGGGGGGAGGAGGGATGATATCTTCAGGATCCTTCATACCCTTTAGCAGTCACTTTTAGAGTTTCAGCTAAATATAATTCTGATAAAAATCAGAATCATTATTTTTTCAGGTGGGGGGGGGGGGGGATGATCGGTCACCTCTTAGCACTAAATTTTAGAGTTTCGGCTAAAATGTCATTCTGATTGAATTCTAAAAGGTGGATGAGATGTGTATGTGAAAATTGAAGACAGTCAATAGATCTGTTGTAAGTTTAATGAGACTACTTGTTGCGGTGACTATCTTTCTTTGAAGTACCCCTTGGGGGAGATATTTTTTACTATTCAAATGCGACCTTAGTCAAAGAGTTGATCAGTACAATCTCAAGAAGACTTGAGCCAAGTTTTAATGACCCTGGTTTTGATGTGATACATACATGTGCATTTCTCAGTAACTGTATGTATACTTTGGGCCAAAGGATGGGAAATATGCTAATAAAAAAGCAACCAAATGTCTTTATCAAAAGGGAAAGTTGTGATTCTTCTCCATTAATATTGTGTGTATTATTTATGTCCTGAAGAAATTATACCCATTTTTGATAATCATAAATTTTCAACACAAATAGGATTTGTTCAGGGTACCTGTAATTGTTTTAATGTTGTAGAAAATACACCCACTTGAAGTCTACTTGATGCTCCTATATAGCCGGCCGTGAACTAGGTAGGGAGGTGGGCTTCCACCTCCCTGAGTGAACCCAGGAAAGTTATATATCCGTTGAATTTTTTTTTGCATTTGTGATGGTAAGTAGTCAAAGAACATTTTTTCAGCTTTGTTGCCCCTTGGGCAACCTGGAGCAATTTGTATAATTTGCATATCATAATCCAGTTTGTTATTCATCTCATGCAGCATAATCTGTGATGCAATGAATGGAGGATATACAAGGGAACTGTAGTGCATCACAGGTTTCATTGCACAAGATTAACAACTCTGTTACAGTCGCGGCAGCACGCACATAGTGCGTAAGTTGTCTTGGGTGGTTTACCATTGCCTGTCTATGTGACGTTTTTTGATTTATGCAAATTATGCTCAAAGTTGCTTTGGGGGCAACAAAGCTGAAATTGTTCGGAGACAACATTGGATCAAAAGTCCACAAAAAACTTCAACTGACAGAATTTTCTAGGTTCATAAAATGTCAAGTTGACTATTGTATGGTCTATTCATATATCTGTATAACCCTGCAGATCCCTTTTGTGTATTGATATACTTGTAGTCTTTATTACATTCATAATCATAGATCTATGGATTACTTACAAGGGGGTTTGCTCCTGCTTCCCCTTCAACCTTGTCAGATATTATGGTTATGTAATATGGACCCCTCCCAAAAGTGACATGGCTTAGATATACAAATCATTTGGATATGTTCCATGTGTTTCTTCAATCTCAACATAAACCCTTGCTGGTTATGTAAAATTATGTAATCAATTTGTGAAAACAGTTTGGACAAAAGATATTTGATGCACAGAGTAATCATGGGGAATCTCTATACAGGAGAACTCCTCTGTTAATTATGTACCCAGGTAATCATAATATAGCCGTTAAAGGGAAGGTTGAGTTCCGGGGAAAGGTAAAAAGATAATTTACAGCAATAAATCGATGTATCTACCTATTTGCTAGTTTCCCAAACTATGCCGTCATTCGAGAAAACCTAAGTCTAAAACGCGCAGCCCCTGCCTGCGCGCGCGTACTCCCCGTCCACCAATCCAATCGCGCCACCGCCATACTCTTCCTCTTCCGTTCTCGCCCGTCAGAGAAGTGACATCTATGAAGCTAAGTCTTAACCTAAATTGCGAGATTTTTACCTCCAAAAGCGTTTTTGGTTGCCTTTCGCAATAAAAATCCCGTTCACCATGTTTTCACACTCATTTTGGTGTATCGGATTTTTCCTGAGTCAACCTCCTTCACGGTAAATTAATGAAATTACTTTGCCGTTTTTCCTCACTTTCGTGGCTTTATTCACAGACGGTGTACTAGTACACTGCGTCGGGCTAGCCCCCGTGTCTGTAGGTGGTTGATTCAACGCGCTTAGACAAGCGGTCTTATCATACGTTGTGCTCCGTAATAGGAGTTTATTCCCACTCCGTCTTGTGAGTTGGTTGTTACCTTTATATAGATCTATACTGTTTTGTAATAATAATAAATTTATTACTATAAATGGATTTCTATATTTGTTGCTTGTCTTTAATTTCAGCCATGTCGAGGTCTCCGTTCGGCTGGCGTTCCCCAGTATTTAATACTTATAAGGGGACTCGCCCAGCCTTGGAAGGGTTGGCTGCGAGAATTTAATCTCGCACCAACATTATAACTTCCACGGAGCTTCGACTAAGGTAAGTTAGGGCCTACTTCGTGTACGGCTCGCCCCGTTATGAGTTCGCCGTCTATTTTGACGACCAACTCATGCGGGGAAAACCGAGAGAGTGAGTGCTGGAACACGGCCAATACCTCTCTCGAAGATAGAGACTTGTATAACGGTGGGAGTGAGTGCCTCCGGCCAATACCTCTCACCGATAAAACTGTGGGTGTTATCCCTGCCCACAGTTCGTCTCGCTCGAGCATCATTCCTCGCTCTCTAGCCATAGGTGTGATTGCTCAGGGATCGGCTCCTTTTGTCTCTCCGCACGCTTCTACAACAAGCAAGGCGGGTAAGGGAAAAAGAGAGTCGTGATCCTCCAAAAGTACTCCCTTCAGGGCCTACTACGGAGGCGGTGCCCGTTTCTAAGGGTAAAGGGGGCGATAAACATGCCCACCTGCCCAAGAAGCGTAAGCGCCAGAGTACTGCCCAGCCAACAGGCGAGGCGGACTCTCTCCCCTTGACACCGACTGTGTGTTCACCTCATGTGTCAGGGGGGACCAAGAAGAAGAAAGTTAGCCCCCAAGGGGCGACCACTTCTTCTGAGTTAGGCGTCTCCCATGAACTTTTGAATTATCTCAAGATCATTGTGGAGCGGAGTGGTTGGTCAGACTCTGTGTCTGTACTCCCCACCACGCCTGACTCCAACCCCTCCCCCCCAAGGGGGAAGGGGGGATACCTGTACCCGACCCGACCCAGGTCCGGGTCGGATACCGGATCCGGTTCGGATACCGGTTCCGGTTCGGATACCGGATATCCGGTTCGGATACCGGTTTTGCCGGATATCCGGTTCGGATACCGGTTTTTTACCGGATATCCGGTTCGGATACCGGTTTTTACCGGTTATCCGGCTAGGAACACTGGTTTTCCCTTGTTTACCACCACTGCTTCTAGTGGGTTGGGATCCGGTTCCTTTTCTCAGGTATCTGGCTCATTGTGTTTGTTTTCCAACACACTAGAGCCTTACCGCCCCACTTCGGGCGTCTCTCGACCACGTTCAGCTTTGATCGTCCGGTCGGGGCTACTCCCATTCCAGCGGCACTTGGTGCTCCGCCTGGGGAGGAATCCTGGGACTGCTTACACCGCCCTTCTTGGGATCAGGTTTCAGTCTGGATTTTCGGAGGATGATGCCTCTTCACAGGCTGAGATTACACCCCAGGCCTTTGGGTCCTTGGCGGTAGAGACTCAAGCCCTGCTGGAGAAGTTTCTTCCCGACACTTTTACAGAGTCGGGCTGATCCGGGACATCCGTCTCTCCTTTTTCAAGGTGAGCGTCCCTCCAAGGGCATCCCTCTTACGGAGGACTGTAAGCGAGTCTTCAATGACTTCGCCTCACAGCCTCTTGCACCCTTAGTAGGGTCCGTCCCTCGGCCGGGGATTTCACCTTCTCTAAACAGGACACTCTCGAATTATATTACGAGAAAGTCCCGTTCCAGTGACCTCCTACATGTAGGTGGTAGGCTTGGTGTCCACTTAAGAGTACACCTTGCGCCAAAATAGAGAGGTTCCCGTCCTTATTGGAAGTTCATTCCAGGACTGGCCTGAGGCTGACTGCCTACTTGGGTACGCTCCTTTCCCTTAGCGCTAGGAGCCAGCACCTCGAGATGTCCGACTCGGACATCCTGTGCTAGACGAAGCCCCTTGTCCAAGGACAGGCTCGTTGTAAAACCGTCCCTCGGCTGGGTTTTTCACCTTCTCTCGACAGGACACTCGATTAAATTACGAGAAAGTCCTGTTCCAGTGACCTCCTACATGTAGGTGGTAGGCTTGGTGTCAACTTTAAGAGTACACCTTACGCCAAATAGAGAAGCTCCCGTCCTTAATGGAAGCTCATTCCAGGACTGGCCTGAGGCTGACTGCCCACTTGGGTACGCTCCTTTCCTTTCGCGCTAGGAGTCAGCACCTCGAGATGTCCGACTCGGACATCCTGTTGCTAGACGAAGCCTTGTCCTGGACAGGCTCGTTGTGGTTGGAACTGTCTGTGTCGACAGCAATAGCCACCAATGCTAGGAGGAACTTACGCTTTCCTCTCTGGGCATTGCGGATGCGGACATACCTGCCCTCCTGGCCAGGGTCCCGCACTCCGGCCTTCACCTCTTTGGAGGTAAGGGGCCTGATGTGATTCAACTTGAGGTTGATTCACGCAAGCAGGCGACGGAACTTCTGAAACGCCTTAAGTCCTCGGCTCCTAAGCCGCAGGCCCAGGCTGTCTTTCCGCCTCCTAGACGCGGTGGCGCTTCCAGCTGCCCCGTGCACAGGTGCGCCCCGAGCGTTGGAGGAGAGGGTTGGCGGCCGTCTTCAGTACCTTCCCGCCTGGGAAGGAATTACCGACGACGTTTTGTGCGCCCCTTCGTGCGAGGAGGCTTCTGCATACTTTTCGCAAAGCCCCTCCCACACGGAACCGTCCGCCACAACCCTCCTACACTATCGCCCCTTTCTAGAGCACATCTCCACCGAGATTCAAGAGCTGCTGGAAAAGGGCGCGATCGAAAGGGTAAGAGACCACCCCAGTTGTGCCTCTCCCCTATCTTATATTCCCAAATGCTCGGGGAAGCTCAGAATGATCTTGAATATGGAGGTCATCAATTCCTTCATACCAAGAGAGGTTTTTCCACAGGGAAACCTTGGCCTCGATTCTCCCGGCGATCAGACCGTCAGATGTGGCTATTTCGGTAGACTTGAAAGATACTTTCACATACCGATACACCCTTCTTCAAGGGACCTTCTAGGTTTCTCCTTCAAGGCGAAACTTTCCGGTTCGAGGCCTTAAATTTCGGCCTGAAACCGGCTCCTCGAGTGTTACTCGAGCAGTCTCTACCCTAGCCGCTTCCCTCAGGATCGCGGTCTGAGACTTTTTCACTTACCTGGACCACTGGCTCCTGGTGGCGAGCTCTGTGTCCGTCCTTCAGTCGCACATGGCCCTACTTCTCCGTACTACGCAAGAAGTACGATTCATAGCCAACTGGGACAAGTAGGAGTTGACTCCTACCCGCAGACCCATTTACCTAGAGTGCGGAAATTAGACATTGTGAACCAACTTACCCGCCCCAGTCGGGAGAGAATTCACGCAATTGTCTTTCTAGCTCGATCTCTTCGTCTCTTACGTCGAGTTCGGGCAGGCCGATGGCACCAGTTCTTGGACCACTTATCGAGCCATAGGGATGTCCTCAAAGACTGTTGGCTTCATATGAGGCCTTTTCCAACTTCATCTTCTGAAGTTTTCAAGCCCAGTGTAGACTCGCTCAAGGTGTGGATTCCTCTCTCCGAGGAGATCAAACGCCTACTTATCGCCCTGTTCGGACCAGGTGGTCTCGGGGGACTGGTCACACCTGTGCACCTTGCCCCACTTATTGTGTTGGAATTGATGGCAGTCCTCATGTCTCTCCACCTTTCGAGAACATGTTTGTAGGTCGCTCCGTCCTGATTTTGACGGTCAGCACCTCTGTTGCTGCTTACATCAACAGGCAGGGCGGGACTCTTCCCGCTACCCTGAACGATCTAACCGCCAAACTTAAGAGTGGTGTCGGCCTCACCGAGTGATTCCGATCGCCTCCTATGTTCCCGGGCGGGACAATCTGATTGCAGATTTGCTGTCCCGGGACATGTGTCCCCCCTCCGAGTGGTCACTGAATCAAGAGGTCTTCGACTACTTCAGTTCAGTCTGCGCCCATCTGGAGATAGACCTGTTTGCGACAGCTCTGAATCATCGCCTCCCGAGTTTGCTCTCGAGTGCGAGATCCGGAAGCTTGGGCCCTCGATGCGTTCTCCCTTCAGGGAAGAACTTCTGGGGTTACGCCTTTCCGCCGATCTCCTTAATTCCTCAGTTCCTGGGGAAGATTCAGGAGGATCAGGCGTGGGTTTCTGCTCATAGCACCTTGCTGGCCGAGGAGACCTTGGTTTCCTCTTCTTCTGTCTCTGCTGGACGGTCGGCCTCTCTCCCTTCTATGGAGAGCAGTCCTCAGATCAGCCCCTGTCGGGGATCCTCCACCATCGTCCGGCGGCTCTACATTGACCGCCTGGCCGCTATTGGGGAGGAAGCGAGGACTCTCAGAGAGAGCCTCCCAGTTCATAGTCCAGAGCAGAAGAGTTTCTACCCGAGCTGTTGTCAACTCGAGTTTAGAAACCTTCCATGCTTGTTGGGGAGAAGGGGTTTGTTTTCCCCGTTTCTGCCCCGGTGGGTGCTTTTACAGCATTTTTCCTTATTACCCCTTTCGATAAGGGCAGGGCCCTCTCTAACTTAGTGGTTACCGGTCCGCTATTACTGCGGTTCACCTTGGTTTTTTTTCTGATGGTTCGGGAGTTTCGATCTCTCCCTTCCTGACTCATTTGCTGAGGTCTTTTGACACGCCCAGCATATCGCCAGTTGACTCCTGCGTGGAGCCTTCCTTGGTTTTGGACGCCTTGGCCAAACCGCCCTTTGGGCCGTTCTGCAAAGCGTCGTTACACCATCTCCCGATTAAGAACACCTTTCTCTCTCTACGGCCCCCGGGCATATCAGATGGGAAAGGCAAGGTGTACGTCTTGTCCCTCGACCTTCGTTAGTGCCAAGAATCAGACGGATTCTTCTGGCTTAATCGAAGTGTTCTTGAGTCCTCTGTCGGAATTCTCTTCCGTCATGGAGGATAAATCTTGGTGCCCTGTTAGGGCTCTCAAATGGTACTTGGATAGGACTACGGTTGTTTTTGTAAGGATGATCAGCTCTTCTCTTTTTCCATCACCTTTCTTCCCCAGCATCACGGGAGACTATCTTCCGTTGGATTGTCGAGGCTATCCAAGCTGCGGGATCGGAGGCTCTCCTGTCTGGGAAGCCTCCCAGAGCGCATGACACTAGGAGTGTTCTACCTCCTGGGCGCTTTGTCAGGTTCATCCCTTTGGAAGACTTTTGAGGGCCGCCTTTTGGCGTTCCCCTACTTTCTTCACATCCTTCTATCTTAAGGATGCTCCTTCGGGTGAGGTTGGATTTGAAACCTCTGGGTTGAGAGCTGCTTCGTCGTCTCTGTCTGCCCCGCGTTAGTTACTCCCGTCCTGGGACATGCCACCCGGGTTTTTATCCGTGCTATTCTAGCAAATAGGTAGATACATCGATTTATTGCTGTAAATCAAGAAAATTATAACTAATTTTGTTATTTACTAGATAAATCTATGTATCTACCTATGTCCCTCCCTCCAGCCCCTCTCCTTGTCTGACATGTCCTAGATTCTGTCTCTGACTGCTCGGAAGAGGAAGAGTATGGCGGTGGCGCGATTGGATTGGTGGACGGGGAGTACGCGCGCGCAGGCAGGGGCTGCGCGTTTTAGACTTAGGTTTTCTCGAATGACGGCATAGTTTGGGAAACTAGCAAATAGGTAGATACATAGATTTATCTAGTAAATAACAAAATTAGTTATAATTTTCTTGATTTGAAAGTTTTCTCATTCTTATTATGTTAGTTTGGAAGATTACCATCTAGTAGAAATGTCCCCTGAAAAGGATTGCTATTCAAATGCCCTCACATTAAAAATATGACAAGAAACAGCTGAAATTTTTGGGCCGGACATTGTGTGTAGGCCCATATATTCATTTCTGTGTGCAGTGCATGTAACTCTTAGCAGGATTGAGTCGATTTCTTATAATTTTGGTGATTCCAAAACCTTACAGCATACGCTAATTCATATAAGCTATCTTTCCCAATTGCCTTGAGACAGTTGTTTTTCATCACAATTCAATCTTGTGAATAGAACTCAACTTTATCTTTAATTTTAATACTCAATAATCATAATGGAATAAACTATTTTTTTCCAGGGGGACATGTAGAAAATGATACCCATAATGTATCGGTGGGGGGGGGGGGGGTTAATTGATTTATCTTTCCAATTGGAAAAAAGGGGATTTTAAATATAAAGTTGTTGAACACATTAAATTGGAGAGTTGTTCCTTTATCATATCACATACATGTATAATGTCTGTATAGCCCATGTGAGATTCCCTGTTATTAGTGATCTCAACTTTCACAACTTTATATTTTCTTTGTTCTGTTATTACAGTGGGGGACTAGCCCTATAAATAGCGAGCAAGTGTCCATTGAGTTGACCCCATTTGACCTCGCCAGTTCTTGCTTTTTCCCACGATTTACGTAAAATGCAAGCTGAAAAATAATGTATTAAACACCACTTTTCATAAACATAAAGTTTGAAAAATGACTAAATATTCACAATAATACTGTAAAATCAAAGTTTGACCAACGGAAAATATGAAAATTTAGCGATATTTCTTTGGTTACAAACAGAAAACTTTACCTGATAAACTTCCCCTAAAATTCCTCATTTTGGCTGGATTCGCAAGAAAATCACTGTGATGAATCATTAACTTGTACATTTTTCTACAACCATATGGTATTTACTTGAGCTGAATTTTCTGCATAGAGTTGTGTCAGAAAAAAAGGTTCTCAAAGGATGTCAAATTGTGGAGGCTGACATTATAACAGAAAAATATTACAACCTCATCCCACGCATTGAAATCTGTGTACGGCTGTGCTGTGTGAATTGAGAGAGTGAGCGGTCCATGGGCCATGCGCATGCGTAATCCATGAATGGGCTGACTACGGCTGACTCATGAATATCGAAGGTGCAGATCGTGAATTTGGCATCACTAGTTTTGCGGCTCCAAATTGCTGCAAGATATTGTGTGAAAAAGACATAATATCTCTGCAAAGAAAGAAGTCGCATCAGTGAAACTTCCTCTAAAATTATATGGAATATACACCCCCGAATAAGGAAATGAATATTTATGCTGGGGTAGACCTGTGTCAGACCTGTGTCAGAAAAAAATAGACCCTTTCTTTCGACAATTTCATTTCAAAATGTTGCTATAACTCTACAAAACTGACATCATATTTCAGGATTTTTGAGACAATAATTCTTAACTACAAATTAGTTCATGTTGGAAGTTGTAGCTCATAAATCGCCAAAATAGAGGCGCAAATTTAGGTTCCTTGTTTTGCCATTGTGATGACCGCACATATACACACACACACACACGCACACACAGAGTCCATTTGTATTTCAAAACAGACAGGTCGGTAATCCACTGATAATTGGTGTTCTACACCAGGGCTGAATAGTTTTTCCTCAAACTTTCATCGATCTGTTGCTCTGACTTCTGTTCCTATTAAGGTCAACTTTTGATAAGGACATTCATGTATTATAGTTCCGCTCTATATATATATAGATATATATATATATATATATAAAGAAGGGGATGTGCATTGGATGTAATAGGTATATTGGAGAAGTTGAATTTTGTATTTTGATATTTCATGTTATTATTAGCTGCCATACATGTACATTAAGACCAGCTTAAGCTGGTTTAAATGTTGATATGTAAAATGCTGTATGATTAAAGTGAAGAAAAGATCAATGAATTCGAAAGGGGGAAAAATAAAATAAAAACACCATCAGGTCATGAAACATGGGGGAGGGGGGGGGGGTTTCATATTTATAAATGCATTATTATTTCCATTGATTGACTCAAGCGCTATGAAAAGATGGATTAAGTCCTAATCCTTTCAAACTGAAGTATTTGATGTCATTGAGTAACAAAGGACCACAAGCAAAGCTGAACTAATGGATCAGCAGCTATCTAGCAGATAGACACAATGATCAATAGATTTACCTCTATTCAGCCCCTCATTCTTTGGACCACTCCCAGATGAAGCCAATTCTTAAAGGGATATTTCAAACATATGCAATAGATATTAGTGAATGTCATTTTTGTACCAAAGCTAAATGCAGTATATTTTTTAGCAGAATAAAATAGTTAACACACGGCTGTGAGTGCATTGGTTAAAATCAGCGCACGCGATAAACTTTAGAATTGTATGAAGCCACGACGCGTAGCGGAGTGGCTTTCAACAATTCTGAAGTTATCAAGCAAGCTAATTTAACCAATGAACGAACAAGAGCCGGGTGTTATTTGTTTTATAAAATGAAATGTATGGATCCTTGTCGTTTGATAAATTACTTGAATCTAGATCTATACGCAGACAGTTGGATCTAACTAAACTAACGTTAGGTCACTATCCAACTTAGTGACAGTCTTAACTTAGATCTAACTCCCGGATCTAACTTGCATGTAGATTCTAGATCTAACATTATAACTTAGATCTATCTCTATCAATTTCTATCGATTCTGGGTACTTACCAGCAGCTGTTATGTCCACTTACCAGCAGCTGTTATGTCCACAGACCACTAGAAACACAAACTATCTGAATTCCACTGGAAAATTCCAGTGGAAAAATAGAGGTCATGCCTACTCACTGTAGTGTAGTGTATGGGCCTAACTTAGAATAAGTTAAAGAGTCTAATGTAGTAACGTTATGGTACATCCATCACAAATGAAGATGCTTGCTATTCCAGTAAAATTGTTGATTCAATTCAAGAACCATAATCTTTGCAATTCCTCTTCAGACTCAGGTTCTAGAACGATCTTAAAATTTGGAGCTGTACTGTCGTGATCACTACACTGTCACCAAATACGTTCCACTGAATAAAAAGTAACACGAATGGATACGTTACCGGCAGAAAATATGGTTTTTTACAGCGCGCGATGCGTGTAATAACTGTATGCGCTAGCCTAGCTAGCTGCATGTATGTCCATCCAGGTGCGAGAAAGATCGATGGGTGAGATATGAACATGTACGCGTGTTGCTTCAGTTCCTTCTCGATTTAACATTAGTGATCACATTGACGCACACATGCAAAATACTTTCCTAGTGCACAATTGTTTTTCAAATAATGAATGCTTGTTAGTCATAAAATGCACGGTAGACTTGACAGTAAAACTGATGCATGTCACGTGACTGGCTCTCAGCCAATCATTTGATTAGGATCCATACATCCATATTATAAAAAAGGATAACTTGTTAGTGCATACTTTCCTATGCCTACTGTTAAAAAGGAGGAAAAGAAATCATGTTGCATTTAGTAGAAATGAAAGGAAAGAACATGCTCTCACATGTGTGAATGAGCTTTTGCAAGCTTCATTATAATGCATTGGTGATATACTGGTTGAGGTAGCTACATCCTACAGCCTACAGCCTACAGCCTGGGTTCACCATAAAGAAGAAGAAGATGAGAGAGTTGATGTATCCCTTTAATGTTTGTCTGGAGTGACCAGTCTTCCAAGGGTCCAGTGTCCTGTACTAAATTCGAATGTGAATTATTTTTACTCTCTGAAGTATTTTTATTCTTTGAGGTATTTTTACTTTGAAGTATTTGTACTCCTCACATCGTCTCTAGAACAGTTTGAATGGGGGGGGGGGGGTTGTGACACCCAAATTTGCTGACAAATTTTCAGGGTGTGACACCCAAATTTCCCACTAAAAATGCTGAATTTTAGTGTAAATATCTGTAAGGAACGATAGATCACGGCAACATACTGCCCTACGCTAGGACCTTTCCACCCTGATGGCTCCCCATGCAACAGTCTCGGGGGCTTCACCTGGAGATAGCATGTGTGTCACTGTGTGTGGAATACAGATAACCCTCACAGGTTTTTGCATGCGTTATAATGTATAGTGCAGGCTGCCGTTGTTGGGAATTTATATACCTGGCCCGGTATATAAATAATTTTTTACCTTTCAATTGTAAAATATTACAGTGTAGGAAGTGAAATCTTCACGACATCTTAATATTACTAGTATCTTGCTATTTATCAACAAAAATCCAAGAAATCTGACGACAAGTTTTTGAGGGAGTACCAAAACTAAACATTACCCTTAAACAAGAACTGAACAACCGGGTTTTACTCTTTACTAGGCAATTTGACGGCCGCATGAAATAGTCTGTTTTTGTTCTTGTCAGCTGTTGTTTTTCTAACTCTTTCCTCATCATTTTTATCTTTATTATTCTCATATTCATCTTCTGCATGACCGTATTTTCTTACATAATAGGTATTCAGGGATATTCTTGTGAAGGGGGCTGATGCCTTTTGCCCAAATATTAACTTTCTAGTGAAAAATTTGCCGTTTTTCTTCATTTTTCCTTATTTTTTCCTTTTTTTTCCCGTTCCTTTCCCTTTGCTTTTTTCTCTCTTTTTTTTTCTTTCTCTCTTTTTTTTCTTTCTCTTTTCTCCTTTTCCTTATCTCCTTCCTCTTCCCTCTCCTGCCCCTCCTTTTTTTTATTTTACTGACAGATGTGGCGCATTTATGAGTGGGGGGGGGGGGGTGGTGGTCACACCTCCCTACACCCCTCTCCAGCGACGCCCATGTGTACATCATAACATCGTTAGTAGCATATAGGAATCTCCAATTGCAGATCAGTCATGATTTGTGATGTCATAAGTACAATTTAAGTATTTTTCCCAATTTGATTATAGAACAGACTTTTTAAAATGCAATATTGGTGATATAAGTATGACATGATATCCTTCAAAAGAAGTGTCTGTTAGGTAGTATAATTATAACTCTGAGAGGGAAAATTAATATTCATCCTGGTCCAGGATGTAAATTTTTTCGTGCAACTGTCACATGTAAAACAAGCAGACAACTGTGTGAGATTGCAGGGACAAAAATGACTGTTAAACTAGAATTGGACTTCCTTTCATGAATGCAGGCCTACACTGAATATCATTGAACATGGAACATAACATTTTCTAGCTGATGTATCTTTTAACACAAGTGGAACAATTTAAGAACATCCTCAGCAAGTTTCATTCCATCTTCCTTTCCCCTACCAGAACTAAATATTATCTTGAAATGTATCTCCAATGGCTGGAAGAGTCTCCATTTATTTAAAGAGAAGGCTGAGTTCTGGGATTGGTGAAAAATAATTTGTGAGCTTTCTCATTCCTCTTATGTCAGTTTGGAGAAACATCATAGTTGAAATGCCCCCTGCAAAGGATTGCTCTTCAAATGCCCTTGTATTTGAAATATGAAAAGAAATGTCTAGAGTGTTCGGGCCGAACATTCATGACACATGTGTGTGCAGTACTATATACCCATTTTTGTGTTCAGTGCATGTGCTGTTCAACCAAGTCTGGGTCAATTTCTTATCATTTTGATGGTTCCAAAACCTTTACAGTATATACATCAATTCCTATGTGGATGTGATTAACCTCTCCCGATTGTATTGAGACAGTTTCTTTCACAATGTAATCACATGAACAGAACTCAACTTTATATTTAAAGAAAATAAAAGTATCATGGCCATGACAACAATTTCAATATGAATATCTTACAAATAAATTTAAAAGCATTTTGTGTTTAATTTTCATCCCCAACTGATGACTGACCACAAGAAACTTGGCAGAATGTATTAATTGATGACATTGTGGTTTACTAAAAACAAAATCCTACCTATAGCAAATAGTGTAATGACTGACTAGTTATTTTACTTTGGTTTGCATGTTTATTATTAGTTAGAGTGGGGATTCTGTTAATAATAAGGGCAATATCCATTCCGCTTTGGCTTATGCTAAATTTCGCAAAGTCAATCATTGATGAACATATAAATACCGGTATTCATTTTTTTTCCATAAAAGTTCACTCATTTTTTTTCCATAAAAGTTCACTCATTTGTCAGATATTCATATGGAATTTGTTGTCTTGGAATTAGAATAGTACTTTCTTCAAATAAAAAGAGATGTGTCCAAGTGTATAGATAAAAGGCTAAAAGTTTTCACTTGAAACCTTAATTTTGAAAAGTACATACTTTGCATGGAAAATAAAAGTAGTTGGGGTGAACACTTTGAACAGATGGAACGTTAAAAAGAACTGGAAAACTGTGGTTCTATCCTCCTTAACTAGATTTTATTCATTTTTCATCTGCTTGGTCATTATGAAGACGAGAGGAAGATATCCCTGAAAGACTAATTATAAGTTTCATATTTTGGTTGGAAGTGGGGCAGTTTTAGCAAGGAGCCTAATACCTACTTGGTTTTAGCATGTTTGTTATGATGTAAATGTGATCTACTTTGAAGTTATCAAAGTAGATCACCTAGTTTGAGTCCAGACAGTGAGATAACTAGAGATGTTTGTTATGAGATACATCTGATTGGTCAGCTATTGAGTCACAGGATTACACCTATACTGGCCTATTCATATCCCCTCCATTGTCCCAAACTTTTGTGTCTACTTTTATGGCTGTCTTCCATACCAGTATTGTCAGTCAGGTCAATAATAGTCTGCATACTTCAGCTGGAAGTTGATATATAATTTTTTTCTCGATATTTCAAGCTATTTGCTTCATTTTGAATGCTCTTTACTGATATATTTCATCATTTTTAGCCAAATGCACTCTTTCTGGACTCTGCAAAATAACAAAAACTTATTGAAATATGTAATCTGCTTGTTACTATAAAGATATTGTCTGTTTAAACAGACTAGGTATGCCATTATTGATCAGGCTGTTCCACCTCTTTCTTTGTCTATTACCCCTTTCAAACCAAGCACTTTCCCCGGGGAAGTTCCCATCGTAAGTTCAGAGTTACGCAGGGAAAGTTTCGGTCTGAAAGGAACAAGGGAAAAGTTCCATGTGAAAAAAACGAAGAACTTCCCCGGCTAACTTCTCCACCTACCGAAGTGGAGAACTTATGCGGGGAATGAGAGTTTGGTTCGAAAGGTCGGTGGAGAACTTCCCTGGTGAAATACATCAGAGATCAATTATCACTTCTGGCCGGTCACACTATGATCCCATGTTGTCGCATGGAGTTTCATTTCAAAACCCCCGCGCGAAAACACAACACCAGTGTCCTGAATCTGACATGATTTCCGGCCGATTGAACGTGGAATTCATAACCAGTGGCAACTTCCCCGGGAAAGTGAGGTTGGTCTGAAAGGTGCTCCTGTACTTTTGCAGGTGACCTAAGGAATTTGTGCTCATAAAATTTGGCGGTTTTCACTGCGAAAGTTCAGCAGGGAAACTGGTTTGAAAGGGGTATTAGTCTCTCTATCTTTGTCTATTACCCCATTCAAACCAGTTTCCCTGCTTAACTTGACCGACTGGAAGTAATAATTAAAAGTTCTCCGCCGACCTTTCAGACCGACCACTTACAATCTGAAACTCTCTTTCCCTGTGTAAGTTCTCCAACTCGGTAGGTGGAAAAGTTACAAGGGGGAAGTTCTTTGGCTTTACGCGGGTAACTTTTCCTTGTTCCTTTCAGACTGGACCTTTCCCTGCATAACTCTGAACTTACGCAGGGAACTTTCCTGGATAAGTGCTTGGCTTGAAATGGGTATAAGTCTCTCTCTCTCTCTTTTACTACTTACATAACATATTTCTGCTTTCAGTGAAGAATTTTCAATGACCCAGGTTGGCTGAGTCAAGCGACTTGACAGGCTTTCATCATAAAGTTGTAGGTTCACTAGCTTGACCATGTAAATGCCTCTCTTTGATTAAATTTTCTATCCAGTGACTCCTTCACTGAAACAGATATTTTGCATGGAGAAAATAAAAGAAAAATGATGCACCAATCATGCTGTAATATGCAGTGAAATGATGAAGCCCAACTGGTTTTGACCGGATATATATTTATATTTTTTTTTACTGAAATCATGACTCTTGTATGTATGTATGCATTCACAATAACAAACATTCTACGGTGAGGCATGATACCATCAAGGAGATGTTTTGAATTTTATATACCAAGTACTCCATTAGAATGGAGATATTAATGATTGAAAATTGCTAATTGGTTCCTTGGTACCACTTTCAGCAATATGTTTATTAGACAAGTCAGTGCAGTGTTAAAAAAAAAGGAACACAGAATGCCCTATATTTTGTTATTGATGGTTTTGAGTTCTGGATCATTAAATTTTCTGGTCTGTCTAACGATGTTGTTCTTGTTCCTAATCCTCAAGTCGGGAAGTTGATGAAAAACGTTGGCACCAGGGAAAGAGAGAGTATATTTGGGGGTTAATCCTATTTATTTGCCATTGCATAAAGGTACTATATTCATATCTTTCAATATCATCCCAAAGTCTCTTTTTTGTTTGTTTGAACGTGTCTACTGACTTGCAGTTCAAGATGTTCAGAAGATTGTAGATTCCAAGACCTAATTGTAGAATTAGGCCCTATAAAATTGCTAATTCATGCTCTTAATAAGAATACAATATTCTTGAGTTTCTTTGCTTAATTCAATTCAATAAGTAAGTACGTACATGTAGAGAGAGAGAGAGAAAGAGATGGAGAGACGTATTACGTTAGTCTGCTGTGTATGATACCATACAAAAACGTCTAGATAACTGGGCATGTGCAGTAGCAACATAACCTTCACGTAGACTGTCTTCCTGGACTTTCGTGCCCCTGTTCAAGGGTTTGCACAGTTTTATCCAAAGAGGGGCCAGATGGCTCAAAGGCTTGGATGTCTAGATGTTGAACAGGGTGGCAAGAAGGAGATGCGAGGATAAAAAGTATTTAGATTAGTTACATATTATTCTCAGTTCCTTGTAGTTTTGCTATCAGAGATCTAAGTTTATCAATATGATCAATTGATACATGAATAAACCAGCTCTGGCTGATAGGAAGATCTGACATCTCATTAGATCTGTTTGAGAAATGCAAACGGTTTTCATTTTGTAAGTGATCATTGATTCATAGAACTAGATCTTGACTGTATGTAATTCAATTATTTAATTTGCTAAAGTAGGGTTCAAATAGTAACAAGACTATTTTCAATTATATTATTTAAGTTGCATTTGTATTTGATATTTTGTAAATTTCAAGCATATGAGTCTGAAAGAATACAAAATAAATAGTATGGGGTCAACCTCAGTCACCAAAGAATATGTTATATTATACTAATTTTAATGAAATGAGTTTTTATCATTTTTAGTTTGGAGGAAGGTTACATGGATCTGAGTAAAAGATATGAAATAAGTGGATGTAATATGTATAAAGAGGCTGACTAACACATAACACTAATTCTTCTATAAATCATAAAACTTTCTTGCACTTATCTGAACAGAAGTAAATTGATGTGGTGTTCGAGTGATATGTAATGATTGATTCTTTATGTGTTTGGTTTAGTTTTATGCCTGCTGAGGTTTAGCAGTAGAGTAGGCCAATGAATTTAGTGATTTATTTGAAAACATAAAAGAAAAGTCATTCAGAGAAAATACATGTTCTACAAGTGCAAGCAGCTAGATTCTTGAGTAAAGTGAACAGTTCAAGGCCATCTAAACTCTGTTGTTACTGCCCAAACCAATACACCCTGATGCACAACAAACTCCTCAAAGAAACTAAATCAATATGTGTGGCTTATTAGGAAAGGGGACTTACACCCTGTTCAATTCAAACCATACTGATTGAATTAGAAGTAACACCTTCTACCCCTCCCCAATTCAAGAAACTCCTGTTGGGATTACCATCCCAGTATGGTCTCATGATTGTCACTGTTTGCTTTTTTTAAGTTGGAAGTAGGTCACTTTTTTGTTTGTTGTCCAGTAGATGTGAATTGGTCACTCATGGTCAAGCCAACAGCAGGTGATAGGTTGATTTATCGATGAGCTGTAGTTATTTTCTTCCTCTCTATGGACAGTTATCAGTCTCTATCAAACATTCATGGGATCTACTTCTATCTAAGGCCATGCACTCGGAATTCGATTGAAAATCTCAATGAGAATTGCGCATCAGGAATGATTCTGTGATGAAATATATCTGAAACTGCTATTTTTGTTGGTTGGCACACTGTATACATACAATTTTGTTCCAATTTGGGAGATTGAATTGAGGTGATCTACATAACATGATTTCTACATCTGGCTGTGGTATAACCATTTGAAGCTCAGTACGCAAGGAATTTTGTTGAGCAAGTGAGAACTGATGTTAATGCATTCTACATGCCTTCATACAAGGTGCACAAAGGGAATCATGGGACGTCCAGGACCCATGGTGCCTTGCAGTCTGACTTGGACATTCCTCTCTTGAATCAGACGTATGTATTCATGGCTTTTTTTTCATACAAAGCAAATACATGTACAAATTCAACTTTTTAGTGTTCAGTTGGAGATGTTTTTATTGTTAGCAAGTACATCATGACACCATGATGCACGGACGTTCAAATCCTGGTCTCAACACTAAACCGACTCCAAACTGACCGATAATTGACTAAATCTTGGCCATTTTGGATAATATATTTTTTTGCTTGGTCTGTTGTTGGTCTGATGTCAGTCTTGCCAGAGTATTTCAACTCTTAAGTAAATACAATGGAATGGTAATTTAGGTAGAATACAATATAATACAGCTTAGGATGAATGAATGAAATAAATATTCAGTTTATTGCTTTTAATGGTTAGACAATTTTATTTCTTTTTACGGGTTCTTTAAAAAGAAACTCCTACAGACTAGATTTGACCACTTTTCTAATGTAGGTCTACTGGTCAGTGACATTCTCATGATGTATTGATATGCACATATCTAAGTTGTTGTTTAGTCAGTTTAGCCTCAAGCACTCTGTAAGTACAGTATAACAAACCATGTAGTGATAATGAATTCGGCTATAATAGCTTTGAGGCAGATTTACCTCTAACTTTTTGGCAAGAAATAGAAAAGTGTAATTTAAGGAGCATAAGAAGGAAAGAAGGGGTTGTAGAAATTATCTGTCTGAGTAATGGTAGTGCAAGTTGAAGGAGAAGGGTCAAGGATGACTGTGACGTTCTACCCCCTTGAGGGATTCTTTTTTATCACCACCTTCTTTTCTTTCTCTTCCTTCAATCATATTATGGCTGCTCTGTGCCTGATGTACATATGGATGTAATGTATGCATCTATGCATTTGTCTTTATCATCATATACTAGTTCTGATGCTCATTGTATTGCATCATGTTGATCACATGATCATGATTAGTCATAAATCATCTTCTTTTCATCCATCGGCCTTGGCCTGTATCTTCCATGTTATTTTGTGCGTTCATCTTGTTTGATCATTTTAACTTGCAGATATGAAAACCTCAAAATTCTCCTAGAATAAATAAATTATATTCATAATATGTTTGTTAGTCTGTTAGTCTTTTTGATGAAGCCACTTTGTGTTTCTGCAGGAGGATGTAGAAATGATGATAATGAAGAGTTATGTTCCCTTAGTCTTAGAGGTGAACATATATTTTGCATGCATCATATAATGTTGATTTGCAAACACAAACCTTTGTCGGTCACTGAGGTTTAACTGTTTTGGAAGAAAGACTGCGCATGCCTCGGAGTTGTATTGTAGCTCTAATTTTGGTTTAGCTCAGTTATTGTTTCAGTCGTTTTGGTTAATGTTGAAAAAAGTCTGTGAATGTAGACTACATGTATATATTAATTTGTAAACAAATCTTTCGGCATATTACTCCCAGTGTTAAAGATCGTATGCTCGATCTGTAATGAAAAACACAAGTCAGAAAAAATTGGAACCAGCGGGATTCGAACCTGTCATCTACTGCTTGCCGGGCAGCGACTTAACCACCAGGCTATTCTGGTTCACGGCCAAGTCACGACGAACTAGAATCAAATACCCAAGATCCTCTTCTTTCTGACTCATTAATATTCAAACGGTCCGCCGTGGAACAATGGTTAGTAAACGAAGAAGCTTGACTGGGGAGGAATTTTTAATTTGTAAACAAATCTTTCGGCATATTACTCCCAGTGTTAAAGATCGTATGCTCGATCTGTAATGAAAAACACAAGTCAGAAAAAATTGGAACCAGCGGGATTCGAACCTGTCATCTACTGCTTGCCGGGCAGCGACTTAACCACCAGGCTATTCTGGTTCACGGCCAAGTCAAGACGAACTAGAATCAAATACCCAAGATCCTCTTCTTTCTGACTCATTAATATTCAAACGGTCCGCCGTGGAACAATGGTTAGTAAACGAAGAAGCTTGACTGGGGAGGAATTTTTAATTTGTAAACAAATCTTTCGGCATATTACTCCCAGTGTTAAAGATCGTATGCTCGATCTGTAATGAAAAACACAAGTCAGAAAAAATTGGAACCAGCGGGATTCGAACCTGTCATCTACTGCTTGCCGGGCAGCGACTTAACCACCAGGCTATTCTGGTTCACGGCCAAGTCACGACGAACTAGAATCAAATACCCAAGATCCTCTTCTTTCTGACTCATTAATATTCAAACGGTCCGCCGTGGAACAATGGTTAGTAAACGAAGAAGCTTGACTGGGGAGGAATTTTTAATTTGTAAACAAATCTTTCGGCATATTACTCCCAGTGTTAAAGATCGTATGCTCGATCTGTAATGAAAAATTGGTTCCAATTTTTTCTGACTTGTGTTTTTCATTACAGATCGAGCATACGATCTTTAACACTGGGAGTAATATGCCGAAAGATTTGTTTACAAATTAAAAATTCCTCCCCAGTCAAGCTTCTTCGTTTACTATACATGTATATAGTTATGCAATACCAGTTAATGCAGACTGCCCCCTGTTGTGAACTCAAGTTATATTGATTCAGAGGAATCTCTGTCTAGACACTAGATTATTTCCTGGAAAAGATACATTCAGGTCCAATACATGTTGTTGCAAGATGGTTGGTAGGGGGTGCAAAGAGAGGGTCATTATGCAGAGGTGGTCAAGTATTGTGCTTGCATTAATAAGTATTAATTACTAGTTTGTTATTCTACTGATGAAACAAAATGGATCTGATAGTGCAAGCATTTATTGAGATGACTGTCCATTCACAGACCTGGGGGTGTTTCATGAAGCTGTTTGTAAAGTTACGCATGACTTTACGAAAGACTTGAATATGAAGTGCCAGATAGGATGCCCAAAGTATTTCCTGCTGTTTTAACAAAGTGTGACTGTATTTCCAATAACCTCAATTAAATTTTGCATTAAAAATGTTTGTTATAATAAGAATGTTAATCTACATCTGCACAGTTCAACTTTAGTTGATGCAGTTAAAAATGATGGAGCATCCCATTTGGCTTGTCATATTTAAGCCATTCGTAAAGTGATGCGTAACATTACGAACAACTTTATGAAACACCCCCAGCAGCTGTGGAATGCAGTGAACCACATCAGACTAGTTGTCATGGCAACATAGGTCATGCTATCATAATTTGCTACTTGCCTTTTAGCCTGAGTCTAGTGAGAGTTTCTCAGTACATTGCCAGAAATTGGTTTGATGGTGCTAGAATATGCCTTTCATTGTTATCCCTTAGGTTACCATGTTAGGAGCTTATGATCTGTTCCTCAGAGTTCTTCTAGAGATTTCCACCCACCATTTCCAAGTAGAATTCGTTGTTATGATAGGAGTATAAATCGTAGGTCCCCCGTGTCTTAACTTGGATGAAATATAACCCATCCATTAATATTAATTCTGTGATCTTGTGAGTTCATGTGCAATATTGACTTGTGAATTTTAGTGACACATCACATTTTGCAGCTTTATTCTGTTAATAGGAAACATACTAAGGTTACTATTTTTTCATGTTAACCTCATCATTTTGAACAAGTAAAGGAATACAGTTAGCTCATTCAAATCCTGGGATGATCAATTCTAAGAATAAGACAGCGTATCATGTATTTTTTTCACAGCTATTAAGGTCTCCTGTTGAGAAGAATTATCTACACTATCATGTCACAAGGAGAGATATTACACTTCTACGGTGTCTGGAATAGCAATTAGCAAGTTCTATCGGGATTAATTAATACTTTCTTTTGGCGCTATAGAAGACAGATTTCCCAGTGGCAAGAGTGTCCAGGGATGTGTGTTAACACCACAGCCAATTGACACTCAGGAAAAAAGGGGAAATTTTATATTATCGTATGCAATGATCTGTGGAAGTATCCATGCCCAACCGCTTTATCTAATAGGGAGGATAGAGGTGTGCAAATGTCATTATGACAAGATTAGCCATTTATGGGACTATCCTGCCTGCACTAATGCATAGTATAAAGTACTTTTACTCAGCTTGGTACTGATGATACTTCTAATAGTCAAGATTCATATCCACATAAAGTATTGTAGAATAGAGAATATGATTTGGGTATTGGAACAGTTGCTACAAGAAATAAAAAATCACATTTCCCATTTCATTTTCATAATGTCTGATATTGTGGAACAGAATTTCAAGAGAGTCTGGTTTCAGGTAATTCTGTATTGTTCACCATAGAGTTGTGTTGTTGGACCAGAGCCTGATTGGTTAGTCACGGACGGACATTCAACAAATTTTGAAAATTTGAAGGCCTGTAGAAAGTAAGTATTTAATTAAAGAGAGCTGTTCTATGTTTCATTGTGAAGGGCATCACTGAAGGAGTTTAAATTTGATAAAATTTGGTTGCTATGGTTGCCTACTAAAATTATACTCCATAAAATATTTGATGTCACGGATGGACAAAATGCCTACTCTTAACCAATCAGGCTCACCAGCAGAATATAAATTGCATTCTCTGAAAAGCACAATACATGTACACTTTATATGCATGAGATTTAATGGTCGAAACAACTAGCTTGATTTCCTGTCTTCATTGAAGCTTTTAAATGTTACCGGTAAACATATTTGAGGCTATGTTTGGGAGGGATGAATTTGTGGACGTTTTCATTCCGCGAGAGGGCACCGTGATCGTTACCTCCGGACAGACTGGTCGCCGCGCAACATGCACGCTCCTCATGAGCTCGAGCTCTCCTGCGAGATCGGGCGGCTTCGTGCAGTCCGAAATATAATCCCAGCAGTCCGACGGACGCGTTCGACGCATAAACTTTGTGTACGAGTGAATGGGGCGTACGCAATCCTGACTTTCCACACGGGCGCCTGGTGGCGTATCCCTTTAAGTTTACATCTGGAAGTGGTATTTTCTGTTATAATCAGCACTTGAGATTACATCTAAGTTCCAGTTATGTAGAAGATTAATTAGAACAATGCCAATAAATATTATAAATTTACCCGGTATGCTGGAATGAAAGTTAGAGTCCACAGCAAAACTCCTCAGAAAATAATGTACCAATTTAATTTGATGAAATAAGAAAAATGAAGAGGATTGCTTTATTAATAGTTTTTTATTGCACAACACATGCTCAAACGACAATTGTTCCGTGGTTAATACACTACACTAAACAAATATTTTAACTCCTAAGCTTATAGGTTCATGCTTCAACCCTGGACTACAAACTCTAACTGTGAACCGTACCCTTCACCTAACCTAAAACCCAATATTGCAATCCTAACCCTAACCCTAACCCTAACCATTCATCTTTGAAGAAATAAACCCTAAAGCATATGTCGGATCAACATTTTTTTTGCATTCCTTGAGCCCAGACTACATTGTACTCCCCTTTGACCCAGATGCTGAGTAAATCAATACATTTATTAGAACTAAGTATACATTGAAGAAAACACATCAAATCAATATATTCTTTCATCCCCACCCACACATATTTGACATAATTATTTGTTCTAGACCTAACATAAGACAAATCAATAAAGTAGACTGTCTGATAATTGGGTCAACTTGAATCATAACCTAGTTTTCTAATTCATATCAAATATTTTGTGATGTGTATTTAGAAGGGGTGAGAACGATCTAAAAACAACTATTGTATTTAATAGGACAGACTGTCAATTGTGTGCACAGTTTGATTTATGAGTTGGTGCATTTGAGGAAATACATACCAACTCCTTTAAGGCAATGTTCCCTTTTGGGGGTAAATGATGAATTAAGATTACAGCATAGCCAGTGAGCATGTCCTAGATAATTGTCTTTATGTGTGTGTGTATATATATATATATATATATATATATATATATATATATATATAGATGTATTTCTGATCAATAAATCATTTATTTTATTGGAACTTCTAAATAATCTGCAATTTTGTTTATCCTAGGGCTATATAAGTATTATGTTTCTAAACTTCGTAGCATATAGTTGACATCAATGCCACAAATTTCCAGTGGTGTTTTTTTTCTCTCTATGAGTGTAAATTCAAGATAGTTGTATTTGTCTTTTAAAATGAAATTTTGACACAGATTTTTAGTGCTATTTTACCTCAGTGCCATGTTATCAGTTGTCAAGTTTAAACCAAGATTGCAAGGTATAGAAGTAGAATGAGTTCTGTTATCCTCATCACTAGGAAACAGGATTTCACACCCAGTTTTGTTGTGATGACATTACTTGAACATGGGGATGGAAAAGGCATTACAGTTAAACAAGATATAGTGAAGATGTTGGAACAAGAAGAATGAGAAAGAATCGACTCATGTTGAACTTATAACCTTACAAACAAGTATTTCTACATATAGGAATTCTTATTTACAAGAGGCTTAAAAATCTACTAGTAAGAGCAGTACTATATGAACCTTACAAGTTATTTCAAGTTATACTGATAATAAATGTTCCTCAAAAGTACAGTCATGGACTTCATAATAAGTTACATCATGAAAACATGCCTTTTTAAATTCTGTTGTGGTAAAAATGGTTCTAGATTGGATAGATAGTAAAATCTACATCTAATGCATGTTCTTTATTCTTTAAAAGATTGAATAGAAGATCATGCAAATGTACATATTGATGACATACATTACAAAAGCAGTGCTCTACTTTTGTCCAAGCCAATGACCAGAAGTATTCACATGTATGTGTGTTGATGCTTACCTTGATCTACTTTGAGCAGGCAGGAATTGGCTGACTGACCACACCCCTTCATCACTCTAGGTCATATTAACTCATGTTCCTTTTAACATGAGGGAGTCTGGGCGCTCTGCTGTTCTCTGATTGGTTGCGAGTTATGGGGTCAGCTCATTTGTGTAAGAATGTTGCCTGGACACTGGCCTTGAGGTCTTCTCTTGTGTAGTTGTCTCATACACTCATACATCAACACACATACTGAAAACAGTGTAGCCTGTGTGTGTGTGTGTGTGTGCATGTTTCCCTTTTGCCTTTTCTTTTTCTATTATAACTGGCCCTTCCTGAGAGGCTTGTTCTGTTCCATGAAAATAAATGCATTGATTATGTAGGATGGAGTGAGTGTGTGAGTGTGCATGGGTTGCATGATGTAATTTTGTGTGGTCAGTTGTTTACATTATTGGTAGGACATCCTACTCTCTGACAGACTAGAGGAGTGGAAATTACCTGGATGTTACTTCCTGTGTCCGCCATGTTTCTACAATGGTCATGTGAACATTTTTGGGCTGTACACCTCAAGACACTTTCTCAGCCAACTGGAATTTTATTGAACTTATCATCTTGACTTTTCTTTGTTGTGGATGTAGACAACATTTGCATGATGATCAGGTAATTGTTTTAAAACATGTTGCCAGAAGTGTTTTGTGTTGCCAGAAGTGTTTTGTGTAATAATAATATGATGCACATGTCCAACCAAGGAGGTACTCCTCCTTGGTCCAACAGAACATGTGTTTGGGGGCAAAATGAAATTCAGCTTTTGGATTCTCTCTTTTCTATTAGTACCTTCACAGGTTTCACAAGATGTTTAAATTCTTAGCTGTAGGCCTATTTAGAAGGTAGAAAATTGGTTCTGTGTATTGTTTTACACTTCTTTTGGTAATATGTCTGAATTATGTTACTATTTGAGATGGATGATGGGTGTCAAATTATAGAAAAAGACACTAAACAAAGACTCTTTTTTTTTTGTTATTGTACTGATGTTCTAAATATACCTTAAAGGGTACCAATTACCAGAAACTATTTTGCTCTGTATGCTACAAGGGTTCCTTATCGTCATTTGATATTCAAAGTATGAGTTTCAAATGTTAATTCTTTGAAGATATATTGCAATTTTAAATACTCTCTAAATAAACATTACAGCGACTTGTGAGTAGACTAGTCGACACACCGTACGTGCTCGCACAAAATAAGGCCCGCGGAACCAAACTCGGAGATGGGTTCCGTGTGAGGGGGTTTATGTTATCTTTTATTATCATGATACTCTTTAACAGTTAACCCATAGAAGGTCAGGTAAAGGAATAAGAGAGTTATGGGTGTTTTAAGGTTTAAATTTGTGACGTCATATGCGAGCAGCTACCCCATACGTCATGTAATATAAATTCTATAAATTCTCATTTTTCAATGGTTCATGATGACTGAAGATATTTTTCTTAGAGGAGTGGTATGAAATGATGTTTAAGATGTTATATTGAATGCACAAGTAACAACATTTCCATTTTTCTGAGAAAATGTCATTTTCTGGAATTTATATCACATGACACATGGGGAAGCTGCTCGCATGTGACGTAACAAAATCAAAACTTTAAAAATCCATAACTCCATAATTCTTTAACGGATTTTCGCCAAACCTTCACTGATATGTTTCTTTTGTTTCTCTGCATTTATTAAAACCAACTTATTGTCAGGGTGAACTATCCCTTTAACCATTGAGAGCTGGTCCATTTGACTGATAAGGAAAAAAATAATCATTCGCAAAGTGGATGGTTGTATACAACATGTACCATCATTATTATAGTCAATAAAGCACAAATCAAATCTGTCTTCTGGTATTGATGATAAGACTAATGATATCAGTGAAGGAAAGTAAACTTATGTTTGAAATTATTCGAGTGAAAGAACAAAAAATATCATGTATTAAGGAGTTACTGGTAGAAAAATGAAGTAGGATGTAACATAATATGGCCAATCCCCCTGACATGGCAAATGTGTTCAATACTCTAAATTTACCATTTTAGATTAATCCACATTGAACAATGAATATATACCCACTCTTTATCAAGTCCCCTCATATTAGGTTATGCAATGTTATTTCTACATGGCGTACATGTCCCCTTCGTGAAAATGTTGAACTCCATGTAAAAGGGAGGAGAGTGGAGTAATTTTCTCCATCCTCCAGCTCTGAAAATGTCCCTGTGAAACATATGACCCTTTTATCCAATTTACTACCAATAGCACTACTCTGCCTGAAAACAATTTACCACATCACTTTTGGTCTCTTTGCCAATCAAATCTCTCAACGTTGTCATGGTAACAGAGGTGAGGGCTAAAGCACTTTCATATCTTCATTACAACGTTTTGAAAGATATCTCATGTGGTAGACTGATGTGGTTTAGCCTTTCCTATTTTAGTTTGAGTGAGATAAAGTCCCAGGTATGTATGGAAAATAGTCATTATCAATTTGCCATACAGGTATAATGTTTTGAGAAAATACCATTAGTCAGTTTTTGAGGTATTTCTTGTGGTATTTAGGTTATATCTGTGAGAGTGTAAAAACAATGTCATGTAAAGTTTGGGTTAATATACAGAGAATTGATTTGTCATCCATTTTACCACTTGGGTGTAATTTCTCATGTATTTTGAGGAAATATCATTATTGGTCAGCATGAAAGATCTGTGAAAGTATTTTGTAAGGTTTCATTATTTTAGCATATTTAGCATTTTATTCTTCAGTCTTTAGAGACTTACATGTATGCATTTACATAATTACATGCTCATCACAAAGAAACCAATGAAATTGTGTGTATTCAGTGGTTCAGAGTAGTTTATTGTTGTAAGCAAATCAATTTTTTCCTCCTTTAAAAAAAAAGTTATATAGGCCTATTCATTGAAGAATAAGCATTGTATAGGTATATAGCAAATGTTCCTTCTGGAATATTGCCAACATAAATATATTAATAAAATAATGTATTGAGTGAATATTTGACTGTACCAAAGACTACTAATGCAGTTTATTGTATGTTTAGAGTCACCATGCCAGTGATGTCAAACTGCTGCTCCTATTCAAAATTCAGTGAATTGTTATCATCATTTTTAGTCTACTTGTGTATTCTGATATAAATATATGAAAAATCTGAAAATACGATATATTATACAAGGTTTGAGTTTATTAATAATGTGATCAGTGTTGTTACTGATTTGGAGAGGACTACTGGTTTTTGTCAAAAAGGTAATCACATATTGCCATCACATATTGCCATGAGTGTATTTTGGAAGGCTCCTAGATTTAGGCATACACTCTCCCTTTGATAATAATGTTGGACAAGAGTCATACAACAGAAATATACATATTTAATAATGATTCATAATTTTTTTGTTTTTTGCTATATAGGGCGGAACGATCTCGCCATGCTGCTAAGATGCGCAGAGACAAGGAGACGGAGGAGATCTCCGCTCTCTCCAAGCTCCTGCCTTACCCTGAGGAGGTCACCAGGAGACTGGACAAAGGCTCCATTATCAGACTTACCACTAGCTATCTGAGAATGAAGAAATTCTCACAGAGAGGTAAGATAATTAAAAAAAAAGGATAAGGATAGAATGAGAGAGAGAGAGAGAGAGAGAGAAAGGGAGGGGGGGGGGGGGGGGGAGGAGTGGTAGTGGGCAGGGGGAAGGATATCTTCCCTCTGAGTGTACCAAGAGCAGAGGAGGTCAAAGCACACTTGCCAACAGCTTTCTCTTGATCATTTGCTATTCTGAGTCATTACACAATATAAGCTTCATTTTGTCTTGTTTAAGTGATCAAAATTCTCCATGAAAAATAACTTGAGCAGTTTGTGTTCTTTGTCTCATAATAATATCCTCCACCCATAGATTCACCTTATTGTATTCTGATCTGTACCTAGTTGAAATCCATCAGCAGCTTCGCAGTAAAGCATTTTAATCTGTGATTCAATTTAAGAAAACCTATGAATTATAAGATTTATAATTGGGAAAAAAGAAATAATCATCTGATATGGCATTGATTTCTTGGAATCAGAGGCTTGCATCTATACCCCTAGTGAATTATGATACATTCTTTCCATTTTGTTTGGATGCGAGTCAAGCTTCCATTACTTTTATCCCATTCCATGCGTTCATTTTACATCAACAAATAATATCTTTCATTGACCCTTCAAATTCCACCTCAAGTAAAATGAAAATTGACAAATCTATACAGAGCAAAAATGATTAATTAGTGCCATTTTGGCCTTGATCTGAAAAGAAACCTGTATCCATGGCATAATTACACATGCTGACAAAGCAAACTGTTGAAAACATTCAATTGATAAGGTAATTTATAAGGACTTAAATAACCATCAAAGCAGGGTTTGTATTTTCAACCCTCTCAATATCTTTTTGAACACATATTTGGTTTCATAGTATGTGACCTCATTGATACCCGTTGTAAAGAAACACTTTGTGTCTCAAAATGTTGAATGCCTCAAAATTGGCTAAATGATAAACTGCAGTGCATTTTCGTGCGTCATGTATAATGTGAGGTTGCACGCATGGAATTTTGCTGTAATGCTGTCATTACTGCATTCTCTATGTAACTCCACGCCAACAACAGAGCATTTCAAAGCTCCATGCACTCATACAGTGGAGAAGGTCATAGGCATAATTGAGTTGTATTTCATCCTTTCAAAGTGTGCACAATTGAGTAAAATTTGTATTAAGGTCATTCTCCATCCGTATATAGCGCCTATCTTGCCACCATCACTCTCTGTACAGTAGACTGCAATAAGCTTGCATGGTGTAAATAGGAGAGAAAAAGCTGTAACAAACAGTACATCAAAATGTCATTGAACTGATATTGGCTTGAATGGTTTTGAACAACAGAATTTGATGATCAAGAAAATTGGGATATTCTGGATATCAATGCATCCCTTTTTATAGTATTCTCTGAGTAATCCTTTTCTCTTCTTTGTGTGAATTTTCCTGTTTTGCATGGATATTCTTGACATGGATTACCAAGAAATAAATCTGTATATTATTGACTTCATGATATACAGTGTGTCCCAGAAAAAGGAAACCCTAAAACAAAGGCTTATTGTTGGACCACACTATGTGCTCTATGACAATGACTTTCTATTTTTCATAAACTAAAAGTATTAGGCTTTTAACTGATACCCTGTTGTGGATCAGTGGATAAGTCCCCGGACTGTGAACCACGAGGTCCGGGGTCCCGCCGCAGCACTAGCGTCCTTTGGCGAGACGTTAATCTACATTTGCCACTCTCCACCCAGGTGTTAAATGGGTACCCGGTAGGATGCGAAAGTTAATGTCGTGTGCTTAGCAACGTGAGCATCACTGTACTGCCCATTGCTGGAATACTCCCCAGGGAGTGGAGAATGCGCATACTTTGTGTGCGGACATGCCAGAATCCAATGACCGGGGTAATAATATATCTCTAATTGTGAGCGCTTTGGGCCACCATGGGAAAAGCGCGTTATAAATGCCAGGTATTATTGATGGCATCCATCTGTACATGCTTTACCGAGCAGCAGCATTTTCAAATTGACATGTAAAAACTCAGTCTCATACAAAACAAAAAGGGACTTCTTTCAATATACGAGTCATTGTACATTAAAAAAAAAAAGACACACACACATGCACGCACAAAATATGACACTGAAGTCATATTTAGTCATTTATAAGTATTGAACTAAATTTTATCTACAGTTTGTATTAGATTTTATCTCTCATATGAGTCTTATTTGATGTTAAGTCACGTTTTGTTCTTTGTTTTCAGGCTGTATAATTATATAAAGTATGTATATATATATTTTTTTTTTTGGAGGGGGGGGGGCAGAAGTGTATACTATTCAATTTTGAATTACATACCAAAAGATGTAGTTAATGTAATTATCAAAGGACAAGACAACTGTAGAAATTGCATAAATGTGTTATTGAATCACTGTATATGTCAGATTTGTCATTCTTTTGGCTTGTAAACTAGATCTGCTAATGAATAGAATCAATTTTTAATATTTCAGTGTTTGGTGCATGGAATTATGGAGAAAACTGGTTTTAATTCTAGAGATTACAAACACATTACCTTGTTTCATCAGATTGGTGGATATTAGATGTATATATCAAAATATTATATATTGGTAGATTAATAAAGTTGAGTTTTTGTTTTAGAGTCTAATTCAACACTGAAGGATAAACGTATTATCATGTGTTTTGAGATATATTTTGACAGTACTCAATACCTTACAGAAGCAGGTTGATAGATATTGAAAAAATAAAAAATAGAAGAATGGAAGTGATTTAGCTATGGAAATTGTCAAAAGCTCCCTAGAAAAATATAAAAAGAGTTCTAGTGAAAAAAAATATGAAATACATTAAACTACACTGTGAGAAAATTTTACTTTAACAATAGCAAAATAAACAGGAAAAAAAAGAGAGCATCTGTAAACTGAAAAAAAAAATTGCTTAATTGTGTGGAAGGTCTCCATGCATCATACCTCGTAAAAGATTAATCTTGAGTTGTTTAATATTATTTTGCATCTATTGCTTTTCTATTTAAGAAGAAGTTGTTTCTTATTTGATGTTTGATATCATATGAAGATGTTCTCCTTTAAACTTCAATTTCAATTATGTCACAAAAATAGTTTTAATTAGGTCGCATTGTAAAAAACCTTATTGTTGATAAATTCGTAAGCCAGGGTGCTTTTGTTCTGCTTTCTTCTCATATGTATCTGTCTGTTTGTTTTATAGATGAATTGCTTTCACCAAAGTAGATTGAAAGAAATGGGAAATGACTATTCTGTTTCAAACTAAAGCTTTTTGTGTGGTCATTGTCAGTTATCTTAAATGATTAATCATTTGTCTTATGTTTTATGTCAAATTGTTTTCTGATAACTATGTTAAATTTTCCTTGTAATTTATATGTAATGTTAAATTCCCCAGTAATGTAATGTTCAATTTCTTTAGTTATGAAAGTAATGTTAATTTTTTTTTTAATGTAAGTAATGTTAAGTTCGTTATATTAATGTTGATTTGTTAGTGTAAAGCGCCTTGAAACATTTTGTTATAGGTGCCATATAAATTTTTCATATTATTTATTATTATTATTATTATATGTAGAAAATGCAGTTATTTCAATCCATTTTTCAGTGTTTCAAAATCTTTTTATTTGGTGAGAATGAGCATAATTTCACTGTTTTCACCACTCACCCAATGAGTATAAAGTTCTACCTTCCAGAACCATGTTCATTGTTTGGTAATCAGTGTAAAGACCTTGAGGGGAAGTGAAGTATTAAGATGATGTCTACCTCGTCTAGGCTGAAGTTCTAAATCACAATTAAGCTCAGATATTTGGATTGTGGTCAATATTTGAAGGGTAATTGTGCATCAAGTGATGACATCATTTTGATTCTGTGATAAGTGGCTTGTCACTTCTGTGATCATATTTTATAAGGCACATCTTACTTAGCAAGTGTTTCCAAAGGGGGATCAGGGGGTTCAACTTTTTTTAAAATTTATTTATTATGAATTTATTTATTTTATTTTTTTATTTTTTATTGATTTATTTTTATTTTAATTTTTTTATTTATTTATTTATTTTTATTTTATTTATTTATTTTTTTATTTTTATTTTATTTATATATTTTTTTTTTTGGGGGGGGGGGGGAGCTCTCACTCTATAGATTACTTGATATCTATTATTTGCTTTAAATTGTTTACATTTTTAATCATTTTGTAATTTTAATACTGAATTATGCTATTATCTTCTTCTTTTTTCCAATTACCTCCTCTATTTTCAGCTTTTCTATTCTTTTTATTCTTGCAGCCTAAGTTCAAGAAGTGATGAGTGATTGACAATTCAGAATTCATTTTTATTTACCTAGTTTGATTGCTACTGGGTGCAGATGTGCATGTGTTCATGTGTGCGTAATCTGCATTGAGTTTCAGGATCAGCGTTTGTCTCAAAAAGTAGGTCAAAAGAGAAGTGAATGGATGTCTGAAGAACCTCATCCAAAGTCTTTTTCTGAGGAAAGATTGCTTCTTGTCTGTCTATTTTTATGTCATGCAGGAAACACCTGTTGAGAGAAGAACTTCTTTAAAGGAATTATCTACCCATCTCACTAAGCTTATTTTCTAGCTTGTACCCATAAATGACCATTAGGGCTGTTATGAATTATATTTAAGCCCAGAGTTTTTCTTTTATTAGATAAACAATGTGTCACTAAGTGATATCTTTTTTTATCGATTGACGTACAACGAATGAGGGGGATCATAGGAAAATTTGACATTTTGCATTTTCATTATAAGGGGCCAGAAAATAAGGTATGATTTTTTTTTGTGTGTGTAGTATTTTACTAGACGTGACACCAAGCTGATTTTTCATTTACGCTCAATACTATAAAAAAAAAATTCACTGAACTTTCCAAAATTACAACACAATGCATGTTAGGGATGGTTATAATGTTTTTGATAACCTAAAATTGAAATAATTTCCACTTCTCCCAGCACCTACAAAAACCTCCACTGTCATCTTTCAAAATGTTACAAAGTGAATTTCATGATACTTTCTTCAAATGACCAGTATATATTTTTTTTGTATTGTAGGACAGAGTAGATAATGAGATTGTGATTTTAACCTCTTAGAGCTCTGAATGAAATGTTTCTGTATGTATATACCTCTTGGATTGTTTCTGTCATGCTTATTACTATCAGTGTTATATCAGCAGGCTTGTTCTTGACTATGTTATCAGTCTTAAGGGAAGAAACAATGGTGATTTTTCTATGGATTTTAATTCGCACTTGTTCATTTGCTGGCAGCACTCAACAGTGAATGTTGTAAAGCTGGCAAAAGTAATAATATTGTTGTAGAAATTTAAATAATTAGCTGATTATTTTTTCCCCTTTACACCATTTTTTTTTTCCTATTCAGAACAAGTCAAATATCAGATTTATAGAGAACTCCTCAGGTATTTTTGTATTTCATACCGTAACGAAAACTAGTGAGATCGATAAAAGACATTCATGTAGGTTTTCTGTTGGAGTAACGAAGACATAGAGGCACTCAGATGCTGCCTAAGTGCAATTTCAGGCTCCAAAATGGAGAGGGTATGAGAGTAGGAAAGCGGGTTAATCTCATTTCACTGTCTGCTGTTGTAATCTAGAGAGTAGTGTTGTAGCCCTATATCTGTATGTCACATCTCATCATTAAGAGCATCACACAGAGTAGACTTTGAGTCATGAAGTCACAATCACATCTGATCAGCCTCTATTACTGTTCTATATGTCCGACTCAACTTTTCCTCTTTCGTCTTATAACCAGCCTCAAGTGATAGCGGAAAAACAAAGCGCTCTCATTATGGCAATATTCAGCAATATATAGCTGATGGTTTTGATTTGCTATTGAAGAGACAAGAAGTATATTTTTTCTTATTTTCTTTTTGAGAGAAATAATATTCACCACACCTGACTGTGTCACTGACCTAAATCAGTATGTATCCAATTTTTTTCTAGGGTGAATTTTAAAAATCTAGGGGCTTTACGGTGTTCAAATATTCTCCTGCTGTGTATAATGTTCTAAAACGCATTTTGTCAAAGGAAAATCAATGAGCAATTACAGAGAAATTTATAGAAATTGATTACATTTTATTTATATGGGAAATTAATTGCTCAAAAATACCTTTTTGGGGGGGGGTGGGGGTGGGGGTCACTAAGCCATTGAGTAATTATGGAAAATGTATTTTCAATGTACCAATACTTTAGAGGATGATTTATGTATTTTTGTATATGAAACAAAGAGGTATGTCTGTCTTTCCAATTCCATTCCAGTAGAAAAAGGATTGCAGAATAAAACTTTCTATATTTTTTAAAGGAGAATTAACCTCAAACAATAAAGACGATAGTGTTCAAAAGGTGTTATTTATTCCTACTTGTTAGACTATACGGCTTCGCGTCAAAATATACGAGATCGATACGAATCAAGATTTTCTGAGCAAAATTTATCATCTGCTAGCAATATGTATCGTCTGCTAGCAATACATGGGGGCTGCCATTTTTTTTATGTGTACAAGAAGATTTTCTTAATCCAAGTGCCCAATTGCCTTTTTCAAAATTAAAAACCCATTTGAGATTAAAAATATAGAATAGATATGTCAATTTATTTTTAAACTGAAGATTTCCTTATATATTTCTGTTGAAAATCGATATTCGCTTAATATAAATCTATTTTCTAGATACTGTGACGCAATGGACGGAGCAAATTAATTCAAATTTTATGGATGCTTCTTCCCTGAGCATCTATAGCGGCAAACTATGCATTCACCTGCTTTCGGATAATGGGACTTGAAAAGTCAGAATGCATGCTGCATATATTATGTTCTGCTCTGTTTGGCAAACCCAAGAAAATAGATTTTTGTTAAGCAAAACCAGACAATTTAAAAGTATCATTATAAAGATTTAATTTTTATAAATCATGTAAACACCCACTTTATATTTTTCGTCACATATGGGATTTTAGGTAATGAAGAAAATCAATTTAGGTCTTGGATGCAAAATATCTTCCTGACCGGAACATTTCTCAATGGTTCATGTACAAATCCAAATCAGCTAGAAAATGGCAGCCCCCATGTAAATGAGTAGGAGACGATACCGGGTGTTGGAATATCTTTATTTATACCCTTTTCTGATATCTTATTAGAAAATGATTTAGGCCAATAAGTAGGAATATATTACACCTTTCAATACAAGTAAATTTGTACTCAGGGGTTAATTCTCCTTTAATGAAATGCTATTTTATATCATATTATTTTTGTATAATTCTATATTAATCTATTGGTCATGTACATACCAGTGGTGGGAGAGGAAAAGGCGTGCTATGACAATAAACACATCGTTCAGATAAATAGAGATTTGCTGTATCATTGTCTCTATCAATTATCCAGTAACTCTCACCAAATAGGTTGTTAATAGACTGCTTGCCATCAGCTACATGTATACCATTCAATATTTTATAGTGAGGAGCTTTTTCCAGAGCTATTTTTACTTTTATGGTCAGCTTGTGTTGCTGGCATTGCATGATAGTAAAGTTTGATAGGACGTTTAAAAAACAAGTCTCCAACTACATACAGTATACCAGGATGTTAGATCGAAAGCTTTCACTCATTGAATGAAGGTTTTTACTAAAAGTAAAGATTTTATTTTCAAGTGTACATTTAAGTTTTCTGACAATAAAGAGTACTCCTTCACTTCAGTAAATGGGGGGGGGGGGGGGGAATAAGTATAATGTGTACAAAGACATAGTATTTCAACACCATCTATATGTATGGTTGTTACCCTGGTACATGTGTATTTGGATGTCACATGAACATACGAAGACAGTAGTGGTGTAACTAGTAAAACAATTTTTTCCTTACTTTCCTTTTTTTCTTTTGCCATATCCTTGAAAAGAACTAAAATAATTCATTTATTCATCTTATTATGTAATAATGTAACAATTACCAGTACAAAAGACATTTAAAAAAAAAATATCAATCTAAGCATTAAATTTCGTAGATGCATTTATATGAGAATTGAATATTTATGCGGATGGAATGTAATAGGAGTTTCTATTAATAGAATATGATGTTATGACTCAGACAGAATTTCACTGTTCAGAGTATACTATAAAAAATGTACTTTGCAAGGAAAAAGTATTCAAAATTTTGAATTCCATTTGGGATAGTTAGAGCATGCCTTTCATGCCGTGCTAGAAGGTTCTTTTTTAGGTGATCACTCATTGACATTTAGGTCTCACACATAGACCTCTACCAGCACAAACCTTTCTTGGCTTTATTTTTCACTCATTTCCACTTGAACTACCCTTTGCCAATACCAGTTAGTTCCGTCAATTATCAATTCAGTAGGTAGAATTCATTTTGCGCCGTTTACGTATCCAGATGCATGCTGGGTCATACGCAATGCAAAGTTCATCTGTTGGTCATGTAGCAAGCAGCCAAGGTTTTGTACCATATCACCAATCAGCTCCAATAGGTCTTTTGTCCTCAGGGAGTGTTGATGAAGGCATACAATTAGCAATGAGGTATCAATGACTGTAATAGGGGTGGGGTATTCATAATCCTGATCAGCAGCACTGAAGCAAAGCTACTTTTATCTCTTAAGTGAAATAAATCTGTCTTCCTTTTTACAATTTATTTGAAAGGGGGGGGGGGAGATGGGGCTGTTGGACAAGTTTGTATTTAGTTAAAGAGTGCACACGCATTGTTTTCCAATTGTATATTATTATGATTATCATGTGATGTAATAATTAAACCTCTATGACATAGTCACATGCAGGGTAGGTTGGTCTTGTTTTAATTTTAGTTCATGCTTATTTTCAACTAGGATTGGACATTTTAAATTGCCAGTAATGATTTAAACACTGTATGGATTCACTTCTAATGTCACAGACGGAGTGACTTACTAAATGTCTCTATTTGAGACTATGTTTAATTTTATGTTAATGGTAATTTGGGTACTATATTGCACACTATGGCACTACATAACTGATAATGAACATCATACAATAAAGAGATGTACACTAGACTTCTCTATATGCCGTAAGAGATACCTATTGCACCATGTGGTCGAATAATTATCAGGTCTGCATGGACTTGCTGACATGTACTATATAACCCTGATACTTCTGTCAATATGAAGATAGTATTCAGATTAGTGGAAATTGATTGTGAATCTGTGAGAAATTATCAATTTAATACAAGGCCATTTGAGTACCCTACATATCATTGTTGGGAAATCATACCCGGTCTCAATAATACCAACTTTAAAAAACTTGCTCTCTCTGTTCAGGCACAGTTCAGATGCTCTGATGATATATGAAGATTTGATGTTGATAATATTCAAGAAGAAGTGTTTTAGACCTGGGGGCGTTTAATCAAGTGTCTTGTCAGTGATTTTTACCGACAAATTTGCTCTCAACCAATCAGATGCAAGGATTTCTGTAGCTTATAACAATATTGCAACTTGTCGTTGATGACAAGTCTCATGAAACGGCCCTGGTTACCCTAGTAAGAATATATGAAGATTTACAAACACTTGATTCCTAATAGTGTGCATCTTGTGTTTATCCTCATATGGTAGTTTACAAAGTGAATAAAGGTCATCATACTTTTAAAGTATATCAGACGTGTTGTATCACAGCGTATGAAAATTACACACTTTATATTCACGGAATTAAAGACTTTTTGAAGTTCCTGGTATGATCTTAACATACAAGCAAGCTTTAATGGCATTGAGTTTCATAATTACAATGAAATGGTAGGTAACATCCTTGTACATTCTACAGGTATTGTCAGAATGCCATGCCTTTGTATTCCCTTACTGGATTTGATCATTACAGTTATGAACTGAATTAATGTATGTTTTTTCATTAAAAACTTTGATGCCTGATTGTATGTGACTGGAGGAGTATTCGTTTAAGTTTTTTAAAATTCTTTTTGCATTTTTATGAGTGTGCGTGTATGAGCAGATAATAGATGTGTGTGTTTATGTTTGAATTTTACAGATGATTATCAGTGAAATATAATTGTATTAGTTCTGAGGACCAACCTTTATTATCAATATCCAAAAGATGCAGCTCGGGTTCAAACTCTGGGTCATTAACTACTAGACTAACTCAAGTCATTTACAAATTCTGTAATATATAAAAATTTCCAGTCTATGTTTGCTTGTTCTTCTCGGTCTACTCATAACATTAAACACTACCTGTGATGGAGGCCATTTCATTCTAGTAAATGCTCATTGCACAATCAAGGATGATATGCAATGCTTAGTCATTTACACCTAGTCATGTTCTTTATTGCAATGTATATATTAATCTTCATATAATAAAACAACAGTTGTCTGTGGAGAGTTGGAAGGGCTTTATAACTCTGATGTAAATGAAATGAATTAACACCCTTCTTGCTCTTGTGGAGGAACAGTGTCCATGAAGCCAGGACAAGAAAATGCCAACACAATGACGTATACCTTAATGAACTACCTGATAATTGTAATTACTATGTGCGTCATTGGACACATTGGTAGTTTCATGAATTATTACTGTGATTATATAAACCATGGACTGGTAAAAAGCTTTCACTGCAGGCTAATGAGGAAGTGCCATAAAACTTTGAAAAATATCTGTAGTTCTTAGAATTAGTCATTTTGCTTTGTATTTTTTGAACAATTACATGGGATTTAATTACCTGCAATTATTTGAACCTTTCTAACAAGGGCTTCATATGACAGTATGAAATTTGATGTGCATCAATGTGATCTGATTTTATGTTTTACTGTGAAAATTCAAATTTCCTACAATGTTACTTAATTCCTTAGTGAGGAATTATGATTTTGACTGGTATGATATTCTGAAATAAAATTTATGCTAAAAGTTTTCAGATGGATGTTCATATTTCTCAATAATGGGCATAATATTGTTCAAGTTTATATTTCTTTTGAATTGTTTTACAGAAGGAACAGCTTTGTTGGATGAACTGAAGAAGAAAGCAATCACAGCTGGACCCACTATTGAATCATGTAAAGATGAGGAGAAGCCACAAGTCAATGAAGGAGCACTTATGCTTCAGGTGACATATATCTTACTCTCTACTTATTATATCAAGCCTCTATACTATTCTTGTATGTTCGATCAGGGAAATGTTACTAAGACTTAGTAACATTTCCCTGGTTCATTTCATGTTCTATCATTATGTTAAAAGGATGCTTTTGTATATCTTATTCAAACAGACGATTGGTACTACAAAACTTAAAGATAACATTTAACAAATTCATAGTGACAAAGCTTTTCGACCTGCACTCATCGGGTCACAACGCAGGAATGAGAGAATACAAGAAAATACAAAAGTCAAGGAAGGGTGTGTATAGCGACCCGGGTATGATCCGGGCACGCTAGAATAATCGAAGCGCTTGTACAAACTCCTTTTGTCGGCACAATAGCGGATCTCTCGACTGAATGAACAACGCTTCTAAGAAGCGAAGATGTTGAAAGCTGCGTGCTCGGTTAACAATAGTGAACTGAGCCGGGTTATACGCCTTGGAACAAGCCGGACTATTTAGCAAGTGCTGACCAATAGCAGAGTCGCTGTGACTGCGGCATTGAACATTAGCGACGCTAGCAGTTACGCTTCGGCTGTGCTCGGCTACCAGCTGATGTCTGTCGTACCACGGAGGGCCGTACATCTCAGCGTCTAGCGGACCACATTAAACAGCACGTACCCTCCGTGGTACGACAGACATCAGCTGGTAGCCGAGCACAGCCGAAGCGTAACTGCAAAACCGCTGCAAGGCGTATAACCCGGCTCAGTTCACTATTGTTAACCGAGCACGCAGCTTTCAACATCTTCGCTTCTTAGAAGCGTTGTTCGTTCAGTCGAGAGATCCGCTATTGTGCCGACAAAAGGAGTTTGTACAAGCGCTTCGATTATTCTAGCGTGCCCGGATCATACCCGGGTCGCTATACACACCCTTCCTTGACTTTTGTATTTTCTTGTATTCTCTCATTCCTGCGTTGTGACCCGATGAGTGCAGGTCGAAAAGCTTCGTCACTATGAATTTGTTAAATGTTATCTGTATATCTTATTAGGAATACTGATTATTTTGTGAATTTGAAAATTTTGTGTTCAAGATATCTTGCTAAAGTCAACCCTGTACTTCAGTTTTGATATATCTTACTTCTCTTAGCCATCCTCTCCCTCTCTCTCTCTCTCTCTCTCTCTCTCTCTCTCTCTCTCTCTCTTTCTCTCTCTGTCTCTTTCTCCCTCTGTCTCTTTCTCCCTCTGTCTCTTTCACCCTCTGTCTCTTTCACTCTCTTTCCTACTTTCATTCCATACATTCTCTCTCATTTTTCCTTCATGATTAGGATGAATTGGCCCCTGAGTATGGACTGACAGATAAATCATATTACAAACAATCAATTACACAAACATTTGTTGTGATTAAAGCTATATATCACTGCAAAATTATGCATTAAAGAATATGATATAGTGTTGTAAAGAGCTAGAATTACAAGAGTGGCATTTATTCACCATTCCCTTGAAATCTTATCCAGCTGATGTGATTTTCTGATATTATTTTGTAATTATTTTATAATATTAATTTATTTGTTTATTTCAGGCTCTGAATGGATTCATACTCTTTGTGTCTCGGAAAGGAGGAATTCTGTATGTCTCAGAAAATGTTGGCAAACAGATTGGAATTCATCAGGTAAGATGACATTAATATTTTGTCATGTTTCTTTGTTATTATGGAGAAGCAGTGGACAGAGCCCTGTTTAACAAGGCACTACATTATTTGATACACAACTTCAAAAAGTCATAAAATACTATTTACAGAAGATTAGTTTTGCCTTCTTTAAATATTCTAATTTGTTCAATGTATGTATACCGTATGTTGAATGCAGTATGATGTGTTGTGCTGTCAAGAGAAGAGACATATAATAGGAATAAGAGAATGATCTACACTGGACACCTTCCTGAATACTGTATTTCATCAAGTAACATGTCTCATTGAGAACTACAAAGGCTTATTAACTCGGTCATCAAGGGATATATGTTCCGACTTTTGCTCCAAGCTTTACTTCATCAAAGATATCAATGTACATATTGAGTTATGGCTTGGTTTAAGGTACGGATTTGGTTTCAGTTAGGTTTAGGTTTAGGTTAGGTTAGGGTTAGGGTCAGGGTAAGGGTGAGGTAATGTGTGGACCTGGGTTGAATTCAGGAATTTGTCTATTGATAGAAATCAACCAAGAAGTAATTGTCTCCAGACCATGTGTCCTAATATCCACTCAGCATTACGTAAATGCCCTTTTGGTTGTGAGAGTATGATTTGACTTTGATGTTGTTTTATATATGTCCTCAGTATGACATGATTGGAAACTCTATCATGGATTTCATCCATCCTGATGATCAGAAGGAACTGGCTAAGCAGTTTGTAGTTCAGTTTCCTGGACACCAAACCTTCAAAGGCTACGGTATGGAGAGACCTGAGGACTCTCCTACAGCCATGAATATCAATTTCTTTGATGAAGCAAGTAAGTAAATAGTTGATTGTTAATAGGGAAACAATGTATTATTTCTTAGTTATGATTACGTCAGTGTACATGTAGATGTTTGCATAGAATTATTAGTTCCAGTACTTACAAATGGTGATACTGTTCTGTAAAGATGAACATACCGTAGAATAGCAGGTATACCAGAATTTGCTAAGTGTGAGATTTAGATACATTGCCCATACTTGTAGATACACCTGCGGGAGCATTTTTAAGCAATACTACATGTATATGTAATTAAAATATTGGTTTTAATTCTAGTTATCATTTTGATATTTCAGAGAGAAAAGAAGAGAACCCAGCTATAACTGACTACATCCAAGACAGACATTTCTTCCTGCGTATGAAGTCAGTTGTGTCCAGACGCTCTATCGGAGGCAAGGGAAAAGTTGTAGGATATCGGGTTAGTATCCAAATATTTTTTGTTTGAGGATAGATTACATGTTTGGAATCTCTATAAAATTGTGAATAGAGAGTTTTCTTCTGTCTTCTACTTTACTGCCGTATTTTAAGAAATGATGTTTCAAGTAAGAGTAAGTATAAAGCAGAAACAAACCAAATAAAGACAGATGGTTTTAACATTTTAATTATCTATATTAGATTTTTTATTACATTCAGTTTCCGTTTGATTGGGTCATATCTGGACATGTGTACAAGTAATTCAAATTTATTATGCCTAATATTTTTCAATGTGACTAATAGTGACTAATTTAGTATAATAAAAAAGAGGGGTTACCTAACAATTCAACATGTATTTTGTGATATTCATGAGTGTCTAATGATAGCTGTATGAAGGGATTTAAAGGCTAATAGTTCTATGAACTTCCTGAGTACTTCCTGATAAATCCCTGCACAACTCCCAGTGTCTTTTTAGCTTTATTTAAGTGTGAACTTCTCTAATTTCAATAACAATATTACTTGATGATTTTTTTCATCATCGTAATGATTTTATGGGGGGGGGGGGGGGGGGGGTGGGCGGGATCAGAAAGTCTGTATATACCAGACAATAAAATGTACAACGTTGCACTAGGAAACATCTAAAGTAAAATGTTGTGAAGGTAATTTGATAGGGAAAATTTCCTTTCCGACATCTTAGGAATATACTTAGCACATAATGCTTTCTCATTTTTTAGGAAAAAAAATATAGGTGAAAGAGAAACTGAGACAGGCATTTGTTTCATAGTTGTTGACTCTCTTGTTAATATTTTTGATAAGATATTAGCTCTTTGTTACATATAATGCTCTTTATTACTATGAAGAAAAACATGAGAACAAAAATAGAGATTCATGATTGCCTCGTCAGCCGATGCGTAACAAAGTAATCGTGGAGAAGTAATTTTGTGCAAAAACTTGTGGCAGTTTGTGGATATAAGTTGAAACGGATGAGACTATGCTATTACTACATGTCAACATCAATCACTATTCGTTATGCTTTTATGCAAAGCTCAATTAAGAGTTTCCCTCCTCCCTCCTCTCCCATTGGAGTTAGCCTTATTATGCTGTCAATGAATACTAGAGGGTCATGCACTTTACATCAATATAGGGTATGATAGAACTTGATCTTTCAGTGGGGATTACGCACATCGTAATATTCGTCTGCATAAATATATGACACCATTATATAGAATGGGATTCCAAGAAAGATAGAACTAAGAAAAAATAAATGACATTTTGACCCAATGACAACTGTTTCTATTAACTGTTTTTATTTTGTTTTATCTTATTTAATTATTTCAGGATCACCCCTTTAAATTTTACTTATGAGTAGTACAGAAGTATTGATGTTAGGATTAATATAATAGTATTAGCTTTGATGTTCTTTTTAACCAGTGCCAGTACTGTGTTGATTTTAGCCCTTGTGTCAGTATTAATATGATTATCATAGTGATGTCATTGTTGTGTATTGAAGGTGGCCAAAAGATGGGAGTTTATGTTAAACAACAATTTGTGCTAACTGTCTTTGAAAAAAATATTTTGAGTACTGCGCATATTTTTTCCTATATTTGTACTATGTTTTCCCCTCTGAAAAGTCATAAAAACATTTCTTTGCACTTTTTGAGTGTAGCATAAAGGGGATATACAGGTAAATTGATGTGAAATGAGTGTGTATATTGTCTTTCTATAGTTCAGTCAGGAAACAGATAGTTTCCTCCTCCCTTCCAATGGAGGAAATAGAATCAGTCTCTTGCTTGACAAAACAGATTCCAAATGAAAGAAAAATCAGGCAAAAGAAGATATAGACTAGCGCATCAAAGTGGAAATGAGAAGCAAAAGCACATCTGGCTTTTATTTATGTGGACATTAGATTAGCACATGTTTATAAAAAGATGCTTTGCACTTCTTTTGATGTTGATAATTGATAAGTCAATAGAGAATAATGACATAAAACAATGCTGTTGTTATAAATACATGTAACCATTTAGTCATGAATGCTAAATGAAAGGGATAATTTATAATTTCCAATTGATAAACAAGATGATGTAGCACATTCAAAGGGAGCCATTAGTACTGTCATGTCAGGAATTAGGTTTTTAAGATCCTGTTTATGAGCTATGAATCAATATATGTACTAAGTAGACTAATTCCTATTGATCTGCATAAAGTTGGGCGCAACCTATTAATTTGTTTATTTTTTAAAGACATCATTATGCAGAGATATAAAGCAACATCATGTTCTGTTAAATAATTTGTCAAATCCCATATTCTCCTTGAAAACCACATTAATTTTCTGCTTGCTTGCACAGGTTGTAAACTTCTCTGGGCGTCTGAAGCTGAAAGGTTCCAGTAACAGTAAGGGATATTGTGTTGAGGGTTTGATCTGTCTGTGTCGACCTATACAACCTCAGCCTATACTTGAGATCCGTATGGATGGTAATATGTTCATGAGCAGACATGGTCTGGATATGAGCTTTACATTCTGTGACCCAAGGTAAGTAGCAAATGGTCATATCTCCACCCATTGACCTAGATGCATTATGCTTAATTTAATCATTTATTAATCAGAGTCTTTGCATACAAAGAGAATGAGGACTATTGCTCTTTGTGTGATCAAATATCTTTTTTTTTTTTGGGGGGGGGGGGGGTCATTTACTTGTATTACTGATGATTTCCTAAAAATTCCATGTTATCATCGTTTATTTATTTTGGGAATGAGTAGAAAGCAGTCATTAGAAATTGACTGCATTAAATAAAATCCTATTCATTCTGACTGTATAATAGTCAGAAATTATCAAACATCATAAATACAATGAGTTTGCCTTTAACAGGATTACCAGAATACTATTGTATTTCTTAATCATTCAGTTCATAACTTGCTGTTGTGTCAGACACATTTCATGCAAATACTCATATGTCATAATTTAGATTTAACCTCAACCAATTAAATATTAAATCCTGAGATAACTTGGGCTGGAATCCATGGATAAAGCATGAAAGTTTGTAATACCCATGGACATTTTTGGGGGTATTTTTTCAACATATAAGTGTAAATAATATAAGTAGTAAATTGCAAATTATTTTTCACCTTGGTCATTCATAACACCTTGTTTGATTCTTGTTTGATTGATACAGGATCATAACCCTTGTAGGCTATGAACCACATGAAGTGATTGGAAAGACTGCTTACCAATTCCACAATCCACTTGATGCACGTAAAGTCAGTGATTGTCACTCCAAATGTAAGTTTTCAAGCCTTTATTGGTCAGAAGACCCTTCCCTAGTATACATGTATTTTGATACCATAAATTTGTGTATTGTGTTGCATCAGCTATGAACATGTTTCCTAGTGCAATGGTATTAAAATTGACTAGAGAGAATTTACAAAATCTTACCAGAATGGATTGTATAGAATACAGGGATCAATTGAGTTTGGGTGGTTATACATTGTACATGTACATATAGGTCATGTAAATTGGAATCCATGTCATCCAAATAACTTTTGAACGGATTTTGGATTTTGTACATATACACACGCTTATTGTAATTTTGACAATAATAGTTATTAGAGAAAAAAAATGCTTAGATGAAAATATATTTATGTCTTTTAGAACTGTAGAAATATTAACATAATTATGTTCATATATGGTAGTCATTACCACTGACACTGACTGAAATACTTATTTGCATAATTACTCTTGTGGCTTACAATGTTCTTAGTGCATTGATTGATATTGAACTCTAATGGACCCTAATTATATTTTCCTCTGCCTTTTGGTTTCTTTATCCTATTTGGTTCATTTCCTATCATTTTCTTCCCTTTTTCTTTCAACATGCTATTTTATTTGTCATCATTCTTCAATTTTCTGTTTTTTTCATATCTCACTTTTTTCCCCATCTTTCTCATATCCATTTGCTGTTATCCTTCTTTCTTTTATCCTTCTTTCTGTTATCCTTCTTTGTTTTATCTTTCTTTCTGTCATCTTTCTTTTATCCTTCTTTCTGTTATGCTTTCTTTTATCTTTCTTTTTGTTATTCTTTTTATCCTTCTTTTTTTTATCTTTCTTTCTTTTATCTTTCTTTCTTTTATCCTTCTTTCTTTTATCCTTCTTTCTTTTATCCTTCTTTCTTTTATCCTTCTTTCTGATATCCTTCTTTCTTTTATCCTTCTTTGTGTTGTCCTTCTTTCTGTTACCCTTCTTTCTGTTATCTTTCTTTCTTTTATCCTCCTTTCTTTTATCCTGCCTGTTATCCTTTCTTATTTCTTCCCCTCCCTTTTCTCTTTTTTCATCTCTTTCTACCTGTCTTTCACTCATCACTCAATCATCTTTTTGTCCTCTATACCTCTTTCTCTCATGAGCTGCTCTTTTATTATTTTTTCTCTGTTCCTTTCTTGTTTAATGACTTGTGTCGTCACCTTTATCTGCTTTTCATCTATCCCCTTTCTCTCTACATCTTCCTTTGCACACCTTTCTGTTATCTATATTTTGTCTCTCTCCCCCTCTATCTTTTCCTTTCTCCCTCTCTTTCTCCCTCTCTCTCTCTCTCTCTCTCTCTCTCTCTCTCTCACTCTCTCTGTGTATCTGCCTTTCTTGGTTGTTTTTCCTCTATGTGATACAGTGATTGTAAAGGGAAGTAGCATGAGCAAGTACTATCGCTTCTTAGGGAAGTTAGGAGAGTGGGTTTGGATGCAGACCAAGGCAACTATCATCTACAACACAAACAATGTGGCACAATATGTTGTCTGCATGAACTATGTCATAGGGTGAGTTACATTCTTAATTATTCTTTATGACTTGGCACTCATCTAGCAAAAGCTAAGTGAAAAAAGAACGAGAACCCTCTAATTGTACATTCACATCTTCATAAGATTACAAAATAACAATATAAAGCGAAAAAAATTGTTCTTGTGTTTTTTTATTGATTGGTTAGAATGATATGTTGTCTCTAGTTCTTGAATTGATGAATTCTATGAATGGTTAGGTATAAAAATAAACAAATTACATGTACTATAGCTAATGAATATGATATTGATATACCTATATAACGTTTGCAGTTAAAGACTACGCACTTTTCATATTTGGAGTCAAAAGAATCGTTTGCTTCCAGCTTGCTATCTAATTATTACTCACATGTTAGTTATTTTAATTTAGTGCTGTTGCATTTTAACAACAATGTCATGAAAAGTGTGTGGTAAAATCTAAGCCTGAGTCATATCGAATATTTCATAATCCGGGATTCGGCGGCTTTGATTCGATCGAATACCGGTGCATCGATAAATGATGGGCGGTGAAAACAGAGTTGCATGCAGTGCATGCACCGGTGACCGGTCCGCTGGCATCGCGGGCATATGTATGGGCTCTCGCTGCTCGACATTAACGATAGCCCGCTAGCCAATGGCTAGTAAAAATCACAGCGGACGAGCCAAAAGCTCAAGTTTCTAGTCCGTATGGCTAGCCAAAATATCACTCTAGTTTCGCACGAAGCGATGCTCATTGTCGACACATCCGACAATGATTCAAATTCAAAGAATTAGTAATCTTACTTTGTCTTTGGAGAGCTGAATGGAACACGTTTGTTTGATGCAAAAAAAAAAAAACAATACGAAATAAAGAAAGTAATTGCCAATTTGATGAGAGTGTGATATTAGTTATTGCGAATTAAGTAGGAACACTCGCACTCATGCCCGTATTTATCATGTTCAATTATACAATTGTCAAATTGACAATGCAGAGAGAGTGCAAGAATATTATCGTAAACTTCAGTTCATAACGACAAAACGATTTTTCCATAGAGAAAGCACAGGTAAAGCGCGACGTCCTCCGCGAGCGAATTAGCGAAAGTTAGCCAACAGTTTGAAGTCGCCTTCACGTTCTCTGCTAGTATGCTGTATGTTACAGAGTTTCTTTTTTTATTTGCTTTTTTCATGGTGGCTACGGTAGTCGAAAATCCGGTGGACTACAAATCGATGCACCGGTTTTGCCAAAACAAAATCGGGATTCGATGTCTTCGATCGAACACCGGCTAACCAATCGATTCGACTCAGGCTTAGTAAAATCAAAGGATGAAGCAAGTTTTAATTATGCTATGATAAATAAATCATACATTTTATGGCATCCATATCTTCATCCGTTACTTTTGTTTTTGTTTTAATGTTGTATTACAGGAAAGATGAGGGAGAACGTCACCTCCTTATGGAACAGATGCAGCATACACTCCAGGGAGTCTTGAATTGCGATTCAGATAGTTGTGGCTCTCCATGTACTCCCGGCACTCCTGGAACTCCAGGAACACCCGGTACACCAACCACCTCTGGCACCGGGTCCTGCTCGGATTTTGAAGAAGCCTCCTCTCCAAAGATTGTGGAGCTCAAGGAGGATGAGCTGGCACAACTAGTTCCTCAGCCAGTAAGAGACAACCAGGTTATTCTGAAACCAGTGGATGAATCAAGCTCAGTGTCCTTCAAAGATTTAGTGAAAGGATCCAAAGAATCCAAGGAAAATGTGCCAATGGATGTTTGTGTCAAAGGTGATAATGAGGAGAAGGAAAGTGCCATGCAGTGTGATGACATGGAGGTTAGTGACACAGCAAACTGTCAGATGGACAACACCTCATTTGAAACAATGGAAGATAAGCATTCCCATGTGGAGGAGAATGTGCCAATAAGTAAGATAGACTCACCAGCAAGTGATGTGGAGTCACTTTCAAGTAGTGGCACAGGATCAGTTTGTTCCCCACCGTCGCAAGATAAGCAGGTCAGTAGTTTTGGTGAAGCTGAGGAGCGAGAGTTGCTGACCTTGCTAGACATTACCTCTGACAAAGACTTATCCCCAATCGGTGACTTTTCAAGGATATCCACATTGTCATTTACTGTACCTAGTCCAGATAATCTCAGTCAGATTCTGGGTAGTCCAGGAACAACAGCAAGTCTTTGTGCAGATGGAGAAGTCCATAGTCCTAACATGTCATGGCTTGTGGATGATGATGAGGTTTTCACTGAGAAGTATAGGAGTCCTGCCAATAACATTTTACTGAATTTGCTCAATGAACCTCCAATCACAGAGAAACTCCAGAAGCATGAAAATGCACATCAGACTATTAAGCAGTTATTGCTGTCTTCTGGAAAAATCACAGACTCTTGTAGAAATGGGAGTGGATTACCAGCTGATTTAGCTGACTTTTCACTAGAGTATGCCCAGAATGGGTCTTGTCCCCAGGCATCTGATTCAATTTCACAAGGGGATGTATTCCTTGGTGATGTTGATAAAGCTCCACTTCCTGAAGGAACATCAGTGTCAGATATTATAGAACCACAAGTTTCTGATGCCATGAAGTCTGCTACCTTGCAACCTTCTATCTCAGTGGCCCAACCCACCACCTCTACTCAGTATTCAGATGCGACTACTGTGGACACGAGCTTTGTGGCTCCTGCATGCAGTGGACAGTCCATCCCACCTGTCAGCAATGGTACTCAGGCACCTGTGCATCTGTGTGACTCACATGGGGTTACTGAAGGTATGTCCAAGCTGGAAATTCAGGACCTTCAGAACCAAAAGACAATGCATTCAATGTTAAAAGCACTGCTCACAGGAGCTGAAAAAAATCCCCTCTCCACTCAAGTCCGCGCTATTCCCCAACAACTCCAGCTTCCTATCAGTGATGGTGTAGACAACGTCAGTGATGTGTTGGGACCAATCACGCCGTCCACTAAAGCTGCTGTTGATACATTAGACTCTCTCATGCAGGACCACCTTGGTCCAGAGAGAGATGTGTCTATCAATAATAACAGGATAAATCATGATGACCTGACACTGTTACAACAGCAGCAACAACAGAAGGAGATCTTGGAACGGGATTTCATGCGACAGCAGCAAATCTTGAGGGATAATCACCGGCGTCAGCAACAGATATTGGAGGAAGAGCACAGACGGCAGATCGTCCAGCGCCAAGCTCTGCAACAGCAAATGATGAACAAACAGGTACAGCTCAAACTTGTGAATGGGAGCATACAGAATGGATTGCCTCAAAACATCATGCCACACAATGGTATGACCCAGAATGGAACGCCACCTAACAGTCTGCAGCAAAATAGTTTGCAACAGCAGAATGGATTGCCACAGCAGAATGGACTGTCTCAACAGAATGGTCTAACTGAGCAGAATGGATGCACCCGTGGGCCAAATGAAAATGGACTTGATATCACAGGAATCAGTGAATTTGACTTTCAGCAGCACTTAAATGCTGTTATTAACACCCCTCCGCAACAACCACAGCAACAGCAGCAACAAGCAATGTTCCAATCTAATAGTATGTACAATTCCCTGCCAAACTACCACCTCCCTCCACAACAACAGAATGGCTTCTCAAGACAACCAGCTCCTTACCAGCAGGGAAGCCCTCCCATAGGCATCTCATCATCCCAAACTAACAATTTCTCTCCTCTCCAGTCCAGCCAGAACTCTAGCTTATTAGCTGCCTGTCTCATGGGGCAATCTACCTCACAGCATCACCAACAACAACCACAACAACCCATCCAGCAGTCGCTTCCACCACCTCCCTTCCACCCCAACAACACCTCAGGCTTCAGTCAGCAGTCAACCCCTGTCTCACACACCACTTCAACATTAGCCCCATCAGATTGGCAGACTAGGGGTTATGTGAATGGACAGGCTGGCCCTTCCCCTGATATGAACAGCTTTCAAGAACCATGTGTGCTTGCTCACCAACTACAGTTCTAGGAATATTCATCCTATGGTATCTGCATCACCATATTTTTGTGGTAGATCTACATACTTTCTGTAATGTTTTCTGTACAACTCCACGGGAATTGGTTTCTCTAATATAGATCTCTGTAGATTTCAAATACACATAGTGTAGCCTTTTTGTTCAGTTGTCTAACAAAAGGTTTGTAAATCATGGTCAAATGTCATTTCTATTTGAACAGTCTTCTTCAATTTCATGCCATCCTAAAATTTTTTGCTTTTCACTTGAATTGTTTCGAAGCAAATGATTTGCTTGTCTAGCACTATAAGTCAAAGATAATCTGCATTTGCAATTTCTAGAATAAAACTCATGGTTTAAAAAAAAATGTCAGTGAGTGTTAATGTCTTTGTCCTATTGTGTTCCATAAAATGCAATTCATATACTTATGTTTTATGTCTGTGTAATTGTGAATGATAGTAATAATGAAAATTGTCATTAATTATGCTGTTCACAATTTGCACCTGTCAAAGTAAAGCATAGTAAAAAAAATACCATAGAAGAACTCGGTTTCACAATGGAAGTTAACAAGTGCTTCTGTCATAGAGATCAGATGATTCCAATTGTGTCTATTTTGATAGGAATGTTGCAGTGAAACAAGGTGTGATCTTGGTTTCTTAATTCATACTTCCCTTTTATGGCCATGGATTATGAAGGAGCTAATACAGTATGTTGTGTTGGTACAATGTATCTTACAATGATACAATATCTTACAAAACAATCGTCCCTTTCCATATCTGACAAATGTATTGTCCAAATAAATAGTGGTAACTTCAGTGCTAAATGAGAAGAGTTTGCTGTTCTTCAACACTAGTAATATACGTTTTATGAAATAGAAATAGATAAACAAACATATATTATGGCCACTGGGCCCTGTAGTGCTTCTTCATATTGAGTTTAATGCTGCAATTTATTTGTAAAGTGCCTTGTGTGAATATATACAAGAAGGAAGCTAAAAAATATTGGTTATGAAGAATAAGAGCAAGTGAATAATCACATCAAGATAGAATTATATCTCACACAGATCTGGTCCATTACAAGAAAACAAAAATACTGTCTTAGAATAGAACATTCTGCACATTTGTAATTTGTGCTGCAAAGAATGACTATTTGACAATAATTACTTCATTTTTGGATTGTGACAATGATTGGTTTTAAGCTTTCAAACCATAAGGCAGTTAATCCCTGGCTCAATGTTATTCAGCTTGTTGCATTTATGTTAATAGGCAGAAAATAATAGGGAGTCTTCTATTTCTTAAACGCAGATGATTACCAGTTTATAATGCTATGAAGTTTACAATATGTTATTCCATTTTACAAAAGTAGAATTGGAAAGAGATTAAATTTCATCAATATGTTGCTTACACTAAGAGACCACATAATTATGTTTGAAAGGTAGTGTGATAAAGCTATCTTGTATAAATGTTAGCATCTGGCTGTAGGAAAAGACTTGTTTGATTTTCTTGGATACAGGCTTATGTTTACTCATACTAAGATCAGTGGTAGTATGGGACTGTCAAAGCAAGTTAAAAAAACTAGGTGATTAGCTTAGTATGAGATTTGTTACGTATAGTGCATATTATCTGTGTAGATGTTATTGTCATTTGCACTTTTCTTCTTGTGTTATACGGATCATTGAGTGCTTGGGTAAGCTGAAAATCGTTTTCTCTCTCTAAACAAGTGTTTATTGAAATCTTTATAGAATAGATCAAACGTACAAACAGCATTCAATGTTCAATGACGTCTATTAAAAAGTGTGTGTTAAATTGTAAGTTAATTTGGTGCAAGTCTTATCTAATTTCACGTATCAAAGGAATTGTTATGGACACAATTTTCATTTCTTACCAGTTTTCAGTGTAGGGACCCATGTTCCCTAAAATAAGCACAAGAGTATATCTTTTAATTATCAGAATGTGTCACTGTACGTGAATGACTTGATGCAAATCTAATTTTTTGCAGCTGAGATTGGCAAGATCTAAGTTTTTCTTTGAAGGGTGACTGTAAGGCAGCTATAAATGACACAAACTTCTATTTTTTTCTTATATGTTTGTGATGGAACATCTTTGTAGTATATGATGAATGTAATGTTGAGCTTTGAGTTTGGCATACTGTGAAACCAGGAACTTGTGGAAGCGTCAGGCTGCGAGGGTTAGCCTATAGATACAGAGGAGACTATAGAACAAGTAAATGGAGGCTGCCTTTTGCTCTCCTGGATGACATCACATAAGCGCAGCCAACAAAAGTTATGCGCCTTTCAATGCGCGCATGTTATCCCTGCGCTAAAATGACGATTAAAAACTACGCGTTTTCATTGCGTTTTAAGTTTGCACGCACCAGAGGTACGCGTACGCGCAGCTCAGCCAAGCGTTAGTACTTTTTTTTCTCCACGGTCACGTGGTGTTATTTGACCAATCAGGATGGTTACATTCTTGAACCCGTTTTATAATTGTGAATAGTAGATGTAATACACGCTTAGGCTTTTAACCCATTGCCTACGGGAACCGGGTGGTCCCTGTATTAAGCCTATTGGAATAAGAGAATTCAGTAGTCAACGGGTTAACATATGATTGAGGTCTTACAGTCACAGTTAGACTTCAAGAAGAGATTTTGCCTTTACATAGGTAATGAAATGAGTTCTGTTAATTTTGGGAATGAAGTATGACAAGCTCTCTTTCATTGTTTTCAGATTGTGATATATAATATCATACCAAGTGTGCTCATGCATGCAATGTACATGTATATGTAATATGGATCAGATGAAGTCATTCTATCTTGTTCTCTCTCTCTCTCTCTCTCTCTTTCTCTGTACAGCTGAATGTAAAATCAAATAGTTCCCTATTTTTATGTAAAGTTTTAGAATCATGTAATCATGTGACCTGTGTACAAAAGTTAGATAACTGGTTTCATTGTTTTTTTATCAAGGTGTGTGATCATCAATGAGAAATGCTACTGACATATTTTGGACCCTCTTACTGCACGTATCATATAATTGAACTCTACAATTTCTATCTTTTATATATGATTTGAAATCATGTGAAATAGAGTGAAATGTTCTAAAATCATGTAAATATCAATGTTATCTCAATTTGTGTAAAGAAATTGTACAGATCTTCCTGTCCCAGTTAATACAGTGTACCTGTTATTGTGGTTTATACGAGGTGTCTAAAAACATGCAACAAGTTTTTCAATTGATGATATCTTTACTTACATTGCCTATGAAATTTCATAGGCAGTGTTGTAGTAGCATCATTAGAATTTTGTGTGAATTTCACATGGATTTAAGCTGAAACTAGAAAGTTTCGATCGTTTTTTTTTTGTTGTAAAATGTAGAATTTCTCATATGTTACAAGGAGATATTGAAGAGCATCAGTGCACAATAAGCGTATACCTGTCACCTCAAAATTTAACGGCAAATTCTCAAATTAAAATGCCCAGAGGCATTACGGGGTACTTATGTCACAGGTCAAAGGTAACAGAGGTCAATTTCTGAAATTTCAGGTGTTGACCTCGTTCTCGCGATAACTCAACCTATTTGAAGTATGAACTTCAAACTGGGTACTAGTGTGTATCACCATAGGAAGACAATCTGATTAGATTTGGGCAAATGTAGGTCAAAAGTCATTACCAAGAAAATTTTGGTTATCACAATATTTCAAGAACAGTTTGAGCCATCAACTGAATTTATGTGGAGGCATATATTAGACGCAGTCACATTCATCTTGTTCATTTTCATTTAAAACGTGTTTGGTTGTTTCCTACAGTACATTGCTCACACTGCAATACTTGAAACATGAATGAGTTGAAAAAGTTAGTAAATCACCACTTTCATTGAAAACTTCTGGGAATATTTTCTTTTTTTGCTTGTACTTTGATATTTTTAATTCATATTCATAACATTTTACATATGAAACATTCTAAAATGTGTCGGTGGTGATTTCAACAAGAAATTATGAGTTAGAATACTCCAGTGAAAAGGTTTGCTGTGATATGCAGAATAGACAGGTATATGCTTATTGTGCAATGATGCTATTCAGTGCGCTCTCCTATGTTTTACAAAAAAACGATCATAACTTTCTAGTTTTAGATTAATTCCTTGTGAAACCCACACGGAAGTCAAATGATGATACAACAATATTCCTACAACATTTCGCTGAAGATGGTTGAGTATTGAGATATTGTCCATCAAAATCTTGTTGCATTCTTTTTAGTTACCTCGTATTTGTAGTCTCCCAGATGTAATCATGATAATGATTTTAGAAGACTGGAAAGCTTATCTGATCAGCTGTCAACAACAAGTATCAGATTAACAAGAATTATTTTCCCACTTTCAGGTTCGTTAATTGATAAACAAATGAATCCTCACTCTTAGATAGTATGAACTGCTGAAATGAGAGTGAATGTGCCATTCTTATACATGTATCGTGATTGTATTCAGTGTTTCTATGTAAACTAGGTAGGCAGAAACATATTTTCAATTGAAAATTGAAGACTATTTTCTTAGAATTTGATCATGAAACAATTACATTTCTTACTAGTGAGTACAAACATCTCTGCACATTAAATGAATTTGTATTTGGTATAATAAAATGTCAACTGAAATAGGTATTGTGAATCCAGATTGTTAATTATGTATTGCCCTCATTTTTTTTTCTTGTTAGTTATCGTTTTCTTTGGAATAAGGTTTTCTGTCAAAGGTGGTTGGTCTCAGTTTATTGTGTTGTTTGGAAGAACTAGAGAATCTACACACATCAAAAATATGAAGTGATTCTATGGTCAACATCTGGGGAGCATTTCATCAAGTGTTTTGTCAGTGATTTGTACTGACAAATTTGCTCTCAGTCAATCAGATGCAAGGATTTCAGTAGCTTAAAACAGTTGTCAGTAAAAATCACTGACAAAACGCTTGATGAAACACTTCCCTGGAATACTTTATCACAATGATACAGTTGTTCAAAATTTATTCTGAATATGAATAGATGTAATGCAATTCTCGCTACCTCAAATATGCAATTTTCGATGTAGAGGGCAATATTATGCATGGAAATGGTCTGCATCTTCGTCAACTTCACTTCCGGTCCATATTGAAATACTACGGCTTATGAATAAAATGAGTGCTAAAATGCTTAATTTTTGGATCGCATGACATAAACCACTCAAATTTTGAAAATGCAACCAATTGTCTCAATAAATCATGGTATCTTTTCAAACATGTCGGTTAATTTATACTCAAACTCAAGGATTTTTGTAATACCTGTGTACATTTTCAATGCAAAAACACTTGTCGACCCAATCGGGATATTGTCAGCACTGCGTATGCGTGGTTTGCATGACAAACGCCATCTGTTGGCGAAATTGCGTATTTGGGGTAGCGAGAATTCCTATTCCAAATTGACTACTCAAATATGTCAGTTGGTAGCAATTAGCTTTGTCATGAAATTAATGAAATGTAGATTTCCCATTACAGAGACAACTGTTTTCATGTAATGTCATATAATTTAAATGTTACTGATACCCTGAAAACAGATATATATGAGATACGTTCTTCCTCATGAGATATCTGTCTGTCTTTTTTGTGGGGAGGAAACATGACATCATGGGGATGCCATTTTGAGTGGCTAAGATATATATCTTTTCATATCTTGCAGATTATTGTTTCCGTTCCAACCTGCATAAATCTCATTCTCTACTAAATGAACAAGGTTTTAGTAAGTTAAGGTTTACTATTGTACATCCTTTTAATCATACTTAATTCAAAGTTTCAAACTGAAATCTCAACCTTTGATCTCTGTCTCCTTTGTTGTCATATTCATTTGTGGTTATTTTATGTATTTTGTAATTCTTTTTTTTTTGAGGGAGTTTATATTTATTGAATTGATTTTGTGTGAATATGTTTATGTTCTTTTTCCTTCATACTCAATCCAATTGTACTAAATTATGTGTGATTGACACGTGTTTGAATGTTGTGATATCATTTGTCTCTGATGCATATTATGTCCATGGTGGTTTTGATATTTTCAGTAAAGGACATGTACAAATTTACATTTAGCACATCAGTAGTTAAAACTTCCTTGCATTATGTGCAAGGATCATTTTTATTTCATTTCATACATTCATGTCATTTTGGGGGAAGTTTTATTGACCTGTCAACAATTTTCAAATTCTCATAGAACATGTACTTCGCTTATGAACTGTAAAAGGATAAATCAACAAAATAACCTTCCTATTATATCATTTTCTGCACTAGGGACTTCTTATCATGATGTATTGAAACATATATAGATATTTTGTGTAGTGTATTTTGTGTTCGATTCAAATTTAGAGACATGTCATTCAATTTACTGTTGTGTTTATACTTGTACAAAATAATATCCCACGTTGACATAATGACATCCATACAAACAAGGGTAAATGGTGATGTTATATATATGTGTATATCATAAATATGGATGACTTTAACAAATCACATGAAAATCTTGAATATATAAAGTAAGTTATCTTGCTTTTTGTCATATGGTGACATTTGTGTGAGTTTAAAAGATGAAAGATGTATGAATCCTTGTGCTTTGCGGGCAAAAGTACTATTTTTTTTCTCTTTTGTAGAAATTCATGTTTATGTTTCCTTTTTTACATTAGACTAAAATGTATAGTGAATGTTACCTCAACTTTTAATTAGAATAAGAATGAAAATGAAAAAAAAAAGATATTTCTAAGGATTGCACAAAATAGAATTTGTTTGATCTTTGTATGAATGTGATATTTGCATTTTTTTCATTTCAATATTTTCTCTCCTGAAAATAGACTGAATATTGGGTCACTTCAACATTATATGTATTATTTTAATAATCACTTATTCATATTAATTATCATTACTTCAGAGCAATGATGTCACAGTTGCTTGTATTTTACATTTTAATATTTAATGTGAAATAATCTAAGTCAAATAATGTCAAATGGTAATACTGGATGAAATATTGTGCTCTTGTAGTCAAAATGAGATATTCCACATTCTGATTGCCCAGCTACTGGCAATCATGCAATCATTGATATAAAGAAGAAAAGTTATTGTAAAGTTAATAATGTGAGCACTCCCACCTCTTGTCTTGCAAAAAGTAAGAAATTTTTCTGATTGCTCTTCATTCTTAGATTGTGATTCAAAAGCTTGTATAATCTCTGTGTTCAATATATTTTGATTATGTACAGAGCGTGCTGCATGAACATTCTCCCCTCCCTTATTGTGTAATTATTGTACAGTGCTTGGAATTGGTTCTATAGTTCATGTATTTTTACTTCAGCTTTTTTCTGTTGCATGATTGATAAAAGTGTTACTACTTCTCATTTGTGTTGTTGTCTATCCTTCTTTTTCTTGCTTAAAGTATATCCCTGTAAATAATGAGTTTGTATACATGCACATGAGATGGTTGAAATAAACATGTGAGTATGAAATGAATGTGTTTTTGTGATTTTCTTTTAAATTTAAAAAACAGAAAACAGTGAAAAGAGAGACAGAAATGGAGAGGGAGGGAGACAGAGGAAGAGGCACACACATAGACACCCACACACAAACACACACATTCACATGGAAAAGAAAACGTGAGAGAGAGAGAGAGAGAGAGAGTGAGTGAGAGTGTGAGAGAGAGAGGGGGGGGGGGGCAGGGAGATGGGAGGCAGGAAAAGAGATCAACACATTCACATGACACAAAGATCTAAATATTAAATGATTGATTTGATTGGTTTATATTGATAAAAATACAACCAGAACAATTCAAATTCATTCACATTGGCAGTTAAAAGACTGAATTGTTGAGAATGATGTGATATATTATGTACAATATTCATAAAGATGCCATTATATTATATTGCAAAAGTAATATAATTATTTCATTATTGAGTATAGTACTGTATATATGGAGAGACAGAGACAGAGAGAGGGGGGGGGGTGGGAGTTGACAGGAATGGAGAGGAAGGGGAGACCAAAAAACCCTCCCATGAATCAAGAGAATTCATATAAAAATATGGGGAGAGAAAAAGATTAAAAACTTGAGAGGCAGATGCCGACATACATAGAGAGGTAGGGAAGAGGGAAAGACTTGCAAGAAACGATACAGATGAGAACAAAAATATGGAGATCATGGAGAAAGAGAGATATAGAACCTAGATATTGAACATATTCTTGCTGATGAAAATGGTAAGAATATAATGATAAAAACGATTATAATAAAAGTATAATAATCTATAATAATCATAATAATAATAATAATAATGATAATATATAAGATTTCTGAGGCCCCAAATCCACTTGAAATCAAATGCTCAAGGTACATGGTTTTGACATCCATTCTGACCATCACAGTTACAGAAAAAGTTCGAGTTCTGGGAAAGGTGAAAAATAATTTGTGAGCTTTCTCATTCTTTTATGTCAGTTTGGAAGAACATCATACATGTATATGAGCATTTGTGTGCAATGCATGTTCTTTCGATCGGTAAGACCGGTGTGAATTTCTTTTCATTTTGATTACTCCGCAACCTCACAGTATACATCAGTTCTTATGTAGACATGGTCAACCTATCCCATTTGCTTTGAGATAATTTCTTTCACAGTGTAATCGAAAGACCAGAACTCAACTTTATCTTTAAAAATAAATTTCCTTTCCCCGATTTCAAAATTTATGGAATACATGCGGCATATGGGGGGGGGGGGGGAATTTCACACTTAATACTAATACCTCCCTGCTAATACTACCCATGGCAGCATTTTTTTTGTTTCGACCTAGCTATGCCCCCCCCCCCCCCCCCCCACCCCCTGCCACAAATACCATACTGTAACCTTTCAATGGACATGGTTTTCACTAGATTAAAAAACAATGTTAATGGAAATGCTCCGCTGTGCTATAAGTCATAACATGAAACTCTTCCAACACCCAGGCCTGGATTTCCTAACTTGGTTTTACCAGGGAAGTTACATTTCCCTGGTTTCACAAGAGATGTTCTCTAATTTACATGTATTGCCAATGTTTAGGTGTCTCATATATCCAGCCGGAGATTTTTCTATCTAGCCTATTTTGAAGCAAAATGAAGTATAATTTTGTTACAGAGGAAGTAACTTGGGGTCTCGAAGGATAAAGTAGTATGAAATTGATATGTATCTGAGCTTTAGAAAATAATTTACAAAGTAATTTGTTATTCTAATAAAAAATAAATACCTGTAAATGTGTTTATTTATGTTTTCAAAGACTTTAAAGATCTTTAAAGATCTTTGAATCAAATATTGCCTGAGAATGAGGTTACACACACCTGGCGAAATTTATAGCCAGACTGAACGTGTTGACGTCTTGTAAAGTTAAATATGGACAAAAAGTCCTGAAAATGTTCATATTATAGTTTTAGATATCATTGCGACATGGCTAAGTTTTTAACTGCAGAAGCATCATTTGAAGATATTGATGACTGGTTCAAAATTGGCAAAGCCAAGCCTTCTTTCCCGGCAGTAATTCATGCCAGCGCGACTGGAGGAACTGGAAAGTTGCGAACGGAACGCTACGAGGAGTCGCTCCGAAAGACACGGGCAAGGCAAGGTGTACGAACTCGGTAAGAAACGTGTTATGTGTGAGGGTGCATGCGTGAATGAGCGAGCGCGTGTAGTCAGGATTGGCTTCGTGAGTGTAAAAAAAAAAAAAAAAAATTGGCTGTAGGCCTACGCCTTTTACATCACGAAGCCAGGTTAGGTCACTCATCATGCTCATACTATAGCTACGTTCCTATACTTTGTGTGTAGAATCTAGGCAGTCATACACCTCAACTTTTTAAAACACCACTGCACAAAAGTCACCAACATTCGCTAAAAATCGGCAATTAATTTACAAACACCGACCCCAAATCCAAGAAATACAATAAATTCAACTCACCGATGTTGGAAAAGATATTTCCAAAAATGAAATCAGTAATTTACTGTTGATTCTCGCAAAACGAGCTATCGGAGTCATTGTGTACATTTCCTGGTCGCCGCGGGTAGCCAGGATTGGCTTCGTGAATGTAAAAAAAAAAAAATTGGCTATACGCCTTCTACATCACGAAGCCAGGTGTTCTTACCCAGCAATCTTAATTGCGCACGGGTTAGCAGGACTGGAAAATGCCCTGAAATAACACTTTTCTGATAACTCCCCCAACCAACAGGTCCTTCACCACAGCGTTTCCTCCTAGGAAAACGTTTAGAATTAGAATGTCTTTTTGATCGTGCGTATTTTTACCAAAAAATCAAAAGATCATAAGAAATTTCCGAGAACTCACCAGTGTTTGTGTGTATCCATTGTCATGCCATATCTCCATGACAAGAGGAGGCATGGATACACACAAACACTGGTGAGTTCTCGGAAATTTCTTATGATCTTTTTTGGATTTTTTTGAGGCTATCTATACCTCCATTCTGCTGTTTTTTTGATATTCTAGGTAGGATTCTTGCCAATTTGAGGATTACTGGGCATATTAGCTATAATAGCCAGACATACTAATTCCAAAAGTTTCCTTAGGAGGAAACGCTGTGGTGAAGGACCAGTCGGTCACAGGAGTTACCAGGAAAGTGTTATTTCAGGGCATTTCCATTCCTGCTAATCCGTGCGCAATTAGATTGCTGGGGATGAACACCTAACCCACTCATGGCTACATTACTGTAAAATAGTTGGTATTTTCTGTCACACGTACTAAAGGTATGGGGGGAAAATAAGATAAATATTTTAAATACTTGCTTTCAAATTCAGCCCTTAAAAATCTCACTCCTACCTCAAATGGCCGTTAGGAAGAACTTTTGATATTTTCAGCAAAATCCAACGTCAAAATCTTGTCCAAAACTGGAGATATCCCTGCCAATTTGTTTTGCGATCGCGTGTTGTTTACATACCGCTGATGGCTTAGACTAAAATTGGCCAATAAAATTTTTGTCCACGAAGAAACTCTGGATCGCAAGCGCACATTGATCTCTACGAGGTAGGAGTGAGATTTTTAAAATATTTATCTTATTTTCCCCCCATACCTTTAGTACGTGTGACAGAAAATACCAACTATTTTTGCATGCATATATCGTAGTGGTCAATTTGACCACTATTCGTGGTGTCACATGACTATACTTCGTGTGTAGAATCTAGGCAGTCGTACATAGTAAGGTGTCCGCATACGCACTGCAATCGTTCTGCCTGTTCGCGGTGAAGGACAGAAAACTAGCTGGACTAAATTGACATGCCCTTCATTAATTGTCTGTAGGTTGAAAAAGTGAGCATTAATCAACAAATGATAAGCAAGTACAGCACCAATTTTCACAATCAAACAAACATATGGGAGTCTCGTGAGAGAAATACACGGCACGGTTTCGATCGTGGGGGAGAAATGTTCAGAAATAGGGATCACAGAGGGAGAGTTGCAAGATGTTCTCTGTGGGGAGGGAGATCGTGAAAAGCTGACATGGGAACTGCTGACCAACGGGATAGCTTTAGAGTTTTATAAATGGTCAAAAAAACATAGAATGTCGACTAAACAGTATTCATGGCTTCTCTCAGAATTATTTGCTCTTGGTAATGTTGTGGGCCCCAAACTCTTATATAAGAGAATCACAAGGCTAGAAACACAGGTGAAGAAGAGTAGATTTGATGAAGGAAGAAGGAGTGTTCTCATGCAAGACATTTTTGTTGCAAATATCGTCAAGCATGTCAAGCAAATTGACAAGGTGAATGATTCTAAAAAGAAGAGTGGAAGCAAGACTGGTGTGAGAAGAAGCTTGAAAGAAATGAAGTTGAAACTTGAATGTGTCAAAAAGAAATTAGACAAGTACCGTACGTAAAGCTTTGGCAGAGGCCATAGTGCAGATGAGAAATCTGAAAAGAAAAGAAAAAAGAAAAGTCTCTCGGTGAAAAAAGGGAAACAATAATCAACATCAACAAAGAACTTGCATAAAAAAGAAACGCATCGAGATATTAGAGCACGAGTATTCAATTCTCACAAAAAGGAAAGAAAAGAATAGACAGTAGTAAAGAGGAAAAAGGAGAAAGTGCATTATTTGAGAAAAAGAAAAGATCTGCTAAAAACGGTGCAAAAAGAGAGAGAGACGACCTAAAAAAAAAGGCTGAAAAAGGTTGAAAAAAGATTGAAGAAATTCGAAGAGAAACTGGAGAATGAAACATGTAACATCAGCGTTGATGTGAAGGATGGTGCGAAATATCAAAACGATGTTCGCCTGGTATATCAAGAATTAATATGTAACTATGGAGTTAGTATTAGGAATTGTGAGGGAATTGTGCGTAGTGTCCTTGAAAAACTCCTTACAATAAATCTTGAAAATTTACCACGGAAATCATTCGCTTCCGACATGTACGTGGAGGGAATGACTCTAAGTCAGGCACAGGTGGCCGATGTTCTCATAAATGAAAATTAATTTCATGTTAGGTAGTGACGGAACAAAGAAAGGAAGGAACAAAGAAAGGCGGGCACCACTACGGTGCATATGATCTCCATACAGATTGAGAGAAAGTGTGGGCGGTTCAGCCGAAGAAACTTTGAAAGAAGTAAAGGAAATCTTGAACGACGCATGTGAGGTCTTTAGTAATAAAGGAAAGATAAAGGAGATAATGTGTAAAATCAAAAATACAATTAGCGACCGCCACATCGTGCAAAAAAAATTTAATGACATTTCACAACAATACCGGAGAGAGCTGTTGCCTGGTGTTGTTCTGGAATGGGATACTTTGTCAGATTTACAGAAGGATAAAACAGGGGCCATGAATAATTTCTTTTGTGGGTTGCACTATACATGTACTGTTGGGTTAGCCGATCAGTCGGCACAAACGATGAGGGCCTGGGAAGATATGTTGTTTGGAGAAGTAAGTGTGGGTGCCAAGGCAGTGGGGTTTAGCTAAAAAAACGATGAAGGGGGTGTTGAAAGGTTAATCAGAACAGTATGCAAGGCAATTCAAGACAGAGGCTGCAAAAAATCAGGGAAGCCAGTGCACCTTTTATTCTTTTAAATTTATGACATGAACAAGGTGTTTAAAGACCTAACAAATTTCGAAGAGTTATCAGAAGATTCTTCACAACTACTGACCAGGAATATAACAATTTTTGAAGTTGTTAACATAAAGAAAGGATGTGTACATAACAAATTTACAACTAGCTGTGAGAATGATGATTTAACAAAACAACTACTTGAATTGATTTTCACAGGATTCTGTAATGTAACGGATGGTCATCGACCACCTAAACAAAAAATTTGAAGGGCTTGATAATGAAATTACAAGCGCCCCCAAAACGAAAACGTCCGTAGAAAGAAATTTTGGATTACTTGATCGTTTTATGAATATAAAGCCATCTGCAAAAAATCTATGTCTAGGAAGCCTCATCTTGTATTCAAAAAACAAAACAAGTCAGTGGCTAACAGAGATGTCAGCAGGAGAACGAGAGAGATATATGGATATGGCACGGAAAGAAAAACAAAGAAAGAAGGAGAGATACGCCGTTAGAGCAAGACAGATATGGGAAGAGAGAGGGAAACTATTGAGGGCAAAAAGAGAGAATATATTGGCCAAAGAAGAGAGGGAGAATGCAAGGAAGGAAAAGATAATCGAAGAAGTACAAAATGTCTGTGGAGGGATATGGTTAAGTCAAGATGATTTGGTAAAGGGGCTGGAAGGAAAATCGGAAAAGGAGAAGATGGAAAAGTTGAGAACTCAACTAAAAGCCAGAAGACACGTTCTTAGTGAGAAAAACGAAAAGGGTATCTTAAACTTTTCAGAAAAAGGAAGGAAGAGATCAGTTGAAGAACTTCGAGAGCAGGTCATGCAATTGATCAGTAAGAGCAATGAAAGGGCGAGAACAGTAGAATTGGAAGATAACGAAATAGAAAATATCATGTGTGCGCCCCAAGAGAAAGTACACAAATACAAGCAGTTATTGAACGGAAGAGAGAGAGTAACACAGAACAGGGACGAAAAAAGATCAGAAGAGGTAGACAAGTTTCCTGCAATCAATTGGTGGGAAAATAAGTAGAGCACCTAACAAAGAGTGATGAGGAAGATGAAGATGAAGTCCTTGTGCAATATACTGACCCTCCAAACTTTGCTTCGAATAGAAAGCAAGTCCCAACCTAATCCCTGCATCCGTGGCACTGGTGGTTTTCCTATAGTCATTGCATACCATTCTGGCTGCCCTTCTTTGGACTTTACCAATTTCTTGAGTGTGTTCTTTTGGGTCCCAGACACTAGAACTATATTCTGCAACTGGACGGACTAGTATTGTGTAAGCTGTAGATTTGTTTTTTTTAGTACAGTCAACCTTGCCTTAGTCGATCATGACGGGACTGAGTGAAATGTGTCGACTTAGGCAATTTTCGACTTGTGCGGAAGTCGAAGAATATCCGACTTACGCGTTTAAACATAACTTGGGGACGCCGCGGTGGGGACTGTGGTCAGTGGCCCGGTGGTTTGATCGATCAGGAGTTCTCATCACATAATGTACCATGATTTATATTGTGCTGACATCAAGGAAATAAGAACATACATGTACTTTACCTTTCATATACCCAGTATATTACTTCACACTCCTGTTACAAGTATTTATGGTGAAAAATATTATTGCAAATTATTGGCCTACATACAGTATACTATGCAGGATGTTTACCATAGCTAAGTGGAATACTTGTAAAACATTTGATACTGAATGCTGAAAAATAGAAAGAAGGTACAAATAAAAGAAGTGAAAAATCAAACTTACCTGCAAAATCGCATTATTGCTGTGGATGTATATATTACTTGATTGATTACCAGTACACTAATTCTTCAGGTATGGATTGTTGGTATGTAATATACCTCTTTCCAATGTTGTGGATAGGAGTGAAAAAATAGCCCCTCTAAAAATAGGTTTACATGTTTGATATAGGCTTCATTCAAAGTGGCTGATGGTATGTATGCATCAATCTTTTTAAGTCCATACAGGCATATTTATGCTATTTCTCAATGTTCTCAAGCCCCAGGCCACAGTCTGCACCATCTCAGAAGGACTATGTAGATCATTATCGACAGCTGTGGGAGGAACAACAGTTGGAAGATGGTGTATCAAACCTACACATTGATGAGAATAAACCCCTCCCTAGTAGTGCTATGTCAGGTAAGAAATTATCAATCATTCCTTTGGTGAATAGACAAATAGTCAGATAACTGCAGGAACAAACAAATTATATATACAGTATATTGTATAGATAATTCTTGATTGAAACAGAAATTATCGTTTCTAAGGAATATTAAGTTGATTTTTCTTTTTTTTTATTACTTGTTACAAGGTGTTGATATTTCCTGATGTAATCTAAAATGCTGTTCATTGGTATGTGTTAATGTTTATTTTCATTGCCTATTTCACATGACTGCTAAGAAAGTAAGTATGCCCGCAAATAAGAAACCGGTAGACATACAGCTTGGACATGAATAATGTACAATATGTGCAATTTAAGCTCAGTATTTAAGTTAAGTATGAGAAGGTATATAGGATGTCTTATTTGTTCAAAGTTTGTTAAATTTTCATTACCTTTGCAGATTTGGAGAGTATGAGTGTAACATCAGGAGCCAGACCAGTTATGCCTAATGAGATTTCAGCAGAAGAACTTGTCAAGGCCTATGACAACTATAACTTTGATCACACCTACAATGAAGAACTACCTATCACCAAACACAAAGATCAGGTAAGATCTCACCTACATTTATCCTTATACAGTGAAACCTGTCTATAAAGACCACTCAAGGGAGACAAGAAAAGCGGTCTTATGAGCAGGTGGTCTTTATGTACAGGTTCCTTTAATTCACGTTTCAATGAGAAACACTTTTCAAGGGAAACAAAAATTATAGTCTTTATAGACAGGTGGTCTTTCTGTACAGGTGGTCGCTAAAGCAGGTTTCACTGTACATGTACATTTAGCATGAGCAGAGATATTTATTGTAAGGCATCTGGAGAAATAGTTTCAGATATTTTGGTGTCTACTCATGATTAAGATTGTGTATTGAAAAATAATGCTCTTTGGTTTTAACAATGAAAGTGCCATATACTAAGTATTTTAGGTAGGTGAAGTATTTATTTATATCGCAGGCAGTGAATATTCTGAAATTTGTTTTGGAATGTCATTTCAAAGGAGTGCAGTTTATCATGGCTGGAGGATTGTGAGTTGTGTAAGTAAATTAAATGCATCTTTTGAGAAATAAAGGACTTCAAAATGTTAAATATTCTAAACAGCCTTCATTTGAACCGGCAGAAAATTTGTTGTCTTTCACTGGCATAGATGTCAGCTGATATTACACTTTCTTTAATATAATTTTGTGTAAGAAAAATTTGCTAGGAATGGGGTTATTTTGAGGTAGAGATAGCATAGGATTTAACTACCTTAATTAAGGAGCATATGCCCCTTCAAAACCAAGAAGGATGCTTCTCCTTTTTGACATTGTCTCTAACTTATGCCTGTTAACATTGAATTTGCAGGTTCTGAACACCATAGAAAGTAATCAGGTGACCATTGTTCAGGGTTCAACAGGTTGCGGCAAGACAACACAAGTACCACAGTACATTCTAGATGATTACGTGTCCAAGAGCAAGCACTGTAATATCGTGGTGACACAGCCTAGAAAGATTGCAGCCATCAGTATCGCTAGGAGGGTGTGTGAGGAAAGAAGATGGCAGCTTGGTAGTCTTGTAGGATACAGGGTAATAATAATAATAATAATGATAATAATATTCCGTTCTTGTATAGCACATATCACATTATGATATAACATATTACCCTGGCTTTAGCTCCGGCAACCATAGCGCTCCGTGCATTCAAGGAATAAATCCTACCAGGTACCCACTTACTACACCTGGGTCGAGTGTAATGATATTTATTATCTGAAGTTCGCCGATTATCATTGACAAAAATTCATTAGTTACATGTAAATAAAAAAGTATATGCTTCCTGTGCAAAGTATTAACATGATAAACAAAATGGGTTATAGAGTTTTAAAAATATTATTAACTGCCTTGTGATTATTTTTTGCTTTATTTTGACAGATTGCTACTGACTGCACCTTACCAAAGACAGTCCCTTTGAAACCATGTTAAAGCTCAGTTTGCAAATACCCTGAAGTTTGGTATTGTTCAAATTCAAAGTGCATTTTTATATGTTTTTACTTTGGAATCTAGCATCACACCCCTCTGAAATTGTGAAAATTGAAAATTCTTGATTTTTCTGATATGGGAAGGCCAGAATTGAAACCACCATAGTCAAATTGATATGAATATGACTACTCATTCCAGTAATTCAATAATATTCCACGGTTAGAAACAGTGAAATTCTGTTTTGGAGATAACACTGCTGTGGGCTTTAATGTTACTACTTTGTGCACTATATTCATGAATTGAGGACTCTGCTATTAGACTGTTTTAGTTAGTCAACATTTTGTCCCTTTAATCATTAAGTTGGAATAAATATTACGCTTTGGGGATAATGGTGATTGTTTTTTTCCTGAAAATTTTTGATGGGGCTTATCAAATTATCACATTGTTTTGTATTCATAGGTTGGTATGGACCGAACTACATCCCAAGATACGAGGTTGACTTACATGACTACAGGAGTTCTTCTGCAGAAACTCATCAACAGTAAGGATATGAAAGAATACACTCATGTCATCTTAGATGAGGTACAGAATCGCTCCCTTTTATACCCCTCTCAAATATTACACTTTTACAGACAGTTAGCCAGTTCGTAATTAGTTTGTGGTACAAATAAACCTGAAATGACCCCAATTTGTATGCGCATTTGTTTTGGTGGACACGCTACATGTTTAACATGTAAAATCATACTGGAGTGCGCATCATAGTGCAGAGGTCAATTGTATTCTCTACAAATGACCTTTATATGCACATGTCCAAATTGTATGTACGAATTACTTGCTTATTGTGGCAATAGCACATGTTGTATGTATGGGGGCACTGTAGTCAGTAAGTTGGGTTTTTACAGATGTGCATCAATATAGTATGATTATTTACGTCAGAGACCACAGTTTTACGTGTCAAACCAACATATGGGGTCTTGTTGACCCAGCAACCTTTGGTAAAGGAGATATTTACATGCCAAACAAAATGGCTTGTTTAGTTTGGTGTCCATCTGTACTATTAATCACAACTCATTGCATAACACATTCTAGTGACTTTTAACTTCCTTTGTGATTGAAAGGAGTCCTGGCTTAAAACTGCTTCTGCCTTTAAATCAGTCCAAAAATGTTGGGAATAACAATGATTTCCTATATACCTATGTAATGCCATAATGCTTCCTGACTTGCTTGTGGAATATTTCTCCAAGTAATGCAAACAAATGAGCTTTCTTTGTATGGATTTGAACCTTAAAATGTTCAGATAGAGATTTAGAGGAATAGAGTATTTTCTTCAATGTAGGGTTATATGTGTCGGGAAAACTATTCTGTATTTCAAGATATTGTTATTATATTGTTGATTTCACTATTTTACTATATTTCACTATATTGTTGATTTCACTATTTTACACTATATCTCTGTTCTCTCAAGGTTCATGAACGAGATCAAGACACAGACTTCGCTATGCTGGTTGTAAGGAAGCTACAACGTACCAAATCCCGGCATGTCAAGGTTTGTATAGTTCCTATTCAATCTCACTAGGTTTATATATGTAGTTTCTATTGTTTGCATGTATTACTTCAGGAAATAAAGGTGAAATGATCTCATCTGTATATATCTTGATATGAAAAGTTACACTTAGTAGCAGGGGAGCGTTTCATCAAGCGTTTTGTCAGTGATTTTTACCGACAACTGTTATAAGCTATTGAAATCCTTGCATCTGATCGGCTGAGAGCAGATTTGTCAGTAAAAATTACTAACAAAACAACTGATGAAACGCTTCCCTGGTGGTCTTGGGCATGTGTGATATGGATTTAGTCGGTTAGAAATGCTGGTGTTAATGAATAGGATATAGTTGGATTGATTTGTTCTCTATCTCTTGTTAATTGTAATCAAAATGAAATGAAAATTAAACTGAATGTTCAAGACTGCTAATAAATGATATCTACAGATTATGGTAGAATGTTTAACATAGCTGAGCTATGTGCAGAGATAGATATCGAGTGAGTCGTCTCGACAATAACATGCTGTCTGCTAAGGACATTTGTGTTGTGCGTTTTTGAGTGAAAGTGAATTTGAATTAGTTTTTATTAGTTTGTTTTTAACTGACACACTAATTATTCAGTTCAGCTTTATTCAATTCCATAAAATATTAACATCAACATGCAAGAAATATGTAATATAATAATTGTATACTGAGACATAATCATTACATTTTGCATGCAATTATTAAAATATTAAAAGATTGAAAATGAAAATAGGAATTTGGTTGCTGTATAAAAACCCTAGTGGGTTTGTCTTGACAGCCAATTCAATGAATTTTGTGTTGCTGCATGATAAACAATTCAGAATTACTTTTAACTAGTTTCTTTCAAAATGTGAATGTATTACCAGAACCCAAGATAATTTTTACTGTATTGTGAACAGTGAGGCTTTCTCTTTGAAATCTATATTGCAGTTTCATTTTGTGAGTCATAGAATGAAGCACATTTATGATAGCAAGTGAAAGCTGGAATTGTCCTACTTTTACAATGAAAGAAAAAGTGAGCATTACAGTACTGACAAATAAATCAGTAACATTAAATTTGTGTATTTCTCTAGACAGGATTCATTTAAACAGTATAACATAAAAGACTGAGTAAATATAATATACATGTATAGGTGTGTATGTAAGTGAATTATTTAACATTTAAAAAGAAATAAGAACAGTAAATTTATTGTCAATATATGACAATGAATATTATAATAATTTTGTATAATATTGCAACTTACAATTTTTTCCAATCACTTTGACAGGTGATTTTGATGTCAGCCACCATAGATGTGTCTCTTTTTGGAGAGTACTTTGCTCTACCAGTAAGAGGATCATTAGAGATGCCTCCTGTTGTCAGCGTCGAAGGAAAGAACTATGATGTGGAAGAAGCCTACCTTGACAACCTCACAAGGTTTGGCCTGGTAAGATTCTATCACAATATTCTATCTTAAGGGACAGTTGGTCTCACACAGTCCTTAAAGTGGAGAAAGCCTACTTGACAACCTCACAAGGTTTGGCCTGGTAAGATTCTATCACAATATTCTATCTTAAGGGACAGTTGGTCTCACACAGTCCTTAAAGTGGAGAAAGCCTACTTGACAACCTCAGCAGGTTTAGATTGGTCGGATTCCATCACAATATTCTTTAAAAGTGTTTGTGGTCAGGATAATGATATACATGTAGCCTGCATACAGGATATACCATCTCCATTTTTAGTAGGACATTGGTAAATTCTCTGAAGCAGGCTCTCATGTAAATCAGAGTCACAACGTCACAAGTTCACCATTCTATTCTGATATGAGACTATATTTATCTGTTTATAGGTACCACGTCATAGACCAGATATGAATCCAACCATCTACAAAGAGACCTTTGAATTGGCCAAGAACTTGGTCTGTAACTTCGACAACTTGGAGAGACAAGAGCAAGGGTAAGTATGAAATACATATGTGACATTTCCCAAAGGTATCATTAATATTCTTGATATTGTTTGCACACAAATCACAATGCTCATTAAATAGGTTATTCTCTATGAAGCTATTACTATAACTGTTAAAGAAAATATTAAATATCAGCCAAGACCCTGTTTATAAAACTTGATACGTAGCAAATAGATACAGGAAAAGTAGAGTGAGTACATGCTCTTTTCTTATTTTTTTAAAATTGAAGTTCCATCTCTAACTGTACCTAATATCTTTCCACATGAATTTTATAGGATACCAGCTAACACAATGGTCAAGAGAAGAGGCACAGTTTTGGTATTTCTTCCTGGTAAGTACAAAAATTGTATAATAGCCTTTATTTGAAATATGCTTAGATCATGGAGATATTTTTTTTTGGTGTGCGAATACTTATTTGTAAATATTTTCTGCACTAGACAGGATAGCCTTTTTTCAGTCTTCATATGCATTCATGCATGCAAACTATTATTTTCTTTTAAACCAGGACACAGTTTGATTCTAACTTGTAAAATACTGAGATGATGATGATGATGGTGATGTTGTTGATGATAACAATATTACAAAATAATATGAATATTGCTTTTTACATACAATTCAATATGCATCATACTATCTCAGACATTTTCTATGTAGTGCTATTTCCCATTCACAACTGATCAAAGAGGAAAACTGACTCATCAGGGTGATTCCGTGCCGAGTGTCCCATACGACATATGACATATATACATATATTTCATCCAGAAATGAAATATTTCTTGATATGACTACGACTATAGGTGGGGATACCAGAAAGCACCATTATCCGTTGGTCATATTGAGAGTTCCTTCATTTTTGGAAGAAATATGAGAGAAAAAAAGACATATGTTGTACAGGACACATTGCACGGAATCGCCCATCAGTGTTAATGAGTGAAATCAGACCAGTATTTATGTCATTAGAATGAATTAATAACAGTAGGAAATTTTGATCGGACAGTTTGCGAGATCCCTTTTGTGTTTGTTTTCTTTAGGAATCTATGAGATTGAAGAGTTTGAGAAGCTACTCCCTGGACAAGGATCCAAAGAAAGGTGTGTAACTATTCTATGTTGACACCATGACAATAGATGGATTATAGAGGGAGGTAGACAGGTTCTTATCAGATATAAAGGAAATAATGAGTTTGCCTTTATTCTTTTAATTCATGCTGCACCAGTCAGCACTATGAGATAGTAAAATGCAAGGATGTAATAAAGTGATGTGTTAGTAAGTATATTATGTTTAAAAATCGATTTTCCTGAAACAGTGAGGAATTTTAGATTTATTGCTTATTCCCTGTGAAGAGGTTTTCAATATCATTGTAGGTTTGCACAAGTCTAATGGTTTTATATTTTATAGTTAGGTGGTAACTGTATAGCTTTAGCTGGTGTTATGTATAATACAAGAACAATTCCAGTAATGCATCCCTACAAGAAATTTAAGGCTTAAGTTTGAATTAGAGTCGCTATAATGAAACCATTGAATTGAATTCAGTAGGTGTAATTAGGAAATCTCCATACCACATAGAGCGAAAAGTCGGCCCACAATGCTCGTCAACATCCGATCTAGGACGACCGCTTTAGATCTAGATTGATATTGCACTATCATGTGTATAAACGCTGGCAAGGAGAAACCACACGTTCCGGACTCGGACCCGGAAGTGAGTATGTCTGCAAAACATGGGAAATTGAGGGAATAAAATTAGAGTGTCATTTACATTGATTTAGATTTAACTATTTGCAGTAGGGAGAATTGTTTTTAGTTTTGGTACATTGGAAGAAACCTATCAAAATTAAAACTGATCAAGAAAAGAATGTTATTCCTTCACGGTAACCACGCCATAATGTAGTAGTTGATTAGAGAATCCCTACAACAACTTATCTGTTTAATTGGTTTTAGGTTGGGAGGTATAGTGAGGAAGAATTTTTTTTGCTGGTACACTGGAAGATACCTATTAAAATCAAAACTGATCAAAGAAAAGAATACTATTCATTTAGTTGAATCATGTTGTAATGTTAAGTATGTTATATTAGTTTATCTATTTAATTAGTTTGAGGTTGTTTCCTTCTAAAAGAGTGACTGATATACTGAAAAAGCTGATATTTTTGCGTACAGATATTTCTGCGATTGGCAAGGTCTCAGACAATTTTGCGAGTTGTTGTTTTTGCAGTTTTCCAAATGACCAAGAATATTGTATATAAGGTTTAAGGTCTTGCACTTAATATGTACATAAATTCTACTACGTAAATGTTGGTTAGAGACCTCAAAAATTCGCTTGAATTTCACTTTTATTCTAGCTCATGTTCGCGATCGCGACAGCAGATTTTATGATCGCGATCGCGAGTCATGTGACTACACATGTTTCAGAAGGAAGAATAATCAGCGAAATTCAATAATTTGACACTCGAACTGAATTATTGCAACTGAAATCCAATAAAATATCATATTAAATGAAAGAATATAAATATCTTCTATTAGAGGATGAATTGAGGCATGAGATTTTAGCTTTGAGCTAGAATAAAAGAGAAATTCAAGCCAATTCTTAAAATCTCTAACCAACATTTACGTAGTAGAATTTATGTACATATTAAGTGCTAGCATAATTAAATGGAATAAAGTGAAACATTAGGCTTTAATTATTGCTATCTGAGGTGTAGATCTAGTGATCTCAACGAAGCGGCACATACTCCTACTCAGGCGCTATGCGTGCGCAGGCTTCACTTTTTTGCAACGCAAATTAGTGCAGTCAACAGCAAGTGGTGATATTTTTGCGGAATGTTAACTTCTCGTCCCAACATCAACTCGCGAAATTCGCGAAAAAATTAAACCCTACCGTAAATAACAGCTTATAAAGTACTGCTCCAGAGTATCTAGAATGGGATTTTATATGCAAGTTGGTGCATTTTTAGGTTTGAATATTTGCAGAACAATTATTGTGAAAGAGAACTTATTTCACAATTAAAAGAGATTGTGTATTTCAATTTCTATAAATGTACCTGTATGTTACAGTGCCATATTTAACTTATCACATATTTGGTTTGAAGATATTCAATTCAATTCTGAATGATATTCATAAAAAACAAGCATGCATTGTAGCATTAGGTTGAACCATGCACAATCATTTTTAGGTTTGAATATTTGCAGAACAATTATTGTGAAAGAGAACTTATTTCACAATTACAAGAGATTGTGTATTTCAATTTCTATAAATGTACCTGTATGTTACAGTGCCATATTTAACTTATCACATATTTGGTTTGAAGATATTCAATTCAATTCTGAATGATATTCATAAAAAACAAGCATGCATTGTAGCATTAGGTTGAACCATGCACAATCTACTGAGAAAATAACAAGCATCATAAGTTATACATTAAAAAATAATAATTTGTGATTAAAAATTTAGAATAACTATGAAAAGTCTTAACAGTACCTTATGTAGAACCAAAACTATAAACAAGAATCTGTAAGTGATAATATAGTTAATAATATATTTAACTATATTTAAAGTTTATCAGAGGTTTTTTATTCACATGGGGTATGGGAGCACATTAGTTAACAGTTAATATTTAACATGACATTCAAACCACACAAAATTCGGTGTAGTTCAGTTTGTTTTGTGGGGTTTTTTTTAAACGGTTGATTTTGTGTATTATAATACTTGTTCACATCACATGCATATTTATATATGTTATGTTAGTCAGGATAACATAAACTTTGAGTAGGGTAGTCATCATTTGATATGTAAGTAATCATCTTTTTTTTAATTCCGACAAATTTGAATTTAATGTAACTAAGGTGTATGAAAAATGCTGTTTGATAAATACAATGACTAAATTTCTGACTAGGTGAATATTACAATTCCAATTTGATGGTTTTATTTGATCTCTACAGACTCATTGTTATTCCTCTACACTCATCCATCACAACCCAAGAACAAGCTAGGGCATTTGTCAGGCCAGAAGAGGGATTTCGAAAGATCATCCTCTCAACGAACATCGCAGAGAGCTCCATCACTGTCCCTGATATCAAATATGGTATGTATATAGCCTTTCCTTTCCTGTCTATGCTATATATGGCCTGTGTAGTGTTACGAGTAAGAGATATCTTTTGGAGATAAGTTGGATTTTCGCAAGGTCCTGTTGTACTGATGGTGAGATTAGTGCCACATGTTAAATATTGTTGAATAGTATTCATAATATTTTAATCTCCCTCTGGGTCATGTTTATAATGAACTGGCTAAACAGAGCTTTACAAAGTATGTCATGGAGAAGTATAATGCACATTTTTTGGCCATACCGCTGCTATTCCAATATCTTGGACAACTTGTTCCTCTCACATACACAATGAAATGGAGGTAATCTTGACATTTCTAAAGCAATATACCAATATTCTGTAAGTGATTGTATTTTATGTGTGAGTATGGATCAAACAAATTATATTAAGATGCAGTGTTCCAAGCACTCACCAGCCAGCTGATGTTTGATACATGTGTATATATCAATAATGTATGATCTCTGTAAAGGCTGCATGAAAATCCTTTTATTGTCGATATTATCTTTTCTTTTGCTTGCAGTAGTCTTGTAACACAATGAGTCATGAGAGAGCTCCAGTTTACCTGGATAAGAGTCATGTTTATGAGTATCAATTAATCCTTGCCTTTGATTCTCTTCCTGTAAGTGATTGATTTCATGTTGCTGAAGTGTTTGGTGTGTGATGTAGAGACCAACTATCAGAGTCTACAACTCAACTGGGCATCCAAGGCTAATGCACAACAAAGGAAAGGTCACTACTCTTCCCTATTATCTTGCATGTGATTGGACATAAGTTATGAAACACCCCCTATCCAATCACCATCCATATTACAATATAAACCCCAGTCTCTGATTTCTTGTGCTTTATTAGTTAAAATGTTTGTATCATGGATTCAGTTACTAGGTTTGATGATGATATCTTTGAAAAAATAGTATTCTGTCTTACCATTATAATCTTATATTACCATTCAAATCATATAAATATAAAATGAATTATTTATTTACACATGGCAGAATTGTATATTTCATTAAGGAGTGTTATCTACTTCTTTCAAACAGTAGATGTAGTGATATGTACATGCGTGTTTATCCACATTACTTCACATTATCCGAAATGAACTAAATGGTAGTAGAATATTAAGATGCACAAAATACCAATTTGTTAACATTGTAAACAACTCCCTGTGTTTAAGGCATTTTGTTGTTCTCCTAGTGGGGAAAGGTCTCATGCTCAGATGAGAGGAAATATAAACAGTACTGTGATTTTTGTTTTGACATGCTCAGCTTAGAGATTTAGTACATGTATGTCATATACTCTAAGAAAATGCCAATAATTTGTAGAAATAAATATACTTCCAAGCAAAGTCTCTTTTCATTGAAACTCCTTTCTTGTTTGTAGGACGTGCGGGGCGTGTCTCTTCAGGAAGAGTCTACAGATTGATTCACAAGGCTTTCTATGAGGAATACATAGATGAGTATGCCATCCCAGAAATGCTGGTGAGAATTATAATTAGACCTATTACGTTGTATGTTTTTAAATCTGTTTGATACATGTATGTAAGAGTCAGTGAAAGTGCCATGCAGAATTGGAAACCCATTTAGTTATCATTAGAGAACAAAGTAGAGGGCTCCTAGGGAGCGTTTCATCAAGTGTTTTGTCTGTGATTTTTACCGACAACTGTTATAAGCTACTGAAATCCTTGCATTTGATTGGCTGAGAGCAAATTCGTCTGTAAAAATCACTGACAAAACACTTGATGAAATGCTCCCCTGCATGTGTCAAGTAAACCCTGTTATTGCCATAGGCAGTTATTTCATTATTTCATTTTACAATATGTATTGTGGTAAACAGAGCTTTTTCTCAGGAACCACTTTTCATCTAATTTATGGTTCCTCCAGGTACATTGAATTGAATCTCTTGTTAAAAATTAGAACCAAACAACAAAAAAAGAAAAAGAAGAACTAAGTCAGAAATGGTATTGTTTTTCTCTTTGATGTTTTAAGCATATTGTGATATGATTTAATGTACATGTATCTTGTACTCATTTGACGTTAGCGTTGTCCATTGGAGCAGCTGATTCTGCAGGTCAAAGTCCTAGATATTGGAGAACCCAAGGCTATCCTAGCCCTGGCTTTAGAACCACCAAACCTAGACAACATTGAGAGAACCATCCTACTCCTCAAAGAAGTAAGGTTATTGTGATACATGGTTGAACTGGCAGTACGTTTCTATTAAGCATTTATTCGTTTAAAAGGAATCAGTTTACAGTATTCAAAACAGTGTCTTCAAAGAGAGAATTAAGGGAATTGTTGAATTGTAAGGATATGAATGTACTACTGCCTCTGAAATTATAAATTTGTTGGAATGATTGGTGTCCATTTGAAATCAAAGAGATATGTCATGCCTTGTTACATACATGTCTTAAATATGTATATGCACACATGTTGGGTATTTAGAGTCAATGTTTAGTGAAAAAAACATTTGTGTACAGTTTACAAGCTTGGCTTTTAAGGTTTACCTGTCTAACCTTCTATCTGTCTTTGTTATTGGTTAGGGCTGGCTTGCGTCTGTAACTATTATATCTCTCTTGCTTGCAGGTTGGGGGCCTCACCACGCTACGATCCAGTGTTGCAAACCCTCATGATGGTGACCTGACCTTTGTAGGGCGTGTCCTTGCATCACTTCCTGTAGACATACGCATCGGCAAGCTGCTGGTGCTAGGTCATGTCTTTGGATGCCTCAAAGAGTGTCTTATCATAGGTAATTAAAGGAGAATGAAACTCAACATACATTAGCTGATAATCATGTGGAAAATTGTCAGCCTGTTCAAAATATCTTGAAAATACTTTGATTTGATTACTCAGTAAGGAGAACAGTCTCTCTAAAATTTGCAGATTTCTTGCTAGATATTATCCCATGGGGGCTGCCATTTTGAAAAAACTGTGATGTCATTGCGGTACATGTCCATTTACCTGTACACAATGGATAAGATGTTGCATAATGAATAGCTATTGTACAACTAAAGCCACCCATGCAAAACGGCAGCCATCTTGGTACCCCCATTGTCTCGCACAGGTGATATCTAAGTAGGTCTTTGTCACTTCTTTGAAGAATTGACAAACCTTTGTCAGACCAGGCAACTTACAAGTGCATGCCAAATCCTGCTTAACAAAAGAAAGAGCTGAACCAAATATCTTGACACAAATAGGTTATATGACAGGATAAAAGTATCTTCATTTGGATATACATGACTACAAAAATGGTTTATTATGAGAAAATCCAGTGTCATGCATTCCACAGCTGATCATGAGTGTCGTGGTAGCTAGTGTATAGGTCAGTGGGTATCTCACAAATAGAATTGTTCTGACATTACTTTGTAAAGAAAATGGCAGCCCCCATGGGATAATGTCAAGCAAGGAAACTGCAACTTTTGGAGACACTGTTCTCCTTCTTAAATAATCAAATAGGAGTAATTTCAAGATATTTGTAATAGGCTGACAATTATCTACATGATTATAGGCTAATGTATGTTGCCTTTCATTCCCCTTTAAGTCTATTGAGAGCCAGAGTGTTTGTGTGTACTCTTTGTAAAGTGATGACCTATTCTTGCTGTCAGCAGGCAAATAGAAAACATGATAGGAATGATTGAATTATGTAAATCAAGAAATGTTGAGTAGTAAGTTCTTCTGTTCTCATTGATCTTGATGTGAATATGTTTAATAATAAATCTCTTCATTGAAAGCTTCATTTTTAAACTGTTCATTCTTTAAGAGCTATAGGATGTAAGATAAACAGAAAGCCACCAATAAAGGAAGTATTCAGAGCAGAGAAAAAGGGATAGAGCAAAATGTTTGAATTTGAGGTGCTTATTATGTATGTTTTCATTGTATGGTAATATGTCCCAGGTGAGAATGAATTATCAATCCAAGTATAGTTTGTCTGTAGTTGTATCACTATGAACACGGTGACAAAGAGAGCGGACAATTTATGCAGCTCCTCATTGTACCCTCCACAATAGCTCTAATAGACAAAAGGACATCCCTTCACTGCTATTATGTGACACCTGTTCTACATATTTTTACAGGATAGCAATGAATGGATGTTCTTTTGTTAACCAGTGCAATTGTGAAGGGTACAATGAGGAGCAGCATAAATTGTCCGCTTCTTTGTTCGTTATGTTCATAGTGTATCAAAGGTAGCATGATATACTTATTCCTTGTTGCCCTAGTTGTACGTTTGTCATATCTTTTTCCTACATGTAGGAGCTGGATTGTCTCTCAAGAGCTTCTTCTCACAGCCATTCAAGAGAGCTCTAGAAGCATACAAGTGAGTATATAAGCTAACTTTCCTCATTTTGTTTATGTTGGTTATGTTAATTTTAATGAATAAGTTTGTGTTATGGGCTGGATGAAGCAAACCAAAGGTGCTATGAGAGAGATGGAAACACAAAAAAATAGTAACCCATCATAAATAACCTGTTTATAAACATTCTTTTTTTTCTTCAAATCGACACATTGACTATGGTTGCAATTATGCAGACCGTCATTGCTAAATATATATTTTAGTTCAAATCAGGATATTGATCTTGAACTTTTCATTGATTTAGATCCAAGTTGAAGTGGGATGGAGGAAGCTTCAGTGATCCTGTTGCCATTTTGAATGCATACAGAGAGTGGGAGAGATGTAGAGACAGTGGATTCTTTGCTCGTGGGAGACGGGTAAGAGTTCACATGCATTAACATTTGAATTTATTGCAATTGTCTGAAGATATTTATTTCAGATGTGATTGAAATCAGAACCCTTCTTTATATTTGAATTTAATCGAATAATCTTTCATTTCATATTCTTTCCTTTTCATTAGTTGTATATGGAATGGCTAATTTACTTAAATTCTTATAATATTCCACATATAAATAGCTCTTACATTCTGTATTTTGAAAGACTACAAGTATGTAGTTCCAACTCAGTAAGGTAGAGATAAAGGAGTCATGAGAAAGCTAGGGTGTATTCATATATATATATATATTTATGTAGGGTATTGTCCTTGTAAATTGCACCAAGTGAAATGGTTTTGGTTTAGTTCCCTTTTCAATGTAGAATTCATGTAATGCTCACTGGTATTTTCTTTTGTTTAGGCTGAGAGAGAATGGGCAGATGAACGGATGATACAACTTAACCCTTTGAGAGAGGTAAGAAGGAGAAGGCTTGGATATCCAGTATTTTGTCTAGTAGTAGATCCTGTCTCTTACATTACAAATTACCTGATATACATATAACAGGACTTGAGTTCATTTCATCAAACATGTGGCTGAGAAACAGAAGTATACAATAATTTTTTTTTTTGCATTATTCAATCATGATATCATGGTCCGTTACAAGTTTGCGAGAGATTAAACTTTTTACTGATTGTAGCATGAATTCGTAGGTAGTTAGTTTGCAGGAACCCTTGGATAAATTTAAATAAGATTTGAGTTTCACAGAGCTGCTGGCATCACAAATATGTATAATAATGCCTAGCATTTTTGTTTGAAGGTTTTAAACTGTATGAAAGGTTTTCTACAAATATTTGAGATGCTATGTTTCTTATCTTTCTTTTTACACTGCTTGATTCATTCCGAATGCTCACATTTTTGATACTGTCATTACTTTACAGTACTGTAATGTTAGCTCTCGATACATTTCTCTGCTCCTCTCTACATGTTATGAATAGAGTTCTGTCAGTTAATATTAACACATTACTCGTCTACAAATTGATCAGGTGTCCAAGCTCGTGGCTGAGCTTGAGGATCGTCTTTCCAACGTCAACATCCGCCTTCCCAAGGGAAACATTCGTAATCAACAGAGACAGGATCCTACGCACAATCTACTCATCCTGAAGGTCAGTTTATTTAGAATTCTAATTAATCACAAATCACACAAGTGTGTAAACCCATTTGATTTGTTTTAATAGTGTTGTTTAGTAAATCCCAAGGATATAGGTTATACATTTAATAAGAGTTTAGAGATTTGATGAACTCCGATTAATCAAATGGATATCATTCATCTTTTTAATTTTCAAGATCTCTTTTACTTTCAATTTCTTCTGTTACAGTGCCGATTATCTTGTAATTTATGATCAGGTGTTTATTGCCATGTTTGTTTCTTTAAATGAATGCAGGTTGTTCTAGCAGGTGCCTTCTATCCCAACTTCTTCACTTGGGTTCCTTCAGATGAAGCTGAGTCACTGAAGGTACTATCAGGCAAGGATCCATGTACTACAGTCATGGTATGTATGTAGGTTGTTCTATTAGGTGCCTTCTATCTGAACCTGTTCACTGCTGGATTCTCTCATTCCCATTAGTTTAACCCCTTCCATTCCATCAGATATTTGAGCAATTGTCAAAAATGAACTTTCAATAGTTAAATATTAACTTTCAATTAGTTTTTTTCTTGAGCAAACTGGGCAAAGATATATTGCATAGGAATAAACATTATATTGAAGGCACAGGTTTCTGTACGAGGCAGAAGTTTTAAGCCATTCTGAGCTTAAACGAAATTTTCAACACTCCACTATTTATGCATACAGACTTAAAGGTGATCGCTGCAGATTGTACTCCACCCCCTTGCCCGGCCCTTGCCACTCTGCCCGCGTGAGCTTTACATTTGCGACCCACAATTTCCATAGATTTTCATCTTTAGGAAAATGATGTAGGCTTACACCATCTGTAGGGGTCTTGCTACAGCCCGCAGCTATACACCGATTAGGCATTATTGATGAAACTGTGTCCCAAAATCAAAGTGATTGTGAGGAATTAAACACACGAAAATATGCAATGCAAATGGTCGATGCGGTGAATATCATGCTCGGCACCGGGCTGGGCCTGCCGGGGGCCTCCCGGCGCGCACGGTATAGGTTAGTGGAATATTTTCCCTTACTTTTCATGCGTCACAGATCACGTGATCACGATGTCACTTTGATGGGTTTTTTTAGGGGCGGGGCTTATGACTGTGTAAATCAGCAAAAATGTACTTTTCAAATGATTATAAAATATGACTGAATGCATAAAAAATTGTGTGATGGATATTTTTTGGCTCCTGATGACGCGTTCCTACGAAAAATGGGCAATTATTTCTTTTATTTTAGTGACCCTTTAAGCTACTGTTATGAATTATGTGCATGTGTTTTGAATATTTATGAAATATGATAATTGTTTGATGCACGTGCGCTTAAAGAGTTGCATTAATGGAAGGATTAAAGGCCAAGAAATTATTGTAAATGTCTAGTGATATTTGTTTTACTTTCACCGTCTGCATGAAAGATTGTATTTGATGAGTGTGGGGCAAGTAGTACAACAACAGTTGTTAGACATGATTACTGTTTGAATAATCTTCTACTACAGTTTGTCCTTCATGTATTAAAAAATATTCGTTATTCAACTGTATTAATAATTTAATTGGGTGTGGCGAGTGCAGGCCTTTTGTGTGAACACAATACAATGACATTTTCTCATATACAGAATGTGATGGTATTTATCTTTTGTATGATTGTTATGTTAAGGTGAAGAATGTACCACCTCACGGTGAACTCTATGCATCCTCCATTGGAAAACTCTTCCAGTGCTGTGGCAAGGGCAAGAAACTCTTCTTTGAAGACACCAAGTAAGCATTTTTCTTTTCTTTTTCTTTTATTAGTTTTCTATACTATGTGCAATGATTAAAGATGAAGAAAAAATTGCTCTACATGCAAGTTTTAGGATGTATATTCTGAATGTTGATAATGTATATTCTTTAAGATGAAGACCAGGTATGGTAACAGGTAAACTAATTAATTCCTGCTGAATATTTAATTTTTTATTTAATTTTTGTTTTCAGACTGTTTGTCCAGTTTGAGAGGCAGAGTGACTTCAGCCCTATCCTACCAGCTGTCTACCATGCTGTCAAAATGAGGTACAATCTGTTCACCTGCCCTATACATACTAAAACACATCAAAGATCCTAATTTTATAGCTATTGGTACTACATGTTTGTTACAATATCAATACCATCCAAATTGCCATTGCTGTGTTCAAAATGATTTTTTCATCTTTTTAAATATAATTCTTGTTTTACATGAATATTATGTAATATACAGTGTAGGTAGGCTTCTAGTTCCTCTGATACTTTGGTGTACATGTGTTTGTGTGTGTGTGTAGGGGAGGGGGTAGGGTACTTTTATTGCCCAAGATATGATGTCTAAGAATGTGTATGTATACAAGGGAACTTATACCCCTTTCAGACCAAGCACTTCCCCAGGGAAGTTCCCCACGTAAGTTCAGAGTTCAGAAAGGTCCGGTCTGAAAGTAACACGGGGAACAGTTCCGCGGAAAAAGCCAAAGCACTTCCCCGGGTAACTTCTCCACCTATCGAGGTGGAGAACTTATGCGGGGAAAGAGAATTTCAGCAGGGAAGTGGTTGGTTTGAAATGTTGGGGGAGAACTTCCCCGGTGAAATATGCCAGGGATCAGTTGTCACTTCCAGCCGGTCACACTATGATCCCATGTCGTCGCATCGACTTTAATTTCAAACCCCATGCGAAAACACAAATACGTGCACCTTGAATCTGACTTAACTTCCGGTCTATTGAACGTGGAATTCGTAACAAATGGAAACTTCCCCGGGAAAGTGAGGTCAATCTGGAAGGTGCTCCTGTACTTTTCCTGGTAGCCTAAAGAATTTTGAGGTTTTCACTGGGGAACTTCAGCGGGTAAATTGGTTTGAAAGGGGTATTATACCCACAAAGCCTTCTAGGCTTTCCAACGGTCTCTGTTTTCACTTTCATGTGATTGTAATTTCTAAACAGGCTGTTTAACATAAATATATCTTGTATTTTTGTACATGTTTTTATGGAAATGGAAAATAAGTGAAACAAAACAAAGTCTGAATAATATCAAGATTGCTGAAGCTGAAATGACATCAATTGGCTCACTCACTCCCTCTTTCCAGTCAGATATTCAGTCATCTAACTTACATCAACGGCATCAAGTTCCATATCTTTCATATAATTATGCATGAATTTTAAATAATATTTTTATTTGGAATCAAATATCTTGGATATACCATGTGATATATAGGAATAATACTCTCTTGGAGTTTGTTATAGCTAATTCTAATTGCTTCTACATGCCATCAGGGATTTCTATGAAGAGGATAAAAGTGATATGAACAAATGGATTTTCTCCATCTTATCTACTCTTTATATTTGTTTACAGACATCTGAAGATGTCATTGCAGTTGCATGTCTTTGAGGTTGACAAGGATACTCAGGTGAGAGCAACATTGGAAGAAAGACATCTTAGATCAAACAGGTAAATTTCCTTTAGGATAGTTAGATGATCTTATCTAATAATTAGTATAGTTCATATTTGTTGCATCTGTATCCGTGTGTCTATTACAATTATTAGCATTCTATGCAGATAAGAATTTTCTAGATTTAATTGAAAGTGACGTTCACTTTTACTAAAACATTATCAAATGATATTTTATTCTTTAGAGACTTTGCAACATGTCAGTTTGCAACTTGGTTCAAACTTAAAAAGGAACAACTACATCCTGATAGAGCAATCTCACTTTAGTTGAACCCCCCCCCCAGCATTCAAATATGCAGATTGATGACATATTGTTTCCCACAAAGGACAAGCTTTAAGGTATATGTTAAATGTTACTTCTATCTGGATATCCTTCTATGAAAGCTTCAGGATAATAGTTGATAAACAAGTTCAGTGTGGAGTGATTAATTGAAGCATTTTTCTTGTCAAGGTTGGCTGTAAGCATGAATCGTGAAGGACCAAAGCAAGTACCACTCCCAGATGCATCTACAGATTGGTCTCTCATTATGCCAACTGCTGTAAGTCCTATATTCCTACTCGGATTAACCCTCAAGTACCATACGCAGTTAAACTTCAAATATTGCATGGGAACAGAAGTGAAATACCACTGTAACTTGATCTCTATTACATTGGTTTATGCTTTTGAATCATTGATATTATCATGATAGTTTGAATGTCTTCATTAAACAAAGATCTTGACTTTTTTAGTGTAAGTCAATTGTAAATTTCAGCACATTCAAACCAATAGGAAAAATCTATCAACTCCTTGAGGAGAGGCATTACAAAATAGCCTTTATAAAGATAATGTAGGAATACTAAGAAGCCTTTTCTTCCTTTCTGAAGGTTGTAGATGGTAACCGATTCTGGGCACACTACATGAATGAGGAAACAGTACAGATCATGCTACAGCTACTTGAAAAGGCCAATGATGCCGGCTACAGAGAATTAGAGGTGAGAGAGTGTGTGTATAATTTGGTTCTTACAGACATGTGTCAGTCAACTGGGAGATAGGCCTTTAATGTCACCATTCAGATCAAAGCCTAAATTAGATGTGTAGTAGACAGACCAGAGTGCCTACTAATAAATCAACTCACATCTAAGTCTTCCGTTCACATGTATCCAGTCTTTCAGATCATTTGTTGAAATTCTGAGATTTGATGCAGTGAAATGAGCTGTGTAATGTTTGTTATCACTCTGTTAATGCCTTTAGAGACTACCATACAAATACACTTAGACACAGCATCCATTTTCTATATGTATGGTAAGAGTATATTTTCTGATATTGTTTACGTTGTGCCAGTTCCAATAACATTATGATATATCAGGATTTTTATGTAAGACATCATTAATGACTATGACTTCCAGACATTTTCTCTTGAAACAACATTTTGAGAGCTTTAATTATAGATAAGAAATGTCACCTTCTGATTGATTGTGATTAGACCTTAGATCTGAATGAAGTGAGAGAAGGAGACTTGGTTCTTGCTCCCTACACCGATGACAATCAAACACACTACTTCAGGGCCAAGATCCTTCAAATCAGACGTGCTTCAAGAGACAGCATGCAGGTTAGTCTTATCAGGCTTGCATTTAAGGGGGGACCCAGAAAGGCGCCTAAAATAACCCTTTTTTAAATTTTAGAATTGATTTATTTTTTAATTGAAAAATTTAAAAATCCTTGATTTGCCCCCGAGTGTGATCATACCATACTATTATATCTCATATAGAGAAAAATTGATACATTTCACTGATGGTTGATAAAGAGATTGCTTTTTATGCCTCCGCCCACCGAAGGTGGGTGCCGGAGGCATTATGTTTTCGGGTTGTCCGTCCGTGTGTCCGTCCGTCCGTCCCACTTCTCGTTACCGCGATATCTGAAGAATCATTTGAGGTAGGAACCTCAAACTTGGTACTAGTATGTTTCCCTATACAAAGATGAACTGATTAGATTTTGGGGTAAGGAGGTCCAAGGTCAGAGGTCACAGAGGTCAATTTACATGAAATTACATAAAAATTCTTGGTTTTTAGCACCGTTACCACGATATCTCAAGAACTGTTTGAGGTAAGAACTTCAAACTTGGTACTAGTATGTTTCCCTATACAAAGATGAACTGATTAGATTTTGGGGTAAGGAGGTCAAAGGTCAGAGGTCACAGAGGTCAATTTACATGAAATTACATAAAAATTATTGGTTTTTAGCACCGTTACCACGATATCTCAAGAACTGTTTGAGGTAAGAACTTCAAACTTGGTACTAGTATGTTTCCCTATACGAAGATGAACTGATTAGATTTTGGGGTAAGGAGGTCAAAGGTCAGAGGTCACAGAGGTCAATTTACATGAAATTACATGAAATTCTTGGTTTTTAGCACCGTTACCGCGATATCTCAAGAACTATCTGAGGTGAGAACTTCAAACTTGGTACCAGTATGTATCCCCATAGAAAGGTGAACTGATTAGATTTTGGGGTAAGTAGGTCAAAGGTCACAGAGGTCAATTTACATAAAATTACATGAAATTACTGGTTTTTAGCCTCGTTATCAAATATTTCTAGAAGAGTTTGAGCCATCAACTGAATTTAGGCGGAGGCATATAGGAGACGCAGTCGCATTCATCTTGTTTGAAACCTGTATTTCTTAAAAGCCTAAATGTAAAAATTCCTGTAATCAAATTATTTGGTGACTATTCATAGTCTCTATTATAATAGATGACCCCAACCTTTCAAACACCATGATAGTACAAAACATGTTATTTAAGCACCTTGAGTACACTTTTTGTGTGGATATATTGTGCATTATAAATGGCTGCATTCTTGTTATTATTTTTTAAGTTGCTGAAGCTATCAACCTGCAACCATCCCCTGCTCCCACTGCCAGTGTACATTTAGGGCTCAGATCAGCCTGTACAACCATATCTATGTAGCCACCTACCTGCCTAGATAATATTCTTTGTTGAGGATTATCTAGAATGATCATCATTGCTCTACAATGGACAACGTGTCATTGCAGAACCTGAAACTTGGAATAGACATTTGAAAGATATTATCCTGACTTGGCTTTGACAGCAGTTGCCAGGATACAATGCATTTCAAGAAATTAATTGTGACATTTTACACCTTGGTTGAAAGAGGCAATTTTGGATCAAATGTCTTGTCTAAGGACATATGCACCAGGCAGGGATTTGAACTATCGACCTTGCTATTGAGAGTCTAGTGAATGAACCTCTATATTCTAAAAGGTAATGTTGAGTGGATGCAAGAGATGTCACATTTAGAAATGAATCATCTTTTTTTTGTTGCTTTGTTTGTTTCAGGGAAGCCAAGTGGAGGTTTTCTTTGTTGACTATGGTAACAAAGATGTAATCCCAGAGAAGTATCTCCGTTTCCTGCCCAAGTCGCTCCTAAACATACCATTTCAGGTACACTCGATCATGACATCAAATGAGATTTTAGTCTTAACTCTTGAACAAGTCTGGATGGATATCATGATTTCATTGAAATATATATGAATTTATATTGTGTGAATTGCAGTATTCATTTCATGGGTTGTATGCTGAAATAAAAACTATTTCAGTTCAGACGTAATCATTGCTGACTTTTTAAGTATCAATGTAAAATTTACAAAACAATATAAGATCAAAATAAGAATGACTCCAACATACAACCATAGATCATACAAAATTTAAAAAAAAATAAAGTTCTCAAAAATATTACATTAAAATCTAAAAATATGAAAACATCTGTGTCATCAAACGTAAGAGGAAAGGAGAGAGAAGGGTCGGAAAGAGGAAGAAAAGGAACAGAAAGTTGAGAAGGAGAGGGTTCAGGAAAGAGAAAGAGAAAGTGAGCAGAAGAGTGTGTATATGGAAAGAGAGATAGAGAAACAAAAAAGAGAGAGAGGAGAGAGAGAGAGATCTAGAAAGAGAAGGAGGAAGAAAAAAATTAAGAAAAGTTGATCAGAGAATATAAGAAAAGAGGAAGAGAAGAGTAGAAGAGAGAAAGGTAGAAAGAGAGGAGGATGAAGACCATTAATATATATGTGGTACAGTCTTGGGTATGTTTTCATTCCAAATAAGAAAGAAGGTATGCAATACCCTGCCAAGTGCACCTGAAGTTGAACTATAAAGGAGACTTTGCCTACATTATATGTTAACAATATTTTAAGAAGTTCGTCAGCATCAAAAGAGCAAAGCATGCCAGAAAAAATGCTGCAGTTCCTTCTGCATTTTCATCTTATTAAAGATAGATGTAATGCAAAGTGTCATAAATGAAGTCTGTATTAGTGTCCATGAAGTTAACAATTTATTGTCCATGGTTTCATGGTATCTTTTGTATGTTTCAGGCCTTTGAATGTGTTCTAGCCCATATCAAGCCTCTGTACAAGCTGCCTCATAATCAATGGCTTCCCAAGGCCAGAAGAGTCTTAGAAGAACACATCATCCAGAATGTACCCTTCCAAGCAAAGGTGAGAAAGAAAAGTCTTATCTTCTGCAGAGTTGGCATATTTGTCTTGAAAACTTATTTCACACTCATTTTGTGACTAGGTACATGTGATGGATGTGTATAGTGCTTTCAGTATCACAGCTGTTATAATACAAAATAAAAGAGAGCATTTCATATCACTTTTCATGTCTTGAATATATCTATTATCGTGTTTTATTGTTAATTGAATGATTCGGTTATTCAATATGTGGTGGATATAATTTCTATGTTGAATTCTAGATGTTCACTTTTGTGTTAATGTTCTTGTAACTTATTTAAACTGGTCAAATTGAATTTGTTGGTTAAAAGTTTTGAATGAACACACTGCATTACAGATCTTTTCTGTTATGGATGGGGTTGTAAGACTAGACCTGTACAACACCCATGTGGAACCTGAGCTTCACATCCAGGAGGTCCTGATCCAGATGGAGATTGCAGAACATGCTGAGGAGCCTCATCTCTCAAAGGTTAATCACCTTCAGAGGGAGATGGGGAAGGAGGAGACAAGGAGAAAGCACATTGATCATCCTGATGAAATACCTCAGACCTTAGAGGAAGAATCCTGGAAACAGATGAATGTTGGTCAAGGTGAACAAGGTGGAAGGAAGAGGACAGGCAAGGTAGGATAGCTTCTCAACCAATGCAATGTGCACAAATACAAGGTTTAACTCCATTCAGACATTTATATAGAGACTACTCAAGAGAATGAGAAAGCATTCCTACATGTGGTTAATGAAGCAGTTTTGACTACTAATGTGAAGGGGAAGAGAGGTCTTTATAGGCAAATGCTTGCGAAAAGATGGTTAAAAAAATAGATGGCGAAATCATCGTAATTCTGACTTAGAATTTATTTATGCACAATTCAACCCCAGGAGAAGATATAAAAAAGCACTATCAAATAGATTTTAATTCTTATCCATAATGGCTACTCTTTGCCATAATGGCTACTCTTTAATTTGATAATTATTACAGGAAAAGAATGATTTATGATTATTACCGGAGTAGACTTCAATGATCAATTCCTGACCCCTTGATATCTTTATTAAAGGGTTGAGTTTAACCACAAGTAATAAGCAATGAATGTATTTTGAGCAGAGAGTAGTTGGCAAATGACATAAGATTGTTAAACATGTCAGTGTTTCTAGAGACCTGACTGCATGGAAAGGTCTTTGAAGGATAATAGCATCTCACCCTACAGTGTGGAAGAAAGGAAGGTTATGGAAATTATGATGATATGTGTTTGTCTTTTCAGGTATATCTGCGTGGTCCACACAGTCCATATGAGATCAATTTTGCTAGCATGACTAGAATAGGAAGGCTGAGGTGAGTAGTATCAAAGTGCATCATTAAGCAGGCAACATACATCAAGTGTATTGAGTGTATTGCAGTTTTAGAATGCATTAGTATAATTTGATTTAGATCCTGGGTTTGACAGATACATGTATATTACCCCTTTTCTCTTTATTTTTGTTGTCCCATTCAAAATTTGCTTGCGGTAGCTTTAAACCAACATGTTTCTCAAGTTTTCTCTATCCCCCTCAAAGAAGAAGAAATTTTCATGTCAAGAGCCATTTGTGATTGTAAGCTCAAACTTGGTATTAGTATATGCCATTATTGAGAGATGAACTAATTTGTGTTTGGTGCTAGTGTGTGTTATAAGTTGATGTTATAGTGAAAAATCTGTTATGAAAGGTAGGGCTACGGCTACAAAACAGTATTTAGCTTTTTAAAATTGCTAAAGATGATGACTTTGAAAATGCCGACCTGTCCCAATTTTAACCTGGATATTGCTGTGTGTTTTTCCTGTTAAGGACCTGTCGAGTTGATCGTGCCAGTGTGAATTCTGTTGCCTTGAGTACAGAGCCAGAAGACAAACATGAGAAGATGATGGTGTCAGCTCATGTAGGTCTCAATCCATCAGGTAGTGTCTTACAAGCCAGGAATACCACCTTGATGCCTAACATACAAGATCTACCAGCTCTTGCATGCATGCTCTTTGCTCCGACAGTTGAGCTCAGGTAAACTACACCAGGGCCCTGTGTTATAAAGAGTTGTGAATGATATCATTTGCAAATCATTTGCAATCAATCATAACTCTTTTATAAGACAGGGTCCATGTCTAAGAAATACAATTTATGCATGGTATGTTTCATCTTTAAAATAAGTGACATATATGTCAGAAAACAGAAATATATCTTTTCCCTGGTTTGCTGAAGTTTCCATTCAGTATGGACATTTTATGAATTTTCATTGTGATGGTCACATTATGAATTTTTGAATATATTCCATTTTTGTATTTGAGGTGAAACAGTGTTTATACCTCTCAATATAACAAAACATTGATTTTCCTTATGTTCATGCAATTGAATTTTGTCACTGAGTTACTTTAACTGAGAATTAATATTGTGGTTGTTTCAGACATCTTTGAAGTATTGTTAAGTAGAGGTTTTATCATGTGTATTAAGTATTGGATTGTTGAAGGTAATAATGTCACATATTACTAATGTTCCTCACAGAACTGATCGCAAGATGACTCGTCTGACTGGTCTACTATGTGGATTAGGATGGGATCCTAACACACAGGCACCTATGTTAGCTGATCATGATATTGAAATGGCCTTTGATACTAAGATCAGGAATGAAGATGTCTCAAAGGTACTTGTCTTCCTTCTTTCTAAAAACCGAATGAACATTTTTATATTTTAGGAGAGCTATAAACAGAAACTTGTTAACGTTTGGGAATCCTAAGACAGCTGATTTTTTTCAGTGTTTTTGTATCATGCAGTTTATTTTATTTTCATGCTCTCTGTATTGTGTTCAGGTATACTGGTAAACACTTAAATTGAAAGTATAGTCATACTTCTATTGTGTATACTGTTACAAAATATTGTTTTGACCCCCCCCCCCCTTTAAAAAATTAAAAATCTGCAGTCTTTTTGCCAAAGTTATATCGTTCTGTTACATGGTTTTGTTACAAGTCATCATTTGTAGATGGACAAGTTCAAGGTATTTGTTTATTTGTGTCCCATACAAATATCATAAAACAGAGAACATTTATTAACATTCAAACTATCTGATCCAAGCTATGGGAGTGCTATCAAAATTGATACATTTCACTGATGGTTGATAAAGAGATTGCTTTTTTGAAACCTGTATTTCTTAGAAGCCTAAATGTAAAAATTCCTGTAATCAAATTATTTGGTGACTATTCATAATCTCTATTATAATAGATGACCCCAACCTTTCAAACACCATGATAGTACAAAACATTTTATTTAAGCACCTTGAGTGCACTTTCTTGTTATTATATTTTAAGTTGCTGAAGCTTTCAACCTGCAACCATCCCCTGCTCCCACTGCCAGTGTACATTTAGGGCTCAGATGAGCCTGTACAACCATATCTATGTAGCCACTTACCTGCCTAGATAATATTCTTTGTTGAGGATTATCTAGAATGATCATCATTGCTCTACAATGGACAACGTGTTATTGCAGAACCTGAAACTTGGAATAGACATTTGAAAGATATTATTAACATTGAAACTATCTGATCCAAGCTATGGGAGTGCTATCAACTTAAAGGGAAAGTCCACCCTGATTACAAGTTGGTTTTAAAAGAAGCAGAAATATTAACGAAACAGATTAGTGAAGGTTTGAGCCAAATACGATAGTTTTTGTAATAAATCAAACAAAATTGGCAACTCTGTGATGTATCTTACTCTCATTTTTCTGCTTTTATTCAGATCAACTTAATACCAGGGAAGACTTTCCCTTTAATGCAATAATCAAATCTACCAGTAACGATTCACAGTGGAACCTTGATATCTCTTGTTCCTTTGTAATGTTGTGAGTAGAGTTTTGTTGTAATAAATCCTCAATGTTTATCTGTTAGATCAATGGACTGCGGTTTGCTATCAATCTAGCTTTAGCTTCCAAGGATTATATAGCTATGTGGGGAGCTAATGCAACACACCAGATCCAGTGTCAAGCTCGGGATGCACTCATTGGGTAAGATTATTTACTCCGGACTTGAAGTTTCCTATGATTTAAACTCATTTTTATTCCGATGGAATCAAGGTTGTTAGATTATGTTGAGAAAGAACAAGTTCCATTTTTGTTTTCCATTAGTTCAAATATTCATTTTTTAGCAGTAGACCTTAATTGATCTTGCATTATTCTATTGATATGTATTGATCTTTGGAGGTTTGTACCTTATTTTAAGTATGGTGTACATGTATAAAAAAGATTGCAAACTATAACATATAGCATCACTTTGATTTTGAGTGATTTGCATAGTGATTCAGACATAGCAGAAACTCAAGTATATTTAACACCTCTCCACACCCCATACATATACACATACCGGAGTAGGTAACTCAAATTGATATTACTGTTATTTTCCCATACTCAACTTCTTTCACTATGTCCAAATTCTTATGCTTACCCATCCATCCTTTATAGATTGTTCACAGCCAAGAGATCACGTGTTGAGCCGATTCACTTCCCACATTCCTATGCATGGGATCAGGTAATAAGGCATTGATGAATATATATATATATATAAACATACAGGGATTTCAAACGAAGTTTGAAGGGGGTATACTGGAATCAGTCGATGGTTGGGCGGTCGGGCGGGCGGTCGGTCGGGCGGTCGGTCGGTCGGTCCGTTGCAAATCTTGCGGATCGAACTACTTCCTCAGTTTTTGACCGAAAGTCATGAAATTTGGTACACACATTGGTCTTGGTGGGAAGATGTGCAAGACATATTTTTCGGATGAGTCGGAATCTGCGTTGCCATGGTAACGGCATATTTATGGCAGAAAATCAAGGAAAACAGCTTGCGGATCGAACTACTTCCTCAGTTTTTGACTGAAAGTCATGAAATTTGGTACACACATTGGTCTTGGTGGGAAGATGTGCAAGACATATTTTTCGGATGAGTCGGAATCTGCGTTGCCATGGTAACGGCATATTTATGGCAGAAAATCAAGGAAACACCTTGTGGATCGAACTACTTCCTCAGTTTTTGACCGAAAGTCATGAAATTTGGTACACACATTGGGAAGATGTGCAAGACATATTTTTCGGATGAGTCGGAATTTGCGTTGCCATGGTAACGGCATATTTATGGCAGAAAATCAAGGAAACGCCTTGCGGATCGAACTACTTCTTCAGTTTTTGACCGAAAGTCATGAAATTTGGTACACACATTGGTCTTACTGGGAAGATGTGTACAACATATTTTTTTGATGTGTCGGAAGCTGCGTTGCCATGGAAACGGCATATCTATGGCAGTAAATCGGGGAAAAATCTTGCGGATCGAACTACTTCCTCAGTTTTCGACCAAAAGTCAAGAAAGGCTGTTCTCACGGGGCGGGGGTATTAATCATCATCTTCAGTGATATTTCTAGTTTCATTTTAATATAATGGAGAGGTATAATTAAAAGATGTGGACAGGTACAGTACTCTAGGTAGGTCTATAGATGAGACTGAGAAAATATGCTGATTAAAGAGAGGTATTAAGATTCACATCTGATCGTTGTGAAATATGTACTTGTATTCATAGGATATCATTACAAAAGAAAGAGAAATGATGTATATGACCATCCTTTACACATCATGTAAGAGATGAGGACACTTATATACCGTATTCGCCGGCGGAAAGGCCGCACTATTTTCACTCCAAATATTATCCCAAAGTCGGGGTGCGGCCTATGGGCCGCAACAGAGAAAAATAAACTGCCTCCAAAATCCCCACACGTATTTGAATGGACGGGACCAACGTTAGATCTAACACTACACTACAGTAGGCCCCCTAAGCCTGTGCTCTATCTCCAACGATGTAGATCTACTTATCTTTCAAGTACTGAAATATTTTCAGTAATAAATATAATTCAGAACTAATAACTACCTATCTTATCAATATAGTTACAAACACGGCCTCGTTGGTCTTCCGAGGCTGACAAAGCACTCGTACGAAGCTCTCTATTGACGCTGATTGAGCTCTATAGTAAAGTGCTGAAATCAGCCACCCCGCACCGCCCGGTAGATGTTTTCTGTGCTATGGGACGCCAAGTGTGCCCTGACTGCTTCTGTTACAAAATCACCCTGCAATTTTACTTTTGTAACAAAATCAAAAGTGGGGATGGATTTTGTAACAAAATCATTAGTGTGGATTGATTTTGTAACAAAATCACCAGTGGGGATTGATTTTATAACAAAATCATTGATTTTGTAACAAAAGCAGACAGGGTACACTTGGCGCCCCATAGTAGGGGCTTTGTAAGTTTTAATTTGTCTTTTGAGCACACCCTTTGTATGTGTTGAGATCAATGGCACCCCCTCAACCTCCGCGCTATTTCAGTGCGGTTGTATCCTTGCCGGATCCTTCACGGAGATGTATGTATTTTGTATGGAGAACGGACATTATCGCAGAGGATTTTTCATAGCACATGTGACGTGCGCGTTACCCTGCATTGTAAGCATAGACCACTGACCTCTACCACAAACCACATCGCTCTCGGAAGAGTAACATGGCTTCAAGTGCTCGCACGCGCGGGAATGGGCGATGATCCGTCCAGGTGGTAGAGGTCAGTGGCATAGACATTGTAAGTCGTGGCAAAGAGCTTAAAAGCTAAGATAGGGCATTCCCAAAATTTTATGTAACGTAAGTGGCCTTGGCCGTTACATCGGACCCTTTACACAATCGGGAGAGTGTCCTATCTTTCTTTTCACGATCTTTGGTCATGGCAAGCCCATGTTTCAGCTTGCAAATCGTCGTGACGACGTTTTCAATTTCCTCTTCGAAACCATCATGCAGTATTATGTATTTTTCTGTCTTTGGATGTCACATAGGGAACCTTTGATGGAATATGCACCTATGTAAGATATCTCTTCACGGTTTTTTAGAGTGGTGGAAACATTTCCTTTCCAATTTCATTTGTGATTGTGCCTCAATTTGCGAGTTGCATTCACGGTTGATAGTCCTATTTGTTGTCGAACTTTTACTAGGTCTAGGAGACGGCATGTACCGTATACTTACCGGTAGTCTACAAAGATGTATGTGTTTGCGAGTAGTACTATAGCGGCTTCGTCAGATTCTCTTCAACTAAAGTTCAACTTTTTAAATTATAAAGCAAAGACATCTAGGAATAATCGTCTTCAAATAGTCAATACAATAAAAAGTTTGGCCCTTGTTTTTTCGTTGTATGATATTTGGGGAGGGGGGGCAAAATTTCTTATGCTTGTGATTTTCCTCATATTTTTTTTTTCTTCAAATGAGTTGTCAAAGTTGGGGTGCGGCCTATCCGACGCTGCGGCCTATCGGCCGGCGAATACGGTATGCAAAATAGAAGACATCCATTTTGTAGAGTCAGTATTGTGTGGAATTGGATAAAATTGTAGAATGTTCATGTTACATGCTTCGTTTGTTTGGTTGACATTGTTTAGGAACTGGAATGTAAGCATATAAAGACTCTGCAGTATATACCTCAAATCACATGGTCATTTACATCTTGATAACCATCAATCCATTCTGTGTCAATCTCAGCTCGAAGAGGCATCCATCATGCCTATCAAGAAAGAAGACTACACAACAGAAGACTTTCCAATGCTGTATCAGTTTCATAATGGTGTGTTCTTGGAGAGTCCTGAAGATCCAGAGGAAGATGAAGAAGTGGCTATGCTCAAAGCTCATGTAGCTGATCTCTATGAAAGAGCGAGCAGGTAAATGCATAGAGTGATCCAGCTTTTTCATGTTGAGGCACGAGATTGGGTTCTTTAATTAATATCAGGGATGGATGTGAGAACTTGATTATTTTCTTTTTTTATTTTTAGCTGATTATAGGAGGAAGTTTATCACCATTGCCACATTGAGTTGTAACTAATATCCATGTACATTTCCATTATTTGGGGGGAAAATAGTTTATAAAAAGTAACGGAGAAGCTCTTATTCTCCAAAAGATGAGATAGTCGAATATGTTTCATTGGTGTTTTGACTAGTAATATATTGATTATATATTTGGAGACATAATAGAATGAAAATTAATTTGAACATTTTAATTCTTTCCGGATAATTGCTTTGAATGAAACATGCATTTGTGTAAGTAGATCACAAAACCGAAGAGGAATAACTCCCACATTCCTCCAGTAGTTACAAATTCTGTATCCTGTCCTTGAACTTCTTCCCGTCATGGCTTATCGTTCAAATAGAATGCAATCCTAATGATATGAACTGCTAATAACCAACACCAGCAAAGAAAAACAAAAACAAAAAAATGATGGCAAGCACATTCAGGATGTTGGTATGTACTCACTTATCTAAATGGTATTAAATCCATGCTACATTAAAATGTAAATTAAATTACATACTATAACTGCACCAATATGTTTGTGAAGTATAATTTGCATAGTCTGTTACTGTGCTACAGGAGTATGACTACAACAAGCTACTTACATGTAGTTGCAAGCCAGGCACTAAAGCTCACTACATGTCCATATACATCATGATTACTGTCCTCCCATACTAATTACCATTTTTATTTTCTCTTACAGGTCAACAGTGCACTTTGTGAAGCCAATAACATGTATCTTGTGTCAGGTACAATGCTACTCACCCAGAGACCTCTACTATCATCTTCAGAACACTGCCCATATTGAACAAGAACAGGCCCTGGAACCACCTCCTCTAGTCTGATAACTCTAGGGATCTCTTCTGTCATCCACAGAACTCTGCTCATATTGAACAAGAACAGGCCCTGGAACCACCTCCTCTAGTCTGATAACTCCCAGGACCTCTACTAGCATCTTCAGAACTCCGCTCATATTGAACGACAAGAGGCCCTGGAACCACATCCTCTAGTCTGATAACTTCAGGGACCTCTACTATCATCTACAAAACTCTGCCAATGTTGAACAACAACAGGCCCTGGACCCCCCTCCTCTAGTCTGATAACTCCAGGGACCTCTACCATCATTTCAGAACTCTGCTCATATTGAACGACAAGAGGCCCTGAAACCACATCCTCTAGTCTGATAACTTCAGGGACCTCTACTATCATCTACAAAACTCTGCCAATGTTGAACAACAGGCCCTGGAACCCCCTCCTCTAGTCTGATAACTCCAGGGACCTCTACTAGCATCTTCAGAACTCTGCTCATATTGAACGATAAGAGGCCCTGGAACCACATCCTCTAGTCTGATAACTCTAGGGATCTCTACTGTCATCTACAGAACTCTGCTCAAATTGAATGAGAACAGGCCCTGGAAACACTCCCTTTGGTCTGATAACTTCATGGTCCTATACTAATATAATATCATTAGATGATAGTAGTCTGATGGAAGATATCTGATAAGAGGGACAATGTCAGAGTTGTAGCTTTTGTGACAGTAGATTGGTGATGGTCCGAACACACTCAAAGGACTTGGTAGAAGTCAAGTTCCTGTGACAAAGTTTTGGCTCTCACAGATCAGGGCCGTGTGATGTTCACTGAGTTACATTGCATACCAGCAGTGAATAGAGTATGGGACAGATGTAGTAGAAAGAGATTTATCACCATCTTAGTTCAGACAGTCCTTATATTGGACAATATTTCTTGACACTCCAGACTGATGTAGAGTGCTTTCATGTTGAAGAGCTTTATGAAATCGTTAACTTCATATTACTCTGATGTTCAGGCTAGAAGTAAATGGATGTCTTGCTGTCTTGAGTTTCATGCATGTTATATTGTATTAACTACAATACTTTGCCAAGTAAGATGCATGTTTCAAATAATTCTACTTCCAAATCATTTACAAGTCTTACAGCTGGCATGCTGTCAGTGATAGACAGAACTTTGATGTGTATACCTTTTTAAAGAGATTAGAAGTTTTTCAATATCTTCCCCTAATTTCCTAAATGCTATTGTTCTATTTTTCAGTGTACCTTCTGCGGGTATATGTTAACGTTGGGGATCAAAAGTTGAACTACAATAATGTAAAAGCAAGTAATTTTGGAGGGTTTTGATGTCTAAGGAACACATTTTGTTATCAATATGGTAATATGTATATATATCATATTTACCCACTTTACTAGGAGTCATTGCTTCAGTGGGTCAATCACATGTTCTCATGTACATCATTTGATTTCTATATTTGTACTTTTTTAAAACTTTAGCAGCTAATGAGTAACAAGATAAAGCATTTCTTTACACCAGGTGTTACTTTTTCTCTCCCTTAAGTTGATTCATACAAGTTCTCTTGGTGTGAATGTTATTTGAGTGTGATAATGGTATCTTCACTTTTTTGTATTTTCCATTTTTCCTGTTCCAGCAATGTATTGCATAAGGATGTTAATGCATCCAAGAGATATTGATGTGCTGAGGGGTTGACTGTATAATGTGATTTGTAATCATACTCTTTTATACATTAGGAAAATTCAAAAGGTAGAATTTGTTTTGATTTCCGACTGTTTTAACAAACATTACCACCATTGCAGTTTCTTATGGATCTCTGTTTTCAGAAGAAAAAATGAGAACTAGATTTTATTTGCTTTCTACATACCACTCACATGCAGTTTGCTTGTGTCATCAAGTATCCACAGTGTTGGTGATAAATTGATATTCTATTTGGTATCATCACATCTATGATTTTAGCAAAAGTCAACTATGCCTCTATAAAGTTGGATGGAATGTAAATGCCATAAACATTGATCTCCATACCCTCGGAGATGCCCCCAAAAGAAATGTTAAAATTGTTTTTACAAATATGTGTTGAGTAAGTCATCCAAATTTGTTTATCATGGCTGAGAATTGCCAGAAGAGCCTCTGGAGAGTCAAGAATAAGACAAGCAAGTATATTGTACTTTGTTTTATTGCAGAAAATGTAATAAGACCTCCTAAACTATTGTTTGAACCCAAATTTTGTATGATGGGGATTGACGTAAATAATGAGAAATGATAATCATTCTGACTAATCTTAGCTTATGATGTAACATAAAAAACATAACATTATTCATTTATATAGCGCCTTTTCAAGTTACAAAGCGCAATACATGCAACACTCATACCGCAAAGAGAATGGAGGATTATTAAAACGAAATATTATCAATACATGAACAATACATAGATACATAACATTGGAACAAAAAATGCAAACATATTAGACAAAAACATTGATGCAGATACTGGACGAATCAGATAAGATCTAGGGCTTAAAAAAATGAGATTTGAGCATCTTTTTGAAGGTAGAAATGGAGGTACATCCTTTAAGATTGATGGGCAAGTTATTCCATAACTTTGGGGCATATGCTGTAAACGCCTGATCACCTATAGATTTATGTGATAGATGTAGATAGATGTCTTTTATTGTTAATGGTACACTCTGGTGGAAAAGGCATTGAAACTTCATCTGATCATGGTAAGCAAATTTGATGATGATTATTATATTCTTCGATTTTGGTAAATCTTTTGATGTTCTTTCACAGAAGAATTTGTTGCAAGATATTAACCTATTCAGATGAAGGAATGATCCAGAAACACTTACAGAAGGACACTTTTTCTTATTCTCAATGCAAATATTTTCCCACATGTCTTATCTACTCTTCTATTCCTCTGATTATTCATCTCCCTTTCTCTCTCACTATGTATAATATCATTCTGTTCATTAATTCAGACATCTGAGTAGACATACAAAGGCAGTGTCACCTCCACGGATGTTTTCTTTTATTACTACATTTATTTTTTAAACATGTTCATATATTTCATTTGTTACTTCTTTACATAATTTCATTGTATAAAACACAAGCATATATGTGGTACAGGAATCATCTTGTTAATGTGTGCTATAGAAAGCATCTACTCAATATTGTATTATATTACTTTAACACCCAAATTGTCAAGTTCTCTTTGGTTATGTTAATGTAAATGACATGATATTGACAAGTTGTCATTTATTTTTGCTTTATAAAGAAACAAATTGTGAAGAAAATCTGTGATTTATAGTCCTTATTTGTATTTGTCTTCTGTTTGGAATAGACTGGCTATCTGGTATGTTGAGATTAATGCATGTTTCTTCCCAAAACCTTGAGTGACAAACTGTAATTTGCCTGTTGTGTTTGATGGTCTCTCTCTCTATGGATAGATCCACTTAACATGAATTAGTTGGTGCCATGACAGGAAATCCTAAGGCAAACTTACAGGGCATGAAAACTGCTTTCTTTTGAGAGGTATAAACTTTGAATGTTTGCATATGTAAGTGAAATGGCTAGGGGTGTCAAAAATGTGAGTCCTATTTGCACATGAAAGATGATTGGTTTGCATACATCATCGATAAAAACATTTCAATAAAAGAACTTGCGACATATAGCACATTATGTTAAGGTTTAAGTTTACTGAATATAAAAAGATTATCATTATGATTATTAATATATATATCGAAATTTTTTAACCTCACAAAGGTTTGACATAGTATATATATTTTTTTTTAATTACTAAAATGCTACTCAGACCTGAAAATGTTACTTTTTCTCGACATTTACGAATCATTCATTGAAATTAGATTTCCTAGGATTTTTTTTCTTTATTGCAATAAAAATTATGATTTTTAAAGAAGATGGCACAATTTAATTAGTAAAAAAACTAGCACCTTGTCAAGCTACATCTTACGATTTACTAATCTATATATTTTTTTTTTTGGGGGGGGGGGCAGTTTGTAACTCGCTGTTATACATTGCATGAAACATATTTATGTACATCATTACAACTTAATTAAATTATGAAAATAAGACTGAAAATCCAAGATTGTTTCTATAACTCTTGATTTTCATAACATATGTAGCAATTTCCTAAAGCTTACATAATATTGTACATTGTGATGTACAATGGCTCACTTGTTGAATTGCAGAGTACATGTATAGCACAATAAAAGCACAATAATGTAGATTTTCAAAGATAGCCCCAAAGTACACGATATAACTTCTTGAGAATCTGTCTACTATACCTACTAATAAGACATTGGCAGTGAGCAGGGATTGGAACCCTCAACCCTATGCTTTCCTTTCATGAAAGCAATGGACGAATATAAGTTATCACTGAAAGAACAATATTTCCAAGGTGTACTTGACATGTCAGTATACCATTATTCTGACTTCTAAAACCTATCACTCTGACAGAGTATAATTAGTAACATTGACTCATGGGAGAATCGCCATGGATATTGAACACAGACTTCTGCGGCATTGTCTCGTCAGAAAGACGTGGTTGATACTTGTCGGTTATTTCTTTCCATAAAATTATGAATTGGTTTAGAAGCATTCTAATGTACACATCAAAGACGGGTATATTCAAAGCGCAAATATAGGAACCATACAGTTACCTTCGCCTTTGTGGTTTAACATTTCTGATAAACTTTTCTTGTATCTTCAATATCAGGCTTACTGCGTGTGAGTTGTGTCAGTGCTGTTGACCTACCGGTAATTTGATTTTTTTTTCAATCACAATCATCCGTAGACACTAAAATATTATTTTAATGTTTTACTTATTCCCTGAAAAATGGAAGATCCTTCACATTTTAGCACACTTCATTCTCATTTCCACACTCATTTCCTTAATCTCCATTCTATTTTTAAATGCAACTTCAATTCGAGCCATAAGAACTTGAGCTTATAAAAATATGCACAATGGGTTTTGTAGCCTAACCAGTTTCTTCTCTCACTGATGCCTGGACGTTGTCTTAGCCACATTCACACTATAGGCTGAATATTCCCAGAGTCTCTGTTTCAATCGTCAAATTGTTTGCTAATTTATTATATTCTGTCTACAGTTTGCACCTCTTATAATATAATATGTGTACATATGAATGTAATAGTACATGTATTATTTTTGTGAAGATATTTAGCTCATCAAGAATTTGCTTGAAACTGCACATATTTTAAAAGAGCTTTCACCTGCAACGATATATACGGCGCATGTAGCTCAAAGAAAAGTGTTCATGTTCCTATGTTTATCTATTGAATCACACAGATGGTACTTTTGTTTTGTTCCAGAGTCGTTGGCAGTGCAGTTTTCTTGTTCTGGTGTAACCTGTCAATAACCTGTAAGCAAGAAAGGAACATGATTATTCATTATGAATTTGAAGAATCTCTGAAGTTTATACAGTTTAAGCCGTATGCAGGCCAATGCCCTAAATAACGAAACCTACATACCCTATCATTAAAGGAATGAATAGGCCTACATTAATGTTGTCTGGTAGGTGCGTAACTTTGAAAATAAAATTCAGAAAAAGTTATCAAATATATGAAAATATAGGGAAAAATCATCGTCTGTAGGCAAAACAAATGTCATGACTGGATCTAAGGGCTTTATTACAAGTTAGCGAATCTACTTATAAGAATTTTCTTACCACAAGGCATTCCATGAAATCGAGATCATTTGATCCATCATTATCAATCTCCTTGACAATATCCATAACTTGTTGTTTAGTGAAGAGCATGTTCCCGCTCTCCAGAATCTTGTCAAGTTCTTGCGCATCTATCGTCTGCATGGTATAGGAAAACAAAATAGTCTGTAAATATTTTGGTAATAACATTTTTAACACGAATTTTCTGCAAAATGAATTGCCATCAGGTGTCTGGCCGTATTATCAGCCTCAATTAAACATTAGGAAAACTTGTCAATTTTAACCTAGGAACCGACGCACTTAGTAAAAGTAAAAGTAAAATGGAATATCATTATTATGGACAGAATCGTTGCTGGAACATTGGGGTGTCGACGGCAAAAATATTCCGACAAGCTTTCCTATAATTTGGGAACATGCAACAACAACAAAAAAACACCAAGAAAAGGGTCCTCGAATTTTCAACTATGCCGACAAGGAAGAAAAGGAATTTTCAGAACGCAAAACTTGCAAACATGGCTGAAGAAAATAGTATTTAAAAAAACATGGAAAAAAAAACAATAACAAAGGAAAGGGGATAATCCAACAAATATTTTCCTGCATAATTATATATTTGCTGACAAACACAACACAGCTGTTTGGATTGCTTCCCATCAACAGATGTTTGGCTCATTTTTTGTATCAAAGAACATTCGGTCACAAAAAATGCTTTCTGTCATCTTTCATAATAGCACAAAGTAAAACATCAGTTAAAAGTATTATGCTCACCCCATCTCCATTGATATCAGCATCGATGAATTTCTTCTCAGCTGCCATCAAAACGGATAGCCTAAGTTGAGGGAATCTCTGGGCAATCTCCTACAATATTTAACAGGAATTTAACCAATGGCAGTTGAAAGAATAATAAATATTCATATTTTATTGATATCTAAGAGTTTGAGGTATTGCACTATTTTTCATTCTTTCTTTGGGATGTTCTTATTCATTTAAATTAGAAATAAGCCTCTATATGTCTTGATGAAGAAACTAAATATATAGGTTAAGCTCTATTCCTTTTATGTCAAGATAAAAATGATAATAGTTAACAAAATGTTGTAAACCGAATTTATTATTTAGTTTAATGTTTAGAAAGGTGAGTACAATCATTTTAATTGAGGGTGCGGTGTATCATATTAGTAGTCACATGTCTTGCAATGAAGGTACATGTATATGGTCAAGTTACTAACCTCATAATACTTGTATGTATCCTTTTCATTAGCTATCTTTTGTGCTTCGGCCTCTGCTTCCTTCTTAAGATTTTTAGTAGATGCTGTAGCTACTTTCTTTCTTGGTTTCAGTCGAGCATTTGCATGTTTGACACCCGTCTTAGGTCGCATCTTCTTCAGCTGCATGAAGTCAAGCATAGAGGAGAGTTCAAATGAAATTGAGGAATATAATAAATTTTATTGGCAAAAATGCCTAAGAATATGTAAAGCTTTATAAACAAATTGACCATAGATCAAAATTACAAAATAATCATCAGATCAAATTGAGATAACGAGAATCTAATGAAAGATAGATATATATGTAATTTTCTTCAACAAAAAAAAACTCCCTTAATATCCTGATACTGTATGGTGTGAAAAGTTAAGATGTTCGTTGAAAACATACGTTCACATATTATTGGTTTGCCAGGGAATGACGTGCAAATAAGAATTGTGAAACTCAAAATCCAAGCAAGAATTGAAACAAACAAGATTTTGCTTATTTCAATTTCTTCATATCGTTACGCAACAGCAAACACGTAACTTTCTTTTATTGTATTTTTTCTCATAATGCTGCGTTAGTGTTTGCCTATTGAATGGACAGTGTTACCCCGAGTCTTACCTTGGATATATTAGCCGTACTGCCCATTTCACTGGGCATATTCTCAACTGCTTTCAGCATATCTTCCTTGTGCTTTTTCTCCAATGCTTTATTATGTTGATTTGCTTCAGCGAGCTGAAACAAACAGAAACCAAGCAGTATTAATTTCTCTGTGTATAATGACATAATACTCTATTTAATTTGGGTGTTTTGTGTCGGCTGGGACATCCCTGTCTTCCCCTTACCCTACAGACCCATCAAGGATTTTTTTTTCTTTTATGCACAAACACTTTAGTATCACTGAACCTCCATTTATAGTCTAACTTTGTATCAGCAACATACCATTTGACCTGTAAATTTAATAATCATGGCCTAAAGATTTATTTTATGCAATACTCCAATAGGATATGAGTATTGAATTCACCAGTGAGTATTTCCCCCTTAATTTCAACGTCTGTTATATAAACCATCAACAGGATATTCAGTGTATCTGTTTCCAAAGTGACATTATGTTTGTATATCAACGATTTATTATTAAATCTGGTTACTAGAATTCCCTTTAAACAATGTTTCTCTCATGGTTTATAAATCTTCCTGTATTTCTGTATTTGGTTAAGAAATGTTAACAAATTATTCGAAAAAATATACTACTAACAAGAAAACATTGGTGAAAATACCGACACCCACCTCTTTCTCTAGCTGTTCAACTCGTTGCATCAGTTCATAATTTCTTCCTCCTACTCGATGTAACTCTTTAATCTTTTCAGCCAATGCATCTTCTGCTTGTTTCTTCTCCTTTAAAAGATGTAAGAATTCCTTATTGTTGGTCTTCATTTCGGCTTGAGGGTCAACTTCGCCCCCCTCAGCGGTCACATTCTCTGGTTCATCACCCATCTTATCTTAATTCTCCGTTTAACAATAAGAAGTATTATTTATTTCTGTAAACTTTCTTCTTGACTGTTTATCAACTATATTTGGGTTGATTTAGTGTAGGCCGCCAGAATTTAGGCCAAGCGCCGCCCGGCTATACTTCCATTCAAAGAGTTATCCTGCATGACTGTCCAGAAGAGATCACTTGAATAGTTATGTCCATTAATAGATTGATTACAACGAGCGGTGAATCACATTAACGTCATTATGTTAAATCAATACTTCAGGCTAAACTAAAATAATATCCCCATTGACAGATTAATTTTTACACTGTAATATGAAACGCAATAAGTCGACGTAGGGTTGTTTAGTACTCCACATCTAAGTCAAAATCCAAAGCAAATAATAAGCATAAACAAGTGTGCCGAAGACAGCATACAACTAATAAGTTGGCCTACTGGCGTTTTTGTACCAGTCGATGGGATCATTTGGGTCCAACAACATTGTCATCGTTGCTAGGCTGTTGACTCTACCTCTGATTGAGAGTACAAAGGTCTGGCGGATAAATTGGTATGCTTCGGAGCACCGCCACAAAAGATACGATCCTTATAGAAAGGCCCCAACCAATGCATATAATGCATATTACTCATGCATTGAGCTGTATAGTACCCGAGGAATCGGTCTTTTATCAGACTATTGATCTATCAAAATGTTTATAGGAGATACGGATTAGTATGAATGAGGCTGAACAATGCTCGAGTAAAGAGTTGTACGTCATTTCCAAGACCGGTGACGAAATATAAAAAGCGGTTGCATTGATTGATTGACTGATTGATTCAAGGGAAATGTAGATATTTTGTGCGATCATTTTGTAACTTGCGTTATCTGAAGACTTGTTTGACCCTTTGGATCATGATATTGCTATATATTGGGCAACACGATTCTGGTTCAATATTTTGGCATGTAGGCTATTTTAGTTGGAAATAAGTGGGTCGGACACTCGCGAGCACTCTGAAGAGAATGCCAAAATGCGCAAAAGTCGGGGGGGGGGGGTATTTTCATCATGCTTTTTTGTTCTTTTTAAAGATTTTATCACAAATGTCCACGTTGAGGTGTTAAATTTATTCTTCCCTATATTTTGATAGATTCTATCATTTTTAATTAAAACTTTACTTGTTTTAATCCTTCTACCCATGATTTCCATTCACCTAAAACCAGCATTACGACACAATCTAATCACAACTTGTCTCCAGCAGTCTCATGTCACTAATATTCACATCTTGATCTCGTTCATGAGCATAACACTAGATCCGTAACACTTTCATACTCAACACAAATGTCACTAACACTCGATCCCATTTTAAGCTCTTTCATGAGCATCACTCTAGATCCTCAATACTTTCACACTCAACTCAAATGTCACTAATGACACAATTGATCACAATTGATCACACCCATCTCTGTCATCGCTTCTCCTCCCACTTTGGCATCAGTGGAATAGTTCTTAAGTGGTTTTCTTCTTACCTGAGTAATAGAAAGCAATCTGTCGTCATTGACTCAACTAATTCTGATTATCATCGTCTTTCGTGCGGTGTTCCGCAGGGCTCTGTGGCAGGGCCCATAGAATTCATCTTATTCAGCGCTCCTCTACAAGACATCATATCTGCACATGGTGTCTCCTCTGTAGCTTATGCCGATGATACCCAGCTCTACATCACCTTTGACCCTGCTGAACGTGCATCTGCCGTCTCTAAAATGGAAGCCTGTATTCGTGACGTGAAATCTTGGGCTGTCAAAAATGATCTTGCTCTTAATGATTCTAAAACTGAAATAATTTTTTTAGTTCACGATTTACCACATCTCTACCTCCTCCCACCTTCCAAATTGGTCACTCTACCATCACCCCATCGCATGTCGCCAAAAACCTAGGAGTATTTATGGACTCTTCTTTAACCATGAGAAACCACATCGATCATCTTTGTAAGTCAGCACTCATGGCCATTAGAAAGATCAGTAAAATTCGTCGTTATCTTGATGATGCACTGTATCTCGATTAGTTCATGCCCTTGTCACCTCCAGACTTGATTTTTGCAACTCTCTTCTTTTTGGTCTCCCTGGTAAAGATCTTACTAAACTCCAACGTATCCTAAACATAGCTGCCCGCCTCATCTCACGCGTCCCTCCATCTTACCACATTACACCTATTCTTCAAAATCTTCACTGGTTACCTATTAACATGCGCATCACCTACAAGATTAACCTCCTCACCTTTAAGTTAATGGCTGGACTCTCTCCTACATAATTATTTATCTGATCTCCTACAACGTTATATCCCATCACGGACTCTACACTCTTCATCTTAATCCCTCCAACTTCCACGCCGCATTTCATCTACATCCTATGGACGAAGATCACTTTTACATGCCGCCCCTACATTATGGAACGACTAACCACTTTATATTCGTACAGCAAACAATGTGAACACTTTCAAATCCTTGTTAAAAACCTACTTGTTTAATGTTGCCTACGCTTGAATGTACTGTTTTATAAATGTATCACTAAAATGTTTATGTTGTGTATTAATTATTCAATATAATACATATATTTTCTTTTCACTTCTAAAAAGCGCTTAGATTTTGCGCTATATAAGTATCTATTATTATTATTATTAATAATACTCCCATCTTGAGCTCTTTCATGAGCATCACACGAGATCCTCAACACTATACTCAACTCAAATGTCACTAATTCTCCCGCCTTGAGCTTGTTCATGAGCATCACACTAGATCCTTAACACTTTCATACTCGACTCAAATGTCACTAATACTGCAGTCTTAAGCTCATGCATGAACATTACACTCGATCCTTAACACTTTAATGCTCAACTCAAAATGTCACTAATACTCCCATCTTGAGCTCGTTCATGAGCATCACACTAGATCCTTAATACTTTCATACTCAACTCAAATGTCCCTGACATACCTTTCTGACCAATATTATCCATCTAAAAATCTCAAAATTACATCCAACATAAGAAAAAAACACAGCAAAGAATCTATGAATTGATCACAAATATTAGGTATTACATGTATTTCTAAATTTAGTTATGTTCTAATGACAAGATAAAGTCTTCAGAAATGTATAAACACTGCAGGACATTTATTCCAACAATAAAGATCAACTTTAAGAAGATGAATTATATCTTTAATGTATTGGACTAAATTCCTGGGAATAACAATAATAATTTCTAAAAAGTAATGGAAATATGTTTTTTCTTACAAGTGTAAAATTAAGTGAATTAATATAAGTCATGAGCACATCAGAAATGGCAAAAATTGGATTCATGACAGAAAACAAGAATTTCAGATCTTATCACACACTTAATGCACATTACAAAATCCACCATCATCGTAAGACTTACACTTGAGTGTCACACGAGATGTCACTTGAGCATCACACGAGATCCTGAATACTTCACACTCAACTGAAATGTCACTAATTCTCCCGCCTTGAGCTTGTTCATGAGCATCACACTAGATCCTTAGAGTAGAACTTTATTGATTTTAAATATTGGCTTAATACTTATTAATTGCATAGATGGCATAAATTAAAGAAGGTTATCAAAATTCAACACTTGGAAACATTTGAAGTAATGATTATTATCAATTATAAAACGGTAAAATACAGTCCCGATATAGCACCTGAAGAGCTCCTCGAACGCTGCCGAGATGTTTGACGTCACACCAGGGACCAGTCCTGTCTAAGCAGACGATGTCCCATAACATCTTACACATTTTTCAGAGCCTGTTTTGTCATCTCCTCTTCACTTATTTCTCTTACTTGACTAGCGTCAGTCTTAATGTTAGTCTATTGCCTCACTCTTAACTTCGTGTATGATATTATTTTAATGAAAAATGCAGCGTTAAAAAACATAAAGGAATCAGTCACTTGTAAACAAAATAAAACGCCATTGTAAGCTGCACTGGGGCATGTTCGGCGTTTCAAGAGGGAACGAATACCATCCGTGCTATTATTCGGAGGGCTTTTCAATTTGAAAGTGGGATTTATTTCATTGATCATTGACCCTTATCCTGTGTATTTACAATCAAACGGTTTTAGTTATCAGAATCAATTTCACTTCCCTTTTAGAACGGTGTGAAATAAGGTCATGTTTAAATATACCAAACTCTTTATAATCTGATAAATAATTGCATTGCAATTACGTTCTTTCGTTATAGGACGTCGTCTGCTTAAGCAGGATCGGTCCCTAGTGTGCCGTCATCAAAACATCACTATATTTCTGGCGAATCCTCAGATATTCCAAATGCTGAGAAGAGCTTTTATTTATGTTATTTTTATAATCATCAGATACGCAGTTGACATAAAACGTATACGATTGCCATCTGTAAGCTTCCCAGTTTCTAGTGATACATTAATTGCCATATTTGTGATTTTCTTTGAATAGCTACTTTAACACTTTCATACTCGACTCAAATGTCAGTAACACTGCAGTCTTAAGCTCATGCATGAACATTACACTCGATCCTTAACGCTTTAATGCTCAACTCAAAATGTCACTAATACTCCCATCTTGAGCTCGTTCATGAGCATCACACTAGATCCTTAATGCTTTCATACTCAACTCAAATGTCCCTGACATACCCTTCTGACCAATATCATCCATCTAAACTGCTCATAATTACACCCAACATAAGAAAACACACAGCAAATAATCTATGAATTGATCACAAATATTAATGTAACAGGTATTATTTCTAAATTTAATTATGTTCTAATGACAAGATAAAGTCTTCAGAAATGTATAAACACTGCAGGACATTTATTCCAACAATAAAGATCAACTTTAAATAAAGAAGATGAATTATATCTTTAATGTATTGGACTACATTCCTGGGAATAACAATAATAATTTCTAAAAAGTAATGGAAATTTGTTTTTTCTTACAAGTGTAAAATTAAGTGCATTAATAGAAGTCAAGAGCACATCAGAAATAGCAAAATTGGATTCATGACAGACAATAAGAATTTCAGATCTTATCACACACTATTCAAATGCACATTACAAAATCCACCATCATTGTAGGACTTTATTACTGCACTTGAGTGTGATAATACACATTAGTTATGATCAAATCTAGTATTAAAACAAAGCACCCAAGGAAATAACAAATTATAGATGACACCAACCTATACTATATTACTCCATGGTAGGATATTTTCAAGCCAAAAGTCTCTCACATAATGAGCACTAAAGGAAATTAATTTATAACTGAAGTTTATTGGGAAAGGTATAAAAGCCACAGTGCTTTTAAAGTACATGTATATCACACTAAAAACAGCTTTCTGCTGCAATGTTTTAGTGTTTGTACAAAAAAAAGAAGAAACAAACATTTTTCTTTCTTTTAAAGGTATTGTACACTCAAACAGATTTAATTGAATTCCCTCATGAACAAAGAATAAAAAATAAATGGAAGGAATAAATTAAAAATGAGAAAAATCAATCACAAGTGCCTCATTCATTCTTAATCTATATTCATTACCATGCATCCATCATCTTAAAGAAGCAATAGATAAAGAGAAAACAACAAAAGGCTAACAATCTAACTCAAAAGTGAAATAAAATACATCTTTACTACAAAGAAACAAATCTATAAGCATAGAACACAAGATATAGAGATAGAAATAAATCTATATGCACAGTTTACAAAGAGATTTGTTTATAAATGATATCCATCCTACCATTTAGAAAGACATATCTTTAGCTGACAATTTACGATAAAGCATGCCTCTAAATCTTGATAAATAACCTAGATTTCATATGAACAAAAAAGCTTCTTGAAGTCGGTCATCTTCATAAAATGCCATAGAAATATGATTGAACAACTTGCTAACAATAATTGAAGAATGAACAAATGTCATCTCCCTGTTTTAATCAAATTGTAAAATGTAATTGGTAAGTCATGGTGTCTCAATGTGACAAACCAATATCCATACCCCATTTCCTTTAGAAACAATTCTTCATTCAAATGGTTTATACTGTAAGCATCCATTTTTCCAGCATTAACAAGAATGAAAGTCCTGTTCTACATCTTACATATGAAATCAACTCATGAAAATTCTCCATATTTAACATACTTTCTCAGATAAATTTTGTGAAACCATGATAACATTGCACACTTACACTAACTACACTTGTACTTGGCTGATCCCCCAAGGTTCAATATTGTTTCAAGATTGTCTGATCAATCTTGGGATTAAATGTAATCATGTGACAACATCATCTAAATCATTTTAACATTTACTTGTTGTAAGAAATAAGAGGCCATACCCCACAAGTTATCAACCATAAATATTTTCGAAGATCAAAAAGAGCACATTGATGACCCCCCCCCCAACACAAAAATTCAACCCCCAAATCCTCAAATTTGATGAACAGTCAAATCTAGTATAAATTATCCATTTGAAATGAGCAGTTTCTTAATTGGTCACTATTATGCTATTTGCAAAAATCCAAACCCACCTTTAGAAACTAATAATATGGAATAGAGAAAGGAAGAAATGAATGAAGGCACCATACATTGAGAATCTATTCAATCAACTTCTTGGATTTGAAGTAGCGTCTAAGATAGAAGACTTGCCACGTTGCTAAGCTCATTAGACACACCATTGAAAAGATACTGAAGTACAGCACTCGGGAGTTTGTAGATTCTGAAATATAAAGATAGAAGAAATTGCGAATCAAATTGTCTATAAAGTTTATCAATATCAGAGATATTTTTCATGGATATACTGAAGGCACTCTTTTTCATTTTTTAACTATAAAAAAGGAACACCAAAGGAATAGGGGGGAAAAATATCTACAGATTCTCTCAAAGAATATTGTGGTAAAATATACGAATGTCCTCTCATCTCGGGTCATTCAGCTCCTAGACTTTTTCAAGAGCATATTAATGTTATATGCAAGGTTACTTACCATTTGTGTCTCGCATCTCTTCCTCTCTCTTTTTCATGTAACCAAAGTCATTGACGATAGCTTCTGATAGATCTTCCAACCTCCTTAGTTCTATCTCCATAGGTTTCAGCTTCTCAGACTTGGCTAACTATAAAACAAACAAAGAGATAGTAGTTCAGAGAGGGGTGATGAACTAGGAACAGCCATATGATTAAGTAGCAAGATGTGTTACAAATGTAGTTACCTGCAAAATAATCAAGTATGTCACATTAAATGCAGTTAGGAGTTAGGGTTACAATAACTTCAAAAGACAATTAATGATTAGTCATAGTATCTGAGGGAATAAATCTAGATTTAATCATAAAATATCCCAATATCAGATATCAGATATTTAGAAAAGAGATTTCAATTAAAATCAGTGTCTATCAAACTGATCATATGTCAATTATAGAAATCATCTTTACTAGTTAAGGATGACACACTACATATTATGAGATATTCATGTAACATTACATATGATAAATGGTGTATTAATGCCCGGGGTAATAATACACTGTAAAGCACTTTGATTAGTTACATAATTGGAAAGGCGCTATATCAAAAACTGTTATTAGTATTATTATTGTTCTTATCATTATTAACATCTAATGGAATGAACTTTATTAATCAAGAGAAACTCACATCTTCATAGCTCTTAGCTTCTACTCCATGTTTAACAACAATGCTGACTTCTCTCTCTCCTGCACGCATTCCTGTGAGAATGAAAAAGAATGGTAGGTACGTTACCACCTGGACGTATTTGTTTTCATTTATGATTCCTTTTTTTTGGGGGGGGGGGAAGGGGAATAACATTACCAAATCATTGTGTTTCTATTTTCAAAAAGATAAATTCTGATCAGTGAGGTATTGCAATGTACATGTGACCCACCTTGTAAGAGAAATCACAGTTAGTGAATTGTTGACAAATTCCACTATGGTAATGTTGCTCGAATTTAAATTGGATGTTCTACTGTAAAGCTATGATATTTATATCATATTGGATGGCCTTGAGGGGGATATCAGAATATATTGCCTGCAACAGAATCATATTGGTTCTTTTAAGGGAAATATTTTTTCAATATTCACTTAAAGTAGAGCCAGCCAGTATCATTATTATCATCTATATATCATGTATACATGTATGCCTACTTTGTAGCTGTTTGCCTGTCACTCCCTCTGATTTCATGTTATTCATACAGATATGTAATCTGGGCAAAGCAATTGTGATGTATATTGTTACTCCATGTATCCATTTTTAAAGACTTTTTACATTTAAAACTCATTTGCTAACTACCAAATTATAAATTAGATTGAGATAAGGACCAAAGACTTTACAAAAACTCCCCTACCTATCCCCAAATACATTTCTCAATTTGGTTTTTAAATTAATTATATATTATCTCTTTAAATTGAAACCTTGTTATATCAGGGTTAAAAAATGATAGAATACAAAGAAGTGGGACTGGCAAAATGACCTTGTTATAACAGTGTTCTTTATAACGAGGTTCCACGGTACCTTGTTATAACAGTGTTCTTTATAACGAGGTTCCACTGTACCTTGTTATAACAGTGTTCTTTATAACGAGGTTCCACTGTACCTTGTTATAACAGTGTTCTTTATAACGAGGTTCCACTGTACCTTGTTATAACAGTGTTCTTTATAACAAGGTTCCACTGTACCTTGTTATAACAGTGTTCTTTATAACGAGGTTCCACTGTACCTTGTTATAACAGTGTTCTTTATAACGAGGTTCCACTGTACCTTGTTATAACAGTGTTCTTTATAACGAGGTTCCACTGTACCTTGTTATAACAGTGTTCTTTATAACGAGGTTCCACTGTACCTTGTTATAACAGTGTTCTTTATAACGAGGTTCCACTGTACCTTGGTATAACAGTGTTCTTTATAACAAGGTTCCACTGTACCTTGTTATAACAGTGTTCTTTATAACGAGGTTTCACTGTACCTTGTTATAACAGTGTTCTTTATAATGAGGTTCCACTATACTCTTTTTACTACATAAAAGGTAAATTTTTTTGCAACAATTTAGAAATTAGAAAATGGGCAAAAGGTGTCAGCCTGCCCCCCCCCCAATGAAAATGTTCCTGTACGCCTAAGGAGGTCTCAATTAGCGAACGAGCAGAAAATCTTTGGAAGTGCCCTTAATTCATGAGATATGATCAATGTGATAATTCACCTTGGAAAAATCTCACTTGACTGAAAATCTTATTTTTTATGTCTTTATATGAAGTTTGTGAGGGAGGTAGTGGGGCCAAGTGCCCCCTTGTACCCCCTTGTAGTTTGAGGGCAGCCTTGTATCCTTTTCATCATGTTCCCTTCCCGCTCTCCCATTTTTATACTCCTTTTTCCTTTTATTTTTTGGAAAATCTTTTAATTTTTGTTTAAATCTTTCGATGGGGGTGTATTTGGGGACAATTGCTTCCTGTAACCCTGTAATCCAATGCATGTCACTCCTGAAGAAATTTGAATTTGCAAAGACAGATGTATTGTAGGGTACCGCTGAATTCGCTCTACATATGGTGTAATTTTAGATGGCCGACTTTCGATGGTAGGGATACCTTATAGTACGCTGTATGCATTCAATACCCAAAAGACAAATACCTCCATGTCAACTACCCCCTACAAAAAATTACACTAATACCATTCAGAGAACTAAAAGGTAGTTATGTGGAGGATAATTGTTCTAAGGGGTTGTTTTCCGCATGGGGGGGGGGGGGGGGGGGTAATTGACCTCGAATTATGGGTAATCAGGGCTATCAATTCATGATGTAGAGATTACAAATACGAAGTTTTAAAAAGAAGAATTTCACCTCACAATGAACAGACAGTTCACAGGCAATTGATTGTGTATTCATCTCAAAAGCTTACCTGCTGGTACTTTAGTCATGAAACAGATTTCATATGTGTCATAGTCGTCGGTAGTAAATGCAAATTTGCCTTCCTGAGCTTCTTCCCTCGAGTACAATGTATGGCCCTTGGAATCTGTCACCTGTTAAAGGGGCAGACAATGTACATGGTTAAACTCTATAATCATGCAGCTTCTAACCAATAAATTAAAGTGACCATAAAAACCCCCAAAACAACAAAAACACATCAAATTACTGATGTTAGGTTAGCAAATATCATCCTAATCTAAAAAGCAAATACTTGCAATGCGACAGGGTCAAATTTTCAAATTTCCAAATTTCTGCTGTGACTGAGCAACAAGAATATCATGGAGGTTTGACAAAAAGAATTAATTTTCCTTTATTTTTGTGATATTATCATTATTTGTAAATCAGGGTGAAATTCACATCAGTCAGCTTCAAAATCAAATTTACATTCGTTTCCTAGTTAAATGAGCGTAGCTTTAGGACCCTCTCATTTTGTCAAACAAAACTTGACACAGGCATCGATATGGACATGAAAATGTTTGTTATTGACATTTGTTCGCCCCAAGCTTCTCCACGATACAACTTCAGAATATGTAGAAGTGAGGGAGATAAAAAATAATTGCATTTATGAATTAATAAAACATTTTGTAGCTACAAAGTGTGTAGCTTTTGGTCCCCCCACTCCCCCATCATACACTCAATGGTTAATAACTCTGCAAAAGTGGCTGCGTATGCGGAAGACATCTGCGCAAACATCAATGAAATGTTGCAAATTAAAATTTGCTCTGACAAATAAAAGCTTATCCCTAAAACCAAGATTCTCAGAATAACACCCCCAAATATCTAGGATACTTTTAAAGGAACAAAATGTCAAATTAAGCTGACAATCAGCAACTGTGTTTCTACATCATGGATTAGTATGTCTGTCGACACATACTGAAGAAGATCATGAAACATTAAAACCAGACACTATGTCATGCTAAAATTGCTATGTTGTTAGATGTATTACGATGTTGATGACCATAATTACAAGATGTCACAAAAAAATTGCATAATTTCTCTCCATAAGAAGATATTTGAATATTTCGGCATTATCGTGGTTGAGGAAACCGTCATTCACTCTGAACAGAAGTGCTTATCTGTTCATTGTGTTAGATGCATTGGTTTCCTCATTCCCTGTCCATAGGCATAGACTCTGCACTTGTCATGCTTGTCATGCTTGTCATGCATGTCATGCTTGTGTGTAGACCGAAAATTCTGTCTCGTTCGTTAGCTTGTCTCGTTCGTTAGCTCTTCACTTAGAGACAGAAACGGCCGTATCACTCTGCTGTGCAAACCGAATACACATTGACTTACACACTATAACAGTTTGAATACGGCTGGAAGATTTTCAAACGGAGAAAATCTTGGACCCTGAATTACCTGAAAAAGGAGCATTAAAAGGAATAAAACAGTCAAATTGGTAAGTTGAACATGTTCGTTTAAGTATAGAGCCTAGGCCTAATCTATTTAATTTACTGTTCCTCGGCGATCAGTGAGTTTGCACAGGCGAGTGTACGCCGCGTTTCTGTCTCTAAGTCTAAGTGAAGAGCAGACCCTATCCAAATAAGAGGCTAACGAACGAGAGACAGAATTTTCGGTCTAGCTTGTGTGCTTAACGAGTGGTTTCCTCAACCACGATAGCCAATATTTCTTACTTATCCCTGCTTATAAACCCAATGCCATAAACCCTCTTATAAAATTAATCTTGTGGGTTTTTTTTTTTCACAGACCAGTGTAGTGTAAGCTTCATTGATACCAATGAAAATGTTACTTTGTTAGATCTACTTGCCTGCAATGTTGTCTTGTGTCCTGGCGCATCAGAGAGTTTAAAATCACCAGTGACCAAAACATCTTTATGTATTTCATCTTTAAGACATCTCCTGACATTAGCACCTAACATGAACGAAATAGCGTGAACTTCAAAAGCCAAAAGGCTTAGAAACAAAGGCAAGAAAGGAATGTAGTAAAGATTCATTTTGACTTTCAAACACTCAATCTGCAGTGCAGTAGTGAATATACCTTGAGAGTCAATTGAATGCGCTATGCACGTATACGCATATGCAGCCTGTATGTAGCATCCCTACCAAGTCGCCCATCTAAAATTACACCATAGAACAAATTCGACCGTACCATACAATACGTCTGTCCTTGCAAATGAATGTCATGCAGTGGCCGTGGCAATCAACGGGTTACTAAGTACGGGAAGCCCCCCCCCCCCCTCCCCCCCCCCCCCCCCATTCCCATCAGGTGGTGAATTTAAAAAAAATAAAAAATAAATAAAGCCTAAAGAAAAAAGGAAAGGAGTAGAAAAAAAAAAGATGGGGGAAGGAAACATGATGAAAAGAACTTGATGTCATTATACCACTCGGGGTGCAAGGGGGCAGTTTGATATAATTTTGTGAGATGATTTTGCAAGATGAATAAAATTGATCATATCTCTATATTAAGGGCACTTCCACAAATTTTCTGCTCGGTCGCTTGAGATCTTGAGGCACATTTTCGTGAGGGGCTGACACCTTTTGCCTGATGAACCTTTGTAAATTGTAAATCATTGCCTGCATTTTATGAAGCGAGTGAGCAAAAATCTTTACACTTTTTTGCACTAAAAGTACAGAAATTACAAATTCGGGCACCTCACTAGTAATGCCTGTTCAAATCCTGAATATGGTAATATTTGGGCATCTCAATAGTGCTGATCGACTCCTTTATTCGGGCATTCTGCCGTCGAATAAGTGCATGACGGAGCCTGCGTGCAGCAGAACCTAAGTTTAACCTCACCACTCGGGATCCGGTTTGACCACTAAATCGGCCCAAACGATGATTATTCGTGTCGCATACATATTTTTGATTGATGTGCCATTTTTTAAACGATATTTCCCCCTTTCCCGATTTACATCAGTCCATTATCACCAAATCATAAAATGTAATACAGTTTTATTGTACAATAAACGCATTAAATGTGTTAGTGAGACACACATTGTATGATTTATGACTGAAAACCCTCTGTCGCCTAGACAGAAATCGACATATTTTGACTTATTATTTACAAATGATAACACGCAATGGCTCAAATTGATTAGTTTTATGTACAAACGTGATCTAAATAACAGAAACACCCAACGCGAAGAGTTCCCTGGGTATTCTTTTAAAAATATTGGTAGAGTGATTTTGTCGCAAGATTCATTGAAACTTACGTTACCATAGTTGTATAATAAAACAAAATACTATGCGAATGCCAATAGCAGAAATAAATTTCATGTGTGAATGCACTATGACTTTGTAATAATCACATATGATATAATAATTATGTAAAAGTCACTAAATCTGTCAGAATGAAGGAGAAAATTTGATGAGATAAACGTAGATTTAAGGATTGTAACCTACGTTACCACTTTTCCTGTCAGATGAAAATGCATATGCCGATAGAGGCAATTTATGCAGTAGCACTTATCTAGTGTTACCATGTTACTAATCAAAAGTTTTCAAAGATGTATATTTCTTTCTGATATTACCAATCATCAACATAATTGTAACATACGTGATGAAACTTACGTTACCACTTTTCTTTTTTTCTTTTTTACATAAAGTATACCCCCTTACAAAAGTTATTTAAGTTCACGCCATCTACGGACGGCCTGTACGAACCTAGCAACCGCATTCAATTTAACATGGCACGAGTTTTTTACTTCTCCCGTGAGTTTGTAAAGAAGGAAAAACAATCTGGAAGTCAATGAAAACTTTTTTCTAAAAATTAGTATGTTATGTCTCTTAGTAATCTCTATTCTACCCTTGGATGTCCACCCAATATCTAAAACTCTCAAATAAGACGATTAATTAAGGTGGATGATATTTTAATTTATAGTAAGGTCAGCTATCATCCATCCATGTAGCAGTAACGTAAGTTTCACAAATAGTAACGTAGGTTTCAAAAAGTATGCACTTAACAGTAAAAGGCTTTACTAAATATGTTCTGATTTAGAATAATAATATTTTGTTCATGTGAAAATGTTTATGATGTCCAAAACAGTACTGCGTGAATTTCTCTTCTCTTTTGCCAAGTTATGGATGTGAAATATTTACTGAAAGATTTATATATTTTCTCAAATAATGCCGAATTTAGAAAATCAATTACTCTTATTCCGTTTCTAAAATTCTGTAACCCTTGGGACATAATATGATTTATAATTTTAGTCATGACATTTAGCAATCTTAGACTTGTTTCTTCAATATTTACCAACAATATCTTAATGATTATATATCATGAATCCAACGGTAACGTAAGTTTCAATGAAGGTAACGTATGTTACACGGACATTTCACTAATTGTTTTCCTTTTTTTTAACTTTTTTTCCAAAACCCCATAATAGGGAAAGATGGGGAAATCAAGGGCAGAAATTCAAGCAGCTTACAGGGCTAGAACCTGGCTCCTGAACAAAAATCAACAATAGAAGACGTCTTCAAAGTCTCCTTCATGAAAAATCCTAAAAGCTATAAATAATGCATGTCAAATACCAAATTGAAGCCTGCATGTACTATACATGTATCCTAAATGCATTTCGGCCACATTGGCATTGCCTAATTTGTATAATTCGCAGTTGGAAATTTATCTGCATTTTTAATCATTTTATACAGTTTGCTATCCCTATATTACATACATTAGATATAATTAACACAAGAAGATACATGTATATCAAAACCCTCATTTATTATACATATAACAGGGAAGTGTTACTTCCCTGCATATAACTTGCATGTTTAAATTAGCTCTGTGAACAAATATGTGACTTCCATATTTTTTTCTTAAAGACTCAAAAGGCATCTTGAATTAATCGCTGCATGCTTATTAAGTTCAGTGATGTATATTAGCAGTGGCGGATCCAGGATTGAGTAAACGGGGGAGGGGCACACACACACAAAAAAAAGACTTTTTCCCTCCAAAATTCTCTGACAATCAAAAAAAAAAAAAGGGTCCTCAGCATTTCAGAGACTCTCCTTATCACTTCAAAATTCTCTGACAAGCAAAAAAAAAAAAAAAATTAAAAAAAGGTCCTCAGTATTTTCGTGTATCTCCGGACAAGCCAAAAAAGGCTTTTTTGGGGGCCGGGGGGGGGGGGGGCACGTGGCCCCTGTGCCCCCCCCCCCCCCAGGATCCGCCACTAATTAGCTTCATCGAAATCATGATACATTTGTCAGAGTTGGCCGGGAGTTCCTTCCCCAAATATTTGTTTCATTGTTGATGAACGGTTATTGTAATTGTAGAGGAATTCTCCCAAGTGGCAATGATGTATATGACATGCAGTATAGACAACTGAAGTTGCCTTGCATTGATTTCGCGACAAGAGTTGCCATCCTGTTCAATAGAAGCCGTTAGATATGATGACGTTCTAAGTTGCTTTTGATGATTGTCGTTAAGGAATTGTTGTCTATTGATTGTTGAAAAAGAGTTGTATGCCCAAAGTATTCATTCAGTGTTGCAGAAAAACATGTAACCTACGTTACTTAAAGTTGGAAACTTATGTTCTCGAAACATGAACGACAGTATGTAGGCCTAATATAATATTAATAAATTAATGTTCAAAATTGTATCCACCTAAATTCCAATGTGTACTAACATGCACTTGATGTCATTAGGGACATCTGAATCTTAATTTTTCATTTTACCAGGTGGGAATATAATCGTAATATATACTTCACTAAAATATGCTTCACTAAAACAAGCTTAAGTATGATGATTAGTTGACGTTCTAAAAATTGCTGTTAATAATTTTCGTTAAAGAATTGTTAATTGTTTACTGATTATTCATAGCTGTTAGATAAATTATATATATAATATGCTAAACATTCATTCAGTATAAGAACAAGACACGTAACTTACGTTACTTGAAATTGGAAACCTACGTTACCGAAACATGAACCACCGTTAGTCATATTATATCAATAAATACTGTGCAAATGGTAACCACCCAAATTCCGATGGGTATTAACATGGATTTGATATTTAAGGGACATCCGAATCTTAATTTTGTATTTCACCAGGTGGGAATATATCATGAAGTTTTCATTGCTTCACGAAAACAAGCGTTTGATAACACTTTTTCAGATCAAAGCGTGGTTTTTTAAGCAAACCCTCGGTGATAAATGTGATGAATCTTGAAATGGATGACTTTGAACTAACCTTTTCTGCAGGTGATGGTTTTTGTAGTTTTTTCTAACTTTCACAATGTTTCTCTATTGTTATAATGATGTTGGTAACGTATGTTACAGTGTGTACTTAACACAGTCAATTTGAAATATGTGTAACTTAATAAAACAACAATATTACGTGATCATATTTTCCTGGATTGTATTCTGGCATTATGTCCTTCGTGTGCTCTGAAGACGAACCGAATTTCATGAGGTTTTATTTTTACCCTTTCTGATTTTCTAATTGAGCCGATTTAGTGGTTTTGGCCCGGCAGTCCCGATCAGCCCCAGTCCCCCTCCCCCACCCTACCCCATCCCACACAAACGATGATGTAAAGTACGTGTATATGTCATGAACTTAAAAAAATAGAGGAAATCAAACACTGTTCGTGTTTCATTAGTAATCCGAATTAAACATAATAACATACTATATAATATACGGTATGCATGTCCTATATTTTTACACCTGTCCAAAAATTGCAGCAGAAAGGGCCAACATTTTTAGAGAGAAATAGATAAAGAGATCTCAACGAGAGAAAAATAGATAAAGAGATCTTAACGAGAGAAAAATAGATAAAGAGATCTCAACTAGAGAGAAATAGATAAATTAAGAGATCTCAATTAGAGAGAAATAGATAAAGAGATCTCAACTAGAGAGAAATAGATAAAGAGATCTCAACGAGAGAGAAATAGATAAAGAGATCTCAACGAGAGAGAAATAGATAAAGAGATCTCAATTAGAGAGAAATAGATAAAGAGATCTCAACGAGAGAAAAATAGAGAGATCTCAACGAAAGAGCAATTACTGAACCCTTGTCAATATTGTACATTTCTCAATGAAGCGATTCTCGAATTGATGAACTCTCTTTGGGCGATTTTGTTTGCCAAAATGTACGTGGCATAACATACGCGGTGCTGTGTGTAGTTTGAATGCCGGTGACACCGGCATCATTTAACCCTGGTCAGTCGTAAAAGAGTGTCTTCACTGGGTTTTAAGCAAAATCCGCATAAACGAAAGCAAATAAGATCATCAAGGTTAAGGTACATTGATGTCACTTACTTGATATACTTCTTTTCATAATTAGGTAAATTATAAGTGTGAGAGAGCGTAACGAGCAAGCAAGCTTTGGGGAAATTTTCAGAAACTATTGCCCTTGCTTATAATTATGGTCACATTATGAGCGGGGATAAGAAATCTTTTGCTCCGGGAGGGGAGGGGCATTGTGCCCCTCCTGCCCCCAGCCCCAATGTAGTGGTAGTATAGGAATACCTGTTACTACATAAAGCCGATCGATTCTTTGGAGTTAGGTGTATTTTGTAAGCAACAGTGGGAATATAGTGGGAATATAGGTATAATAAAAGGGAGCACCTATCAGAAGAGAAAAGGACATTTATGAGACGTAAAAAGGACCACATATCAGATTGAAAAGGGGCACTTATCAGAAGGAGAAAGGGCACTTATTAGAAGTAAAAAAGGTGGACCAACCGGGCACTTATAGAGAAAAGTGCCCGTATTAGAAAGAAAACAGGGCACTTATCAGAAGTAAAATGGTGCATCCCTATATATGGCAGTTATCAGATAGCAAAAAAGAGGGGGAAATTATCAAAGAGAAAAGGGGCACTTATAAGAAACCAAAAGGGTATTCATCAGATTTGAAAAGGGGCACTTATCAGAAGGAGAAAACGCACTTATGAGAGAGAAAAAAGGGAACTTATCAGAAGTAAAAAGGACTCTCATCATATTTAAAGAGGGGTACTTTATCAGAAGGAGAAAATGGGCACTTATTAGAAGAGGAAAGGGTCCTTATTGTAAAGGAAAAGGGGCGCTTTTTGAAGTAAAAAGGGGCTCTTTTCAGAGAGAAAGGGGTCAATTTTCAGAAATAAAAAAGGGCACTTTTGGGGTACATGAAAAAGTGGGAGGCACTGTGCCCCCTCCCCCCTCTCGTCGCCTCTGTACACAGTAGGGATCATAGTTTACAAAAAACGGGTATACAGAGCAAAATATATTCATAAAGTTATGCCCGTCACATACATCTATATAGTTTATATCGTATTAGAGTTCCCAATTTTATCAGGAGAAAGGTTTCAGTTCTATCCCATATGTTTTTCTGCCTGTGTCTAAACATAACAAAAAACAAAACCCTTCCTTCAAGACATCTTTTTAATCATAATTGCATGTGTATCTGGATTTTCTACTACATAGTACTATAAACCCAATAGGCTAACATTAACTGCTAAAATACATGTAAGCTTATTTTATGTTGGTGTAAATATAGTGAAAACTGATGTCTATGTGTGTTTATTTCCTGTTTTTCACGCATATTTTGTCTCGTCTCTTTACTTCCATATATGTATGTATACATAATTACATTTTGTAATTCTCTTTTACTGGGGAACCTAGTTTTAACAAGCTGTGCTTTTCCTTGTTTTCCCATGATACTGCCTTTTCTATTGACTAATTTAAATTTTCACTTTTGGTTACATTGAAATTGTTATTGATTATGATATCTGTATTCAATATTTGAACGATGTATACTTTCAAAAGACCCGTTCACAAAGTTGTTCAAATTTATGGATGTTTCTTCACTGGGGACCTAGTAACGAGGTATTCTATTAACCTGTTATTAATGAATGAACTAAATATAATTGGAATCCAGTTTGCACACATTACTTGTTGCTATTTCTGACAAGCCTCTGACAAGCTTTCAGGTTGTCAAGAACAACCTTTGTTTTAAAAGTATGCATAAAATTTTAATATTTGTGAACAGGACTATTGTAATGTTCATGGCAGATTTCTGCAGTATTATGAAATAAATTCATTCATTTATTCATTCATATCGAATCACAACGGCTTCCCAAATGATTACTATTGCTATCTAGATTAACCCTGTTTATTGTATGTGAAGGGCAGACTGGGTCCACTTATATGATCAATATAATTACACAGTACAGGCTTATCGTTCAAAGTTGAAATTTAAAAATGTATTTCCATGTCTTCTATTGTGAATTATGAGAAACATAACATCGGGCTGGATGATAAATGCCTTCCTCCACAGGAATATTTTGAATAATTATAATAAACTTTCCACTGGTCCTGGACATTGGCAGGGGTACATGTATCTCGTTTAGAATGAACGATGTTGGAGAAAATTTGCCGACAACTTAATTTTAAAAAAAATGAAGAAAAATGAAGAAAAAAGAAAAAGAAAGGAAAAATGGAGGGGAAAGGGCAAATACTCAAATTTCCCGACATGAAATTTGAATGGGAGGCCAAGGATGTCTGCATCCACCACCAGTCCGCCGGGCTACCTAGTAGCGATGCCTTATTCAGGGTTCAAATCATTACGACCATACCTACCCAGTACCTATCCCATCTCTTTTTTGTTGTTTTTGTTTTGAATAATATTTTATTTCTTCCTCTCGAGATCAATATTACATTTCAAGAAACAATCATGATAAGTCACATATAAAATAATTTGCATATACATGCAAGGAAACTTAATGAAATACATTAATATCATATGCAGTAAAAAATATAAAATTCTCTGAAATTATCCATGATTAAACAGGATTATTTTTCGATGGAAGGAAAGAAAAATACAATGTATCAATCGTTGGACATAGATATATAACTATTTTCTTTTATATAATACTTTATAGTAATAATAAAAAGAGCCTTCTGTTTCAAGTAATATTTTATTCCTTCGTCTTGAGAAAGATACATTAATTAATTATACTTTTAAACAATATAAGGTCTTCCAAAATATACGGAATAACAGAACAGAGGCTATTTTTTAGAAAAAAAATTTTACTAAAAAAAAATACAATATGTTGATCATTGAACATGCAATTAGAAAAAGATATCAAATTATACATGATTTCTTGAAACGATTCTTTATAAGAAAAAAAAAATCTTAGAGGAAGATATACATGGCCAACCCGAACCCGCCCTTACACACTCATCTCATCCCCCACCCCTTCCCCCTCACCATTCTTCTACCAATCACAACTCACTCATTCTCACTCCCACTTCTCGCTCCCCCCCCCCCCTCCTCCCTCCCCCAACATACGAACACCCATGCATGCATCCAGTTCCGGTTTGCCTGTCCGTATATGAGTACATCAATAAAAGCGAACAAAACAAAGACAACAAACGAAAACAAAATCAAAGAAACGCATCAATCTGTTCCCATTTCCTTAAGTGCGCCCCCAATTTCCCCTTTTTGTTGGCTATCTTATATTCTTCGTCTCTGTGATCTTTTATCAAAGTAACTACTTTCCGTCGAGATGGCAGCTCGCCTTGTTTTCTTGAAGAAAAAATTAAGTATTTTACAAGAAAAATTACACAATTTATTAAATATATTCGTACAGATTTACCCGACTCCCATAAAAATGGATTTCCAATCATTTATATTAACTTCTCGTAGATGTAGCTTTTTACTAATGTCCTGCCATAATTGTTTAACTTTAGGAGATTCTAAAAACAAATGTTGGTATGTTTCAACTTGATGTTTACAAAAGGAACATAGATTATCCAAATTGAAAGAGTCTCTGTTTCGTATATATAGCCCCATGCAATAATTTGTATTGAAACTCTCTTTGTTTATTACTTACAAATGCATTTTTCAGTCTTGTAAATATTTCTTTTAACATCCCAGTTCCAAAATCATGTTGAACATTTCCATCCGTAATCTTTAAAAACATATTATCAATATCTTCTGTTATGTCCTTATTTTGACATGCATATAAATTCTTATAAAACTCCCCAATGATCTTTAAAATCCCTTTACTATCACGTATCACCTCATTATTGCTATTATATATTTCCTTGATCACACTTTTTCTTTTATTCGACTTTAATAATTGTTCAAAAAATTGAGAATTTCTTGCTCCTTCTTCAGACCATTCTGCCCTCGATCGTACCTTTAAGCCTTGACGAGAATGGTCAAAAAGCTTTTCCAGTTAATTTTTTTTTCAAATTTAGTTCTTCCTGAATGTTATTTTGCAAATTAAACGTCAATCAATATTCTAAGTCTTTAATTTCTTTTTCCAATATTTCAACTTTTGCTTTCCTGAGTTTTGCTTTTTCACGGGAAAACTTCATAATATATTCCCGTAGTTTCATTTTCATAAAATCCCAAAATTTGATTTTACTTTTTGATTTGATTTGACTTGACTTTATTCGTCAGGTATATTGCAATACAAACACATCGAGGTACCATGACAGGATATCCCATGAAAGCCAAAATGGGTTATTTCCAATGGGGTCCTTACCTAAATAACTGATAAAAAAATACACTAAGAAAACACATTAGTACGGCTACAAGACTATCGTACAAGTACGACAAGTAATAAGAATGTACTAAAGTAGCAAAATAAAGCATAACATTTTTATAAAGTAGGCGAAGATTACATAAATGTGAAAACAAGACTTACTCAACGGAAAAAGCTATACAGAAAATCATAATGAAACTAACGATAATAAACGTTGGTTACATAAGTCATATAATATAGGAAAAAAACCCTCTGAGCTACAACAAGGAGAGGAGAAATACAGTTATGGAGTAGACACATTTTTCAGATGATGCTTCAATACCCTTTTAAAATGTAAAAAACTGACTAAAAAAACTGACTTAACATGATTTGGGAGGGAATTCCAGAAAAGAATACCGTTAAAATAAAAGGAATTTCCAATTTTACCTTTCCGTTCAGGCACTACGAAATTAAATTGACTATTTCTAGTGTCATGCCCATGAACACTTGAAGAGCGAGTAAAATTATTTGAAATAGTGATCTGCATTAGAGTAAAAAATCTTATACATGGTGAATTAAAAGTTGTTGTGATCTAAGGTTTATATGAAGAAGACCAGCTGTTTCAAGTTCACTCTTCCCAATGTGTGTTCTTGGTGGTAAGTGATTGATAAATCTTACAATCTTATTTTGAATTATTTTTAACTTGTTTTGATCCACCTTGCCTAGACTGCAGTACCATGCCGCATTAGCATAATCAAATAAACATTGTATATTAAGGAAAAGATTAAAATGTGTCTTGATTTTAAGTTCATGCAATTTTGATAACGATACAAAATTTTCGATGAGCATTAGCTTTTTTGACAATACTGTCAACCAAACTTGAGCAAGAAAGATCACTAGCTATATTTAGTCCTAAATACTTCACAGAATCATGTCTCTTAATGAGTTGATTGTTATAACTTATATTGAAATCATCAGTATACTTCAACCTACCCCGCGAACAAAACAAAATACTTTCGGTTTTACCAATATGTAAGCTAAGCTTATTTGCTGTCATCCAATTAACACAGTTTGATAATTCTAAGCTAAGTTTTTCCCCGATCAGCTTAGGATCAGTACCAGAATACACTAACACACTATCATCCGCATATAAAAGTAATTTACTGTCGTTGACACAAACACACATAATCATTAATGTAGCACATGAAAAGAATGGGACCTAATATGCTCCCTTGGGGAACTCCTCATCTTATGGGCATAGAATCGGAGAGTACATTTCGCAACGAGACAACTTGATGACGATTGGTCAAGTAAGACCTAAACCATTGCACACATGCAGAATTTAAACCCATTACTTCTAATTTACCTAACAGTATATTATGGTTAACGGTATCGAAGGCTTTTTGCAAGTCAAGAAGAACCATCCCGACAAAACGTCCTTGGGAAATTTCGTTCCTGACAAAATGTAACAGGTGAATAAGACAAGTTTCAGTGGAATAACCATAAAACCAGATTGAAATTCGTATATTATTTTGTTTTCTTGAAAGTAGTTCTCTAATTGGACATACACACATTTCTCCAGGACCTTGAAGACTATAATACTTAAAACGCTAATCGGTCTATAATTGCTAACATTAGTTTTATCTTTCTTTTTATAAAGGGGTGTTACTTTTGCAATTTTCATTTCATCAGGGAAGGTGGAAGTTGAGATAGATAAGTTAATAATGTAAGTTAAAGGTTTATACAAATATTTAGCTCCATCCTTCAAAAATCTGGCAGGTACCAAGTCAAGCCCGGTACTTTTTTGATATTTTCAACTTATTTAATTCATCTAAAACAAACTTTTCTTTGACAGGAGAAAAAAAGAAATCACCTTTCGATACACCCTTACTGTCGTATAATTTTTGTAATTTAACACTGTCCGTTCCAAATTCATTTGTGTTGCTATCTGGCAGATTACTAGCTAATTTTTCTGCCACAGATGTGAAATAATTGTTAAATTCGTTCGCTATCCTCATATTATCATGACATAACTCCCCTTGGATATTAATAACATTCTCTTTAATATTCTTTTGTTTGTTTTTACAACCTAAATCTTTCAGATTCTTTCACAGCTTTTTATGCTCATCATTTTTATGCTCATCAATTTGATTTTGGAAGTATTCATCTTTAGCCTGTCTCACTTTTCTTTGCACCAAATTACGTAAAAGTTTATATTTCTTTTCTAATTCTAAATTACCAATCCTTTTTCATTCTTTTAAAAGCTATATTTCTTTGTCTTATTAACGAAATAATTTCAGCATTCATCCACTTATCGGTTCTTTGCTTAATTCTTACTTGTTTTAATGGAGCACATTTATCAACTATAGACATGAAAATATTTTTGAAAATTGACCACGCAGTATTTACTTCTTTACATTCTAATATGTCAGACCAATTGACTTGAGATAAAACATTATTAAAATCATCTATACAATAGTTTCTCATACACCGAATATTTATATTTCTATGCTGTCTGAATACAGGTCTTATAAGCTTCCTAGAGCAGTAGGTTAAAAAATGATCACTTAGGCCAATTTCAATAACACCACTTTGACAAATATTTTCTTCTTTACTGCTGATTACAATAGGTCTATTAATGATGAAGTGGCCGATGTTGTTCGAGTGGGTTTAGTGATAAGTTGACTCAAACCATTAAAATTTAAAATATTCTTGTATTTTTTTGATAATGAAGACCGCTGCAAAAGGCAGATATTCACGTCCCCTAAAATTATAACCTCATCACCTTTTGTTAATTTATCCAAAGTGTCAGTGAGATATTCAATAAAATAATGGTCTGTAGGGGGTCTGTATACACAACACCTAGAGTAATGGGTTTTGTATGGGGTAATAGAATGTCAATCCATAACGATTCAATATCATTTTGTGTAAGATCTTCTCGTACATTAAATGCAATATCATTTCTAATATAAAGACAGACTCCACCACCATGTTCTCATACACGGTCTCGTCTTAAAATACAATATCCATCGATACAAACTTCTTCATCGTTCACGTAAGAGTTTAACCACATTTCAGTGATTGCAATCACAGAGATTCTATTTTGAGAGAAAAGGAGTCGTAGTTCAGGTATTTTAAACAGAATTGATCTAACATTCAAATGAACAAGATGCAACCCTTTACCATTAAAAGTATCATTAAATGATTCATATAAAGCGCTTTCATCAACAGTATTCTGTATTCTAACTTCAGGGATAGGAGGTAAAATTGGTTGAGTGGGTTGAATATCTTCACAGGATTGAGTAAAAAGGGAGTCACAAAAAGGTGGTAATGAGCACGTCAAACAGACCCAATTTTCATTGGGGTTATGATATAACCTGGTATACTCAGAGAGAGAGATTTCAAGACATTTTGTATGGTACCACTTTTGGCAGGTGGAACACAATAGGCCATGTTGGTTTTTTTTTTTATTTGACCCAGCCACGTTTCCTCTATTTCAATAATCTTATTTTTTACCCCATCGACAAAATCCTTGTCATAACATATAGCATATAGACTACTATTGAACTTCCAATAATATGATTTACCAAAAATGAAATTATGGACCAAATTTGTAACTTCTACTCTAACACCAGTGTGATCAGGTGTGATAGAGGGCAGAATTTCGGATTTCCTTACGGCTTTTTCTAATTTTGATGATATAAAAATATAATTTAATCTGCTCTGCACCAATGGCTGCTTCTGTCTATAAAGGTAAATTCTTTTTTATTAGGATGATGCTTGCGTCAAACATCAATTACATCAAACTTATCAAGAAACTCTCCAAACAAGTCTCTATATTTGCTATTTGAAATATTACTCGCCCCCATATAATCTAAATTATAATTCATAGTTATATTGAAATCTCCCCCAATTATAAGGGAATACTCCATACAGAAGATATCATCCTATCCAGATTAGACAGAAAATCAACTTGGGCCTTTTCTTTATATTTTGTAGGAAAATATACACTTCCTAATTATCAATTTTTCGCTTGGGCATTTACCTTGTATTATAATGTATCTTCCTTCCTTATCTTTTATGATTTTTTCCATCACAAAGCCCGTGTTTGGTTTCAACATCACAATAACTTCCCTACTGTGATTATTACCGTTACTAAAAATCATTGTCCCTTCCCAATCCTTTTTCCAATATCTGTACTGAAAGTTTCCTGCAAGAATATTATATTTCCCGACATTTTACACCACTGGAAATTTTTCCTCCTGTTAACTGTATCTCTCAGTCCTCGAACGTTGATCGAGACTACTTTTAAATTATTCACCATTAAAAACTCTAAATCTTAAACTGCGACAAAAAGCTCGGAACAGAATTGTGTATAGCATTGCGACAATATCAGTAAATGGGAAGAATGATGCATTTTGAAATACAGAAAAAACAATTGTCAGTTGAAGTTGGAAATAAGACAAATACAGACTGATTCGGAACCAGAAAACATGCCACACGTCACAAAGTCTCTCCACCCCACAATGAGTGTCCACCCTTTAGAAAACCAGATTATGAAAAACAGAAACAGTCTCTTGCTACAAGAGAAAGAAAGAAATGGAACTGCATAATCCGGACGACGACCCACTTTCCCCGTATATAGTAAATTTCATTAGCTACATAATGAATGTTCAAATGTGAGAAGAGCAAAGATGAATTAAAAAAAAATCCAACTTTCTATCTTTCTTAGAAAATAAATAAAAGTACAGAAGCTTTCCAAAGAAAATAATTTTTACACCACTTTATTGGTTTTCCGTTAACTGTTATAAAACTGCTCGAGAAAAAAAGAGAAAAAAAAGTAGAAAGAAATCAAAAAGAAAAGTTAAGAGAATGGTCAATGGCTTGAAATATAAGTTGTCTGTCCTATAAGCAAAGACTTTTAGCAAAACAAATGTCACAAAAGCACACTATCAAACTGATAAATCTAAACCTCTGAGGAAATTCAGAATGTTCTATACATGCCTTTCCCCTTCCGAGCTTCAGAAATACTAATAATTAAATAGTAAGCGTTCATCTCGTATATCAAACATTGTGGTATAGCGCCATCTTGTGGCATATTAACGATTATTTGTAAGCAATACATCATCATCGCACACGTAAGGCCGGGTGACTCTTCTGCAACTATTTTCCGAATTTCTCTTGTTAGGGTCAGGGACTCGACGAAATCACTGTGGATTATTTTCGTGGTAGTGATACACATGATATACCCTCTTAAAGATACTCCAGAAATCTTTCACAAGTTGGACTAAAGGTGAGTTATATTAAGTTTATTTTGAAATTATTTTATCGCGTCGCGAATTGTAAATGTAATGTCGCCTTTTGTTCACGACGATCACACACCGTTGTAAACATACTCTATTGCCATAAATGGTGATCGTAAATGTGGGAGTGTATGGCTGCGGCTGGAATTTCCGCAATCCAGTCACCTCTGACCGCCGCATCACTGTTGTCCGTTCTTGCTCATCATCATTGATGGAAAAATAATTCATTATTTTCACTCGATCTACCTGCGTAATTTCCCAAGTTAGATCCACCAATATCATACAGATGCCGACAATCCCTAGCCCAGGCTTAGGCCAAGAACATGAACTTGAATTGAAGGAACTGGCACGAGTCATCAACAATTGTCAATGACCAGGCATGCCAGGGGTGGTATTCTGAGATTTATTTTATCTTGATTTTAGTAAAGTCAGAGATTTTAAATGTCATAACAAATTTAAAATTGCAACATTTCATGATGAACTCCGCGTACGCAGCCACTTTTGCGCAGTCATTAACCGACATGACCGATGATGCGCCATAAGGCATAAGTGTACATTTTGTTATGACATTTAAAATTATTTCACTAAAATCTAGATAAAATAAATCTCAGGATACCACCCCAGTGCTCCAAATCCAAGTTCCACTACGAATCCGGCTCTATTATTTTTAAGTCTAACTAACTGCAGTCATGGCAGTTCAGTCTGGACTTTGATTTGGCATATTGACTTTAAAGTTGTCTTTAGTTATTGAATTGATTGAACAAATCACAGGGCGTACCGGTAGTTTAAATTTAAGCTGCCTAACTTAACTAACAGTATTAACTATTAAGTCTAACTTTAAGTTAGAATAGCCTACTCCAATGACCCAGAGAAAGCCACTTAAAGGGAAATTAACCCTTCATAAAATTGTATCTAGCCTATGAAATTTAATATACAAGGGACAATTTGAAGAAGGTTTCACAAAAATCTGACTTGGAATAAGAAAGTTATGAATTTTTGAACTTTTCGAATTTGGCGGGTGACGAATATTGACAGTGTCGCCATGTCCTTCATGAATATGCATGAGTTTGACGTAAACGTCGGGGAACCGATAATGCATTGTCATTGGTCAGTCTTTAGTCATTGTATATTATTTAAAAGAACAAATTTTATTTCAATAAAATAAAAGAGTGTTTGTTTTTTTCTGTGAAAATATGTATCTAACAAGAATAATATATTTTAAATATCCATTCATAAAAGATATTATTTTATTTAGAGTATTAAGATCACTGATCGTGTCAAGTTGACGCGTGCAGACGTAAACTATGCGATATAGTCTTGAACTGAAGCCGTGTTTACAACAACATTGACCGAAAATACGAATACAATTTATGACTTAGGAGACTTCCTCTTAGTCTTAGCTTCGGAAAGTCAGTCAAATTTACTCGATGTTGTGTTGGTGAAAAATCAGGCGTGATCACCGTTTAGTACTTTAGAATGGAGTGTCCCTCACAACCACTCACTCACACAACAAAAACCACTCACTCACAGTGCAAGTGCAGGAACACATGGGCATTCTCGGTCTTTTAATCGCTTTAAAATCAATGTTTAGATCTATTTAATGTGGTAATTCCGTAGAAATATGTATGTATTTACTAATTTCCTCGCCAAATTATCTGATTCCGGCTTCGATTTCGGTATTTGAAGCCTTGGCAGTACATCATTTTGTCAGAAAGACATACTCTACAGTGTTGAACGATCAGCAGCATGCTTGATTTGTGAATTGTAGTTCCCCGTCGTTGACGTCATAATCCGAGAATTTCGCAGTGCATTGTGGGAGATATATACCAACATGGATGCGCCCCTGTTAGCAGACGACATCAGCAGGCGGGGCACTTTATATTACATTTTCTCACGTTTTATTGGGTACTTTTCAACAATCAATATATCAAACAAAACGTGTTATTACTCCCTATATTATGGTATAGCTTAAAACCATAGGAATCGTTCTCCTTTAATGAACTTCGGCAGACTCAAAGTGCTGATGATCTCTGACCTTAGTGGAGGAAGGATAAAAGAGAGAGAGAGAGAGAGAGATCCATGGCATTATTTACTGTAATCTAACATTTTTGTCTTCTGACTGAAGTCGATTTTGGGCTGTGGTTGACTGTTACTACTAGACACTCACTCGGTCACACATACATGTATGTCATGTATGTGAGGTTATTGTAGATAACCTCACACTCTGTAAACTTGATTTTTAAACTTTATTATTATTCACTTCATGAATAAAGACATATATCAGTTCTTGAATAAAAGCACAATTATATGCTTTAAAAAATATCAAATTGCAAAAGATTTTAAACTTGAGATGGATTACCTTCCACCACTCTTTGTTTCATGCTCCAAATATTGCAATATATTGTCTTTAAGTTTCAAATCAGGAATGAAAGTCACATAGTGTGTAAAATATATTAAACTTAGGGCATAATCGTGATATAGTCCCCAGCATACCCTAACCCTAACCCTAACCCTAAAGGCCTAACCCTAATCCTAAACCTTACCCTAACCCTAATCCTAATCCTAAACACTAACCCTAACCCTAAAACCTAACCCTAATCCTAAACCCTAACCCTAATCCTAATCCTAAAAAAACTTACAATTTTTTTTGAAGCGGGGACTATTTCACGATAATGCCAAACTTAGTTGGTTTCTGACTTTCTGTTATCAAAAGTTTTTTTTTTAATGTAAATTTTTCTCTGATGTTGATGGCACCTTGCACAATTGGTTAGTTTTTGTTGAATTTGGTACTGTATCCAACTATCCACCCTCTGATGTTCTGTTTGTGTTCTTTTATTTGCTAAATAAATGGCCTTTTCATACAGTATTTCTCCTGCCCTCCACTATCAGATAAATTTCATTTTATCTTGACCTTTGCAGCCAAGAAGTTACAGACAATAAATTTGCATTGAAAATTCTTCCCTTTATTTTCAGGATTAGTCCAGCAGTAAGTGTACAAGTATATTTGTTCTCCAATCTCAATCATTGTGAGCTGACCAGTTCGCAATATTTTAAATATGATTATATAAATGAAATGTTGTAATTCCTGAACACGATATATCTCCACTGTTAGGTAACATAAAAGAGGATATCCTCAAGAAAAGATGAGCAGCTCAGTGATCACTGACGAGCATCATTGCTTAGAATTATCCGGTAGCAGTGTTTAGCTGAGGTTTCAGGACTAGAGCTCTGTTTGCACAATGTAGAATCATATATATTTTTTTAAATTTAGTTATTTTTATTTTTATTTATTTATTTATTAATTTTTTTTTTTTGGGGGGATGGGTATTCGTTTGAAATCTAATCACATCACATGAACTACCAATATTAAAGGATTATGTTACTCTCCCCTCCTAATGACAGCTTACATTTCCACCCGATTTTTTTCCAGGGTTAGCTTAGGAAGTCAGTACAGTGCTGCACTGACATTTGAGCGATCTGCTTTGAGTAAAAAAATTGTGGTTGTTTTGCAGGAAGTGAAATGATAGGATAACGGAACATCCATACTTGTACTTATATAGATCGAAACACGTCCACTTCCGAGCTTGTGAGTTGGATGTCCGTATTACTGTGTATACATGTACACTTCTGTTGGGAGTGTGCGATAGATACAGTAAGTGCGCGATAAGTGCAGGATATAAGGCCTGGCTTGTGGTTGTTGTAATCACTTGCATTCAGTTTTTGTTGGAAGAAAGTACTGTTGTATTATTACAGCAAGCAGTAATCATGGGTAAGTAATTGAGAAACATTTGTCATCGTAGCTTCTATTGTAATTCCAGGCTGTACACTGTGTACATGTACATGTATCTTTCATAGAGGTAATCGCAACAGGGAAGTTAAACAGGACATAAGATTCATGTAGATGAACTTGAGCATTCATATTCTAATGGTTTCATACAGTCTATTAGACATTTGTAAGTTGACTTTCCATTCCTGTTGCTGATTTACAAATTTTGACATTTCTGTTAGTAGACATAATTACATTTTAGTGGCAGTTTCTGCTTTTGACAGCACTACTACATGTATGTACATGTAGTACATGTACATGTATGTGTAGCTTACTATCTCCATTACATTGTCTATCTACATGTATTTCTATCCAGATTTTGGAATCATGACAAACCGGGAAGGGTACAAGTTTACTCTCCCGGATGGGAGGTATGCAGATGGAACATGGGATCTTGTCATCTATATTACCAATCTAGAGACAGATGTCACTATTTCTGGTATCGAAGGAAACCTATCAATTGGAGATTTAATGCTTAGGACAGTTCAGTCTGCTGGTGAGTAAACGATCCTTAGTTTCTTTTGTTTGAAAAGATATTAATGATACATGTACTGCTAATGTACTATATTCAAGCAATTTCAGTATGAATTGCAAATTAATTTTGATTTACAGGAATAATGAAATTGTGTATATAATGAACAACGAAAATATTATTGGGTAGAAAATGTTGTATTCCTATTTCCAATGATGATTTACATGATCACTTTAATAACTAGTCAGTTTTGATACACCATTGATTTTCAGATAATATGATAAGATGAACTACCTCAACATCTGAGTGATCTCACAGTGTGTTACTTTGAAATGTGTTTGTCTTTTGCCAACAAATGGAACTTGTGCCAAACAGTAATGATAGCAAAATCCCAGCAACTGTGACATTTATGAATTGCAGTTTAACTTGTTATTTTCTCCATTTGTTATTGAGTTGATAAATGAGATGTTTCTACATGTATCTCAGGTTCATCAGTGACAGGAGGTTTAGCATTGTGCCACAGCTGCTGTCACTAGATGTCAGAAAATAATGCTAATGCTATATACATACATGTACATACATAAGAATTGTGAGGATCTTTAAAATCTTTTCTGTTGATTAAGTGATTTTTAATTTGTGTCTATATTTGGTAAGTAGATGCCTTCTTAGAAAAACAGGAATCCTTCGAGACCGATACTTCCTCTGGTATGTTACTTTTCTGTATTCTTATAATATCACATTTTCTTTCCATTGTAATTTCATATTTGAAATTCAGTTTCCATAACACGCGAGCTGCTATAGGAAAATACACTTCTAAGTTCTAATAAAACTATGATGCACACATAAACATTTTTGAAATGTTTATGTAATTGTTTTTTTTTTCTTTCCTATTATTTTACTTCAATGAATTGCAACCAAAATAATAAGAGGCTGATTGATGCCAAAAGTTGAATAGGTTCTGCAGAATGTTGGACCTTATAAAAATACGATTTTAGTATTAAAGAGACAATATTATGATGATTAGATTCTCGATTCTAGTCTCACTGCAAAATTGACCGACGGAATATAAACGAACACAAATTTGATAAAATAGTGTTATTTTGCTTTTTGCTATGATTTTAATTTGCAACAACTTCATAGCATTCCCTTTAATGATATAGCACCAGCAACAAAGTATCAAATTACAGAGTATTATGGAAGATCGACCACAGAATAGCAACTACCAGCTGTAACACAAGCAATGCACAGGCTTGCACTCAGACATACACATGTAAAGCATATCGTATCGCACAAAATTATTTTCGCTATGTAGTTACGTAGACATGAATTATTTTGGAATTTGATATTTTTTCAAGCAAATAATGGGATGCTTGCTGGATAGGAATCAAGCATATTCACTTATTTTCATTTACCTTGTTTTACCAGTAAAGTTAACGATTTGAAGAACAGAGCTACGTGTAGATTTTAAAAGTCCTTGACTTCTTTTCCTGATCAAGGAAATGCTAGAGACTTGAGAGGATTCCCACAATGCACACAGTGTACAAAGTCCTATTAAAATGTTTGTGCATGTACTTGAACATAGAACATAGAAATCATTAAAGGACCCAAAATCAGGATAGAAGACTTCTGAAATTTGTTCTGTTTACTAGTTTGATATTCATGTTCTTCCCATCTTCTTTCAGATCCTTCAAAAAATTAAGTTAAAGATGACAAAAAAACAAGCAGCTAGGGTTTCATAAATGTGGGGGTATTATGGAGCCAAGTAAAGAAAGCTGATGACACACTGCTGGTGGATTTCCTGTCTGTTCCCTATGAAGCATTCAGATAAAGATTCAGCGTAGCCTATACTTACACCATCTCCTCTCTATTCCCTGTCAAGATCAGATAAACCCATGTAATGCACTTCCTGAATCTGTAGTGAGGAATATAATCTGTGGTTTCTCTGCATGCTTCTTTGAACCCTTGTAAATAGGGATGCATCATACCATTGATACTGAATTGATTGAGCTTTCTCCTTGACTGATTTTCAATGTGTATGCCCATGTATATGTGTGGCTAATTCAAGAAGAACACACGATGCTTAAAGGGAGTGGCAAGTCGTAATCCATGGGCCTGACCAGTTGGCCTGACTCGGGGGGAAATTCGGATACAATCAGGTCCAATCGTGCGCTACCGAAGGAATGTTATTGCCGGATTCCTCGCGCGATCGTTAACTCGAATCCCTCCATACGCAATCGACCAATGAGATTCAAATACTGGAATAAAGAACGCGCGATCTTGTTTACTCAAATTTGGGTCAATGTGCGAACTTTTATTAGCTGCGCACGATAAATTGAAGTTCTTTGAACTTTGATCCAGAGAAAGGAGCAGCCAACTGTTAAAGCGCCCAAAGATTGCGACTTGTCGCTCCCTTTAATGCATATTTTGTTTGATCATGTTATAGTTTTACTGGAGGCCTACATAAATTTACATATGGGTAGTAGAGAACACATTTACAACACAACTTGTACTTTTGTATGAAAGTCTGCAATTTATACATGTATGACTTTGTTGTACAGTACTGTGCATGTAATGTATCTTTGGCAATGACTACTTTACATGGTATGGACTAGTAGTGTTCATGAAGACCTACATGTATGCAGGTAAAGTGGCCCAGTGAAGAAGTAGGAATACATTCAGACAATTCCCATGTCAAGGTGTTGACAATATCCTTTGTAAACGTACATGTACACTGTAGTTAACAGAATTTCTGTTGAGGATCTTAAAGTACATGTATGTTTTAACAATTCTTGAAGTGCGTATATCATTTTATGAAGAAAAAGAAAACCTGCTTCTTTTTTGGAGCATCTAATTGAAAAATTATGCAATGTTCGTTCATGTTCATGATATATTTATTTAAAATACAAGGCAATTTAAGAAAAACCTATGCAAGCCAGTCGCTTATAAATATAGCCTACATACATGTACATCATTACATGTACATGTATATTTTCTCTCATTGATATTTTCCATATAAGATTTTGAGATAGGTTTAGCTCCAGTAAAGATGTTGGAAGGTGATAGCATGCCAAGTCTTGACCTAACCTATGAATTAAGGTCAAACAGAAGGCAGAGCCTCAGGTACACATATTTTACTAGTCTGGTTCTTCAATTTTGTTCATAAGAATCATTGTCTTGGAAAACGTTAAAGAAATCATGCTGTGGTTTAAAACATAAATTTGACCTGTTAAAAAGGAAGTACTTTGTACATGTATTGTAGTGCTTGAAATAAATGCTTTCTTTATACACATGTACTTGTTCTTGGCTGCACTCACATGTAGAGAGGCATGATGTACTTTACATGCCTTGATCGAAGTGCAGACTGAATCAAGTGTGTATTTGCAGACTAATATTTGACAGGTCCAAATATGAATCCACTTGCTGATACCAAATTGTATATGAAACCTAATCTTTCTGTAGCTGGGGCAGGTCCTATATTTTTCTTCTCACATCACTACATCAAAATCTATTCTGGATTGAAATCTGTTTTGGTATTTTTCTTTGGGTAATCTAGGACATTCCTTCTGCGGAATTTGATGAAGCATTTATGAAGTAACAAGTGACAGGAGGGAACTTTGTGGTGTTTCTGTTTTAGCTCAAAAATAGGTTGTTTTTTCTACTTCAAAGAAATATTCCAATGTGAAAGTGTTTTGTTTTCATTAACAGTAACATAAAAATAATCCCACTTATAAGTGCAATAACTGCAGTTGCCCCTTAGGTCTGAACTGCCTTTTATATATGGGACTTGCATCAAGTCCACAATCTGAAATGATTTATTGTTTAGGCTTTGTGTCCGTAAGGAAAACATTCATCATTTTGGGCTTTTGAATGGACATACCAGTAGACATTTTACACTACTTGTGTGCTCAAAACTTTCATAGTTAAAGAAAGTTGAAATATTATGAATGTCATCTTTGGATTAAAATGAAAGAACAGACAACAGTCTACATGCGCATAAGAGGTAAAAAAAACTGTAGTATAATCTATAAAGTACATGTAGGATAGAAAACCAACACTTTCAGTAACACTGCCTGTCTCTATATTTAGAATTTGACATAATTTCTCTTTTTCCTTAGACAGCCAATCCGCAGGTCCCCTAAAAGTGCGCTATTTTATTTCCAATTCTGCCTGACTATGAATACATAATGAGCAAGAACAGCCAGGAACATCTCATTTGCAAACTATTGAATAGCCTACTTATCATTCACCAATTGTCATGAGTTATACATCAAATAAAAGAAGAGGGATCAGAGATTTGTGACATGCTTTTATTGTGTTCAAAATAAAAGACGAAATTGGTATAAAATGGTGTTCCTTTTATGACCAAAAATGGAAATTAAATGAAATATAAATCTGGCCAAATCTACCATAGTTTTATTGTGAGCCAGGGCAAATTTGACATGAGCGTAAAGGGCATTTTCTGTACTTTCCAAAGATTGAAATAACATTAATGTGCACTTCATGACAGGGTCAGGATCCAGCAATATGTAACCGATGTACACACTTTGTCTTTAAAAAAGTCAATTCCAGCATTCTGATTGGTTACCACCACGCAAGATGTTTTCTCACAGCCAGGCAACAGCTATGCGCATGTTTGCGCAAGGATGAAGCAACAGGTTGCGCAATGTTTCATTCAACGCGCACTTGGTTACGGATGGCTCGCTTGCCAATCACAGGGCTAAGATTCTATGGTCTTGACCATGGTCTTGACAACGGATGACCTGCGGCTGAATATTGCTGGATCCTGACTCTGTCATAAATTTATGGATGATTTGAATGTAACGATGAAAAAGATGAGATTCCAGCGCTTCCATACATATGTGTCTTGATGGCGGCTCATATACTTTTTATATGTCTTTTAACAACTTGAAATCTTGTGAAAAAAAGGCTTTTGTATGACTATTTCATCAGTTATTTGAAACATTTTCTTTTAAAATTCTGACTAAAACTAAATATCCCTGTGTTGGTAAACTATTCATTTATTTTTGCAGAAAGTCTAATGAGCACAGCATTAATATTTATTGAAGAGCATAACTTTGAAGATGACCATGCGATACAGCCGGCTGGGTGCAGGGAGAAAGTCCATTTCGGGCACTGGAAATAAAATGCGCGTTTTTTGCTCATTTGCATACGACCTGCGGTCTGACTGTAGAGCTTTGCACTGGTCAGTTTAGGAAGCATGGATAATGGTTATGATTGCCTCAAGATACACAGCTTGGGGAATTAGAATGCATGCAGGGAGATTCCCTCACATGCCTGTAGAGTGTTGAAACAGGACATGTTCCCCTCATGCGTACAGGCAGGCAAATGTGCATTATTAACACGCATGGCCTGTGACTCATCAACCAACCAAACCAATCGCTATTTTATGAAAATTTGTGATTAGAGAAGGAGAATATGAGAAAATCAAATTTGAGATTTAAGTAGATTGTTAGGCTGGTATGGGGAGATTAAATGAATAATATGATGAAAGTACCGACAGCTCTATTATAGGGTAGTGGCAAATGAATATTACGTTACCTTGCATTTAGCTTTTGCATGCATATTACATTCACGAATCCAAGCTCCTCTACAATGCATGCTTCAAAGTACAAACACACAGATTGCATGCCACATTACATAATATGCAGCATTCTTTGTTAATCTGACTTGACATGTAAAGTCCATTATATAGTGATTTCTTCTGGACATTAGATATTACTCATCACTACGCCATGCGCCTGGCCAGTCCGAATCTTGGTCAACACAGCTTTTCTAATTGTGTTTGCTTACCACAGAGTCCGTTGCAATGGTTGACAGTACAGGGGAAAATGACAGATACATGAACCATCCTTATTGGAAATATTAACGAGTGATGATATCTTTGCTAAGATGTTGGACCTACATGTACATACATGTATTCATGCTCTGTGAAAATGGGGTAATCCTACACTGTGTGTATCTAGGCCTACATTATACATCATGGGTGCATTTATGAAGGAATTAATTTAATAGCTTATAGTTAGACAAATCTAAGAAATTTGTTTCACTTTCTAAGTTTTGTTCCTGTATGACCATAATAATAATATTATATTGCGCATAACACATAGGCAAAATTGCATGTCTCTATGCACTTTGACAATACATAAGTTGCTCAAAAAGGCTTCTTTGAAAGTCTTGCATTGAAGTGTAGTATACACTGTACATGTAAGCCTACATCAATACATGTAACAAACCAAGAGAAGCCTACTACAGTTTTGTGTCATTGCATGACTCACCACTCAGGCTTCTCTCTCTCTCTCAAAAAGGTGCCTCGTACATGTACCTCGCAGAGAAATTGCCTCACTTTTTATTCATTGTGCGAATGTAAAGCTACACTACAACTAAACACGTTCTACCCATTCCCTCCCTCCCACCCTCCTTTCTTTCTAAAGCCTTCCCTCCTTGATTTCTCAACATGTAGAATGTCCATTGTGCTTGTTACTCCAAGCGTAGGTTTTATGAGACTGTTGGTTTTTGAATAGTTCTCACACATTGGAGTGAGGTTTTATTCTTCTTTGTCATGGTTATTTGACACCTACATATTGAATTCAGTTAGATAAAATCACACAACTAGGAACATTCACCTCTCTCTATTTTGACATTTCCATCTATAGTGTATCTGAAATGTTTCCCAGTCACAGTACTTACTGAAAGAATTAAGGGTATGACGGAAAAAAGAAAGATAGAATGAGCACTTGAATAAACATGCAAATAATGTGCTTGAGTAATGCTTGATTTACATTTGCCCCGGGCGCCATACGATAAATTGGTCTACCATTTTCCATGTGATTTTTAGGGCATCGTAGGTGGCTATGGGCTACAGTGTTTGTGTTGACATTATCTACGAGCATCATACCATTTCTTGAATTGGGGGGGTGGGGCAGGCCGGGGCATCTGAAAAATTGTTTGGTCTGTCTCAAGGTGGCTGTGGGGTTGTCATGGGATGACGGCTCAATATCACAGGTACAGTGTACTGCACGGGCAGCAAGTGCCAACCTTGTAATAGCTGTGCGATGGCTGTGCGAATGTCCAACGAGTCTAGTACAGTCTCTGTACAATTTTTTTGCCCCCAATGTTCATCGAAACTCCTACGTTTGCTTCATGATCAGTGGGAGGCCTCTGTGCAATGCCACCTGCAACATGTCTACTGGCTACGGGCTTACAGATTTTTCAATTTGTATTTAACTTCCTGTAAAACAAAATCGTAGAGGCCATGGAGGCCATGGAGCCCATGAATCCATACAAAATCTCACAGCTTCCTCCTGCCTCCGCACGGAGGCCGCAAGGAAAAGGGGATACGGGTAGAATAGGGGCTCCGTAGACCAATTGCAGGCCAACAGTAAACTAGGTATAATTCAAGCATACATGTACATGTACATGTATATCATGGAATACATTTCACATGTAGTGTGTGCATTGGGACATTTTATTAAATTATGTACAGCCTACATTACATGTAGAATCTATAGATTTATGGGTAGTGTAGGCCATTACAATTGTGCTGATGTGAATTTGATATGACTAGTATGAGAGCAATCACAGTTTGATATTCAAAAGGATGATAACAAATCTAGGCCTACAGGCACTGTAGACAAATTAGATCTTAACCCAAGGAGTTATCACAGAACTCCTTGCTTAACCACACAGTTTGTACTACGAGTTTTGAAATGACCAAAGAGATATTTACAAGTTACAACGTTAACTTGTTGCAATGTGCACAGTACATGGAGGCATACGTACAACATGCATATTTCTATAGATATAATCCGATAGCATTTTATTGTGTCAAGTGGGTTGCACGTAGGGAGTGTACATGTACATTGCTGATATTGTGTATTCTTCAACTATTTTTCACTATGGAAATCTTTACTGAGTATTTAGGTGCACAGGGCTTTTTTGGTGAAATTTATGGAATGATCCGTAGGCAAACATGTAATTTATTTTAGTTGAAATGCACATGTAAAATATAAGCAGTATGCACAAATATTTTTGCCTCAGATACTGCAAATGCAAAAATTTTTCGCGGTACATTAATTTTCGTGGATTTCACGCTATTTTCGGCGGGCACGAATTGTAGAACACACAAAAATATTAGCACAATTTCTTATGCTTGTTTTGAATGGACGCTGCATTGCGCGCTTCATCTGATTACCGGTAATACGTGTTTGAATCCAATTCATTTTAGAGTGCGAGTGAGTAATTGTGCAGTGCGAATTCAAGAACCTGCGAATGTTTTGGGGTCGCTCAGCGCGAAAATTTAATCACATGAAAATAACGGCGTTTACAGTAGTAACTTAAAGTCACCCTGGATTCTTTTGCATGCCTTGCACTAGTATGGAAACTGGAGAAAAACTCCCACTCCACATTGCATGTCTCTTTTGATTTGTTTACTACTACATGCTTCAACGACCACACAATACATGCACAGCTAGCAGGGTACTGCATGATATCACATGAGCTAGCTGGCATGCCAAGTGTAGCGTTATTCCACAAGGCCATCCAGCTGGAAATATGGGGTCAACACACTATCACCCCACATCATGTCAGCCAGTGACATGTTGAAAAAGTGCATTGTATGTATTATTGATTATTAGCATTGTCTAATTGAGGAATGTGAGAATTGAAGCATGGCTATTGAAAGTTCAACGAATCGAAGAAGATTGAGGTGGAGGTGGCTATGTGAACAGCTACTTGTATTTTTCTCCTCCACATCTATATTATTTATGCATGACACACTTATGTAGTATTACAGGGATTTACATAGCCCTGCCTACCCATTTCCAATCTTAACTTTTGCATTGCAGAAATTATACTTGAATACATGTATGTGCATGGATTTTGGAATGATGTTACTGTATACATACCCTACATTGTGTGATACAGTCAAGAAATCTTCTTTAAGACACGTATGCAACCTATGCGCTGAAGATCAGAATTTGTGTCACAGTCTGCTGTTATATTTAGTATTTTACTTCAAGTTTTACTTTAATACTTATGTTATGTGTACAAAAACAACTGGTATACCGTTAGCTACTTTAAGATCTTTTTTATGTCATATTGACACAAGATCCTGATTAAGTTCTGGACAAAATACAGTGTAATATGTTCTGTGAGACTGTGATCAACTTGAGAATATTTTAATGTATAGAGTTGATCATTGTTGGCACGTCTTATCAATACCTCTTACATTTATTTCAGTATTATTGGATGAGTAGCATAGTTTACTATAATTTTCATCCCAAAGAAATTTTCTGTGTGATAAGGTATTAATAAACTTTCCAGTGCAATGTTGTCAATCACAGTTGGTCAAGCAATTTCTTTGCTGAAGGCATGATAGCTGAAATATGAGCATCTTGGTAAAATGCAATCATCAATCATGAATTGGGAAAGGGAAGCTAATAAAGACTGAGCGGCCTTGACTCCAAGAGTTCTAAATCCGTCAATATGGCGCTCTATAAAGTGTGAGAGGGTGTGAAATGAGGCAAACAATGAATTAGAGGCCACAGTAATAAGGAGTGCATACAGTGTATGCATACAAACAACAACAAGGCACATGCCATGAATTGTTTGAACTAAACAAAAGGGTAAGAGGGTTATGTTGAAAGAGTTTCTTTTTTGTAAAGCATGAATCTCTTTATAAGTTTAGTCTGACATTGAATTAATGTGATTATCCATTGACAGGGTACAGGCTTTTAAAGGGTGAATTGCTGAGATAAAAGCAGAATAGAACATTCCTAAAACATTCTATTTCTAAGCGATTTGAAAAACAGCAACTTAATTTGGGGAAAATTATACAATTTTTGCACCAAGTGAGCATATATTATTCATCATGTTCTCGAATATGAAATGAAGTTGACCCCTCTGTTTTGTAATTCGAGGTTTCCATGTACAACATTCATAAAGCTAGTACAGAGTTCTTGTACAGAGTGCATAATGGAGTTTAATGTCTGACTGGGGGAGAAGGGGATAGATGTACACTGTCCCCTTCATGATGACATGATGACTGTCCTGGTCATTGATGTGTAGGAAAGGTCAATGGATAAATCTGCTATGATGTGAGGTGAAAATGATAGGCCACAACAGGGTAGCTAACCTACTCCTAATGATGATGATAGCAGCAATGGTATGTGGGTATAGAGGCTAGACTGAAATCTCAGACACTGTCCTATATAAATTTTAATTTCATTTTCATAGTCTGTAAGACAGTATATCCATTGTGGAACCCCATTTTGGAAGATGTAACAAGAAATATGGTATCTTTCCCACTTCTCACAATTTGATGAATATTATTACCGGTAGGCATTTGCTATTAAAGCGGTTTTGAACTTAAGCTGTAGCACAATGAAGAGGTTTCCTCATTTACTCAGTACTCACTAGAATTATGAATAAGGATAAAAAATATCATGATTAATAGTGAAATAATTCTGACTCATATCATCAGCAAAATAGATGGGGAAAAGATTATTCTGGTGATATATATTTCATCTCAGGAAGGCTAAATCAAGTTCACGATCAGAATTTATCCTTCATATGTGCTCAGGCTAACCACAAAATTGAAATTGCAAATGGGTAAAAGTACAGGTAGACCTACACATTAAATCACACGTCTCACCATAAGTGAATACAGAAGGCTTCCATGTACTGTAGGCATACACATGTACATTACTTCTTTGCCGACTTGTATAATATAATGATAATAATAATGATCTAAATATTTAGAGGTGCTAAAAACAAAAAGGATCATAGTGCTCACAACCCCTCCCCCACAGATTAGAAAAGAGAATGGTTAAATTCACAAACTAAAAAAAAAAAGTAGCTCACATTAGATTAGTTTACATTTAATATTTTCATTTTGCAAATATGATACAGATGCATAAAAAATAGAGGTACATTTGAGTAGGGCATTTCCATGGCTGGTTTGGATAATCTATAGCTTACATGGACAATAATAGTCTACATTTAGCCTAAATGTCTCTAATGTTGACTTTGAAGACTAAAGATACACAAATATGCATTTTAAAATTTTATTCAGGAGCCTGACTACAGAAGTCATTCAAATCTAATATTTGGATAGACAATTGCTAGCTTTTATCAATTATAAGTTTGACTGAGACGGGACCCTGTGTGAATGAACATGAAGTCTATAGACCAACTGATATTGTAAAAGAAGTGCTGTTTTAAAATCAGTAGGCTTAATTGTCACTCGGAGTTATTGTGATTCTTCAACAGATCCAAGTGCATTCTTTCACTTACTGTAGACAATAGAGACTCGTACCCCCTATTCTCCTACTGTACAATATTGCACTAGTTCATGGCATGAAGTACGGTTTTTAATGTGAAAATTCAGACTACACGATCTGCACACCCCCACTCATTGAATCCTCCTCCAGTAGAGAATGCAATACTTCTCTTCCTATTCCAAGCCAATCTACCATTTCATTGCACAGCATATATATCTTACTCACTGCTGCCTGTGCCTTGTCATTGATATGCCTTTTCAATAAATGAAGGGATATGAATTTTGTTCCCCAGATCTATTTTGCAGATGGTGGGCATATGCTCCACTAGATTTCCTATTCACATCTGATGATGACGCTGTGTCCTTATCTGCTAGTACTCATAGTGATTTTCTCCATGTTATATTTGACTCCTTCACAGAATAAATGACATTTATGTTACTTTACATTTAACCTAAGTCCTTATTTCATTGAGCTACACTGTACACATTTTTTTCTTGCCATAATGTCAAATTCTATTCATAATTTTTCAAGAGGAAATAATATGTTAAATTTTCTGATGGGAAGTATTGATTTACCAAGGAATTGTAGCTACATTTGGGCCTACATGTACGTGTAACGTCTGATGGTTATCTCTTACATGTATACATGTACATGTATGCCTAAGTAAAATTGTACGAGAAGAAGGACCGATATGTGTTAGTATGCATCCATATAGCCTACATGTACATCAGTTGACATACAGTGTACATCAGTTACATTAACTCTGCATAAAACTCAAAGTCGCATAAGTCAAACTTTCCCTAACTTTTCTAAGTCAAATTTTGTATTTATAAGTGAAACTATTTTTTGTGGTCCCAACGGATTCGACTTAATGCAAAGTTAACTGTAGGCCTATATCTTGTGGATGATTTTAATTTCCAATAAGAAGAATTTTTGTTCATGTAGGTCCTAAATTTGTTTGTATGATTTAGTATAACTAAAGATCACATCTAATTTGCTTGTTTGTATGGGGATCGTAAATTTGTATGATCCTGCATTTATATTTTAGATGGTCAAATGACTCAATGAAGGTCCAGTATGAATGCAGCCTAACTGTGACTGTTGTTACACATGTATAGGACTGCTGTGCTTGTGCTGCCCACAGGCACATTTTGCGGCAGACTGCAAAAGCCTTGACCGAGATGTTTGTTCTGCAGCACCCACACACACACACACCAGCAATGCATACCATCTCCTTGCTTGCCCCCAAAGACCTTGATGACCATACATAGCTTGGCTGACTCTCTGCAGGGAGGGGGGTTTCTTCAGGTCATCCCTGCTGCTTTTTAAAGGGGTTAAACTACTCAATTTAAAGCCCTGATGTACCAGTGGTATACAATGTATTCTGTAGCCCACATGCATGCAATGCTTTATTCCATCAAGAAAAAAAGATGTGTGATTCAAGATGCATATTTCATTAGGGTCTATTTCTTGTTACACAATTAGTATATACATGTAGCTATAGGCCTACGTGAAATTGTATTGGTTTCAACTGGTTTTTACGAAGACAAAGTAAAACAATTTATACATGTAAAGCGTAGCTCTGTAGTCTGTACCGGTACATGTAGGTTGCATTTTGTGGACAAATAAAAAAAATCCAGAGATGTTTGGAATTGCAATGATTGAGAGGCTTCCCTTTTCTTTGTTGGGGGAACTTCACAAGAGAATATTTTGATGTTGACTTGAAGGTGATATTCACTCAAGTAATCATATGTTGATCATGAGACATGATATTTATGTACATTGGATTATAAAAAGAAATGGATATGGACCATGCCAGTATGTCTTAAAGAGAAACAATTTCAAATAACAATTATTTGCAAGGTAACTTCCTACTCTTTCTGTCTTGTGATTGATGGTCTGATTACCATATCATGGTCTTTCTGTTTACGATAATGCTCTTTTAGTCTAAACTCTTCAATTACTCTGTGTATGTAGCTATGCTAAGATTTTTTTGAAGAAGATCTTACTTTGTCTTGAGATCTTGCATATTGTAATTGTTTTAAAGCTATTAAAGTAAATGTCACATTTATCATGTCCTCCTTGACATCTGCATGTTGCATCATTGTTTTGTTTCCTTGAAAGTGTAGGCCTACAGTACAACAGGTACACATTGCTGTTTGACAAAAAAAAGTGTTCCTTTTATTCTTATTTGCTGATTGCTCTGTGCAATTAATCATCTCTCAACTTCCCACTCTACGTGTTAGTGATTACTGCAATGACAAACTTTGATTTGTATGTGCCTTTCATAGAAGCTTAATCTCTATGATGAATTGGACAGATCTATCTGTTAAAGCCTGCTACAATGTACTGACATCTTGGGTACATGATCATAGCTATAGAACATTCTAGTTCTATTCAACTCTCTCTTCACTTTTCCAGAAAACAGATTTCAAAAAGAGATCATGTGAGCAATGAAAAAAACCCAACTTTTTTGTTGGCAAGAGCTCTTTTCTGTATTGTTAAATGGTATTCACCCTTTCATTTAAAAAAAAGGTATTTTTTTTTTTTTTTTCAACCAGAGCTCTTGTTAAACATTACCAGAGCTATATTTTTACTTTTCTAGAGCTAAATTTCTTGAAGCTCTCATGTATTTTTGGGGCTGTATGTGGGTGCAGGGGTGTGGCTTATTACATGTTTGCCCCACAAATGTAACTATGATTGAAATTGCCAATTTAGCATAATTTGCAAAACAGCAACATCTCTGTTCAGAGTGATATGTACATGTACATGTACATGGTGTAATATACACATGTTTGCAACAGACGTACTGGTCACATTTTATATATTTCGGTAGGGTTTTTGTAAGATATTTCAAATACTGTTTGTAGTCTACAGTACTTATGTTTAGCCATGAAATGCAATATTCCATTTTCTTGTGAAGCAACTTATTTACCTAGAGATGATTGGTACTACAAAATAAAAAAATAGTGTTGCGTAAGGCTTTGTTTCTTCCATTTTCCGATTTCAGCTTCTGTTCATTTTTGCAATTTGCTCTGATGAGTGCAAGACAAAAGGCTTCAGAATGAAGTTTTATCCCTCATTTTTTTTTGCACAAATGATTGAAGATTATACTTACAAACAGTATGTAGGTGTATCCCCATCAAGAAATATTTATATCCTTAAAAAATGCCAACCTACTTACTGTATGTCCATATATATACTGCTCAAAATTTTCATAAGTTTAAACCCTTGTTATCATAGCCGTGGGCAGTGGATCATGAAAGATGGAACAGAACATTCATGTGGAGAAAATCATGGAGCTCTCAAGGCATTTTAATATACACTGTAGCCTTTTATTATTTTCATTATTCAGTGCTTTGTGTGGGCTGAGCTAGTACATGTACATGTACACACTACTTCATGTATTAGTCTTTTATTGAGATGCGAGATGCTATTGTAAGCCGTGTAAAAAACAGTAGTTTCGAGGAGGGCCGTAAAGAAGAGTTACATGTAGGCCTACACGTAACAGGAATCGCATATTAATACTTACTACTAAATATTAAAATAACAATGTGTTCAGTTCTTAGAAAGCTGAATGTTCTTGCTTCATAATATGGTAAATTATTGGACATGTAGTTTTATTAAAAAAATATATTTAAAGACATTTATCTATGAATATTGCATATTTATGTCTGATCAGATTTTATAACTAGAACTAGAACTGTTTTATGACCATCAGGGCTGTTATGGTTTCAGTGTTTATTTTCATATCGTTAGCATTAGAAAGATTGTTATTGTGTGAACAATCTTGACCTGTAGGTTTGAATACTGTGAGAAAGGTTTAATGTAGATATTGTAGATCTTTCAATTTCCTTTATTTATGAGATGCTATAATAATTTTATGAGGAAGATATGCAATCTCCCCTTGGGAGCAGATGAAATGGAGGATGGGGAATTGAGAAGTCAAGGTGAATGAGATGTACCTGTACATGTATCAAGCATGAAGTTGATTTAAAGCGGAGAGTATAATGTGGCTCAATTTACAATTCTATTGCAGAAAGGATTTTAAAAATCCAGTTTTCACAAAGCTTGTGAATAAATGAATCATGAATGATTATAAATATTTATTCTTATTTTTTCACATGCTAGCTGAAACACAGTATGATTTTCGTTTGATTGCACCTCAGAGCTGATACAGCATAATACCTACTTATGAACTAACATTTATTTTCTTCTTACAGAGTGTACAGTCTGAAATATTATTTAAATATTACAAAAGTAATTTGATGATGTGTGAATGGATCATATTTACTGTCATGAACCACAATGAGGGAAGGTGATCTAGTCAAAACACACCATGATTTTAATTTTAATTTTAATTTCAATTTTAGCCTTTTCAAGCTATAAATGGAATACCTATATGTGCTATCAAATGACATTTTCTGTAATACATTCCTAAGTACATGTATTACACAAAGTGAATGGTACAGTCATGCATAATCAACAATGTAGCAAGTGCTTCAGCGAGCATAAATTAATGCTTACCAATCGAGGAAAAGTAATTCTGAGTGTGATTGAACAGCAAAAATAACCAAAAAAAATGTTATCAGTTTTGTGTAATATGAAGTTTCTTGGAGGTCTTCATCAAATGCCCGATAGATGGCCACCAGTTCAGTATACCTTTGCATGGAAGGTCTTTAGATAGCAGGAAAGTGTTGATCTGAAATATGTCAATTTATTGTACTAGTCTAGACCAAAGGATGTTTGTTAACCACACCCACTTTTTGTGTCCTTACTCTACAGGTGTTCAGATAGACTGGTCAGATCACATGGTTTGGTGGAAGAGAAGAAGATATGGTTGAAGAAGACCAGACTGACCCTCAATAACTATGGTGTCCAGGCTGGTGCCAAACTTCACTTTACCCCCTGCCACAAGACCCTGAGAGTACAACTACCTGATATGCAACTCATTGACCTCCGGGTCAACTTCTCCAAGAATGTGGTCTTTGCTGCTCAAGAAGTCTGCGGCGAATTAGGTAAGGAATACATTTGCAATCATTTTTATTCTACATGGTTAATATACTACAAACCCCATACCTTCAATTTCTGGTACCATATTAGTATGGATAATATTGTATAAGATATTTATGAAATTCAGGATATACTGTAAGTATATTCATTTTCACATGCTGTCATAGTAGTACACATTATGGACTGTACATGTATCAAGATTTAACATATTTGGTAAATTTATTCACCTACATGTACTGTAGGTATCAACCATGCTGAAGAACTGTCACTTCTACGAAAACCAGAAAAGGGTTTCAAGCGCAATGGAAAGAACAGAGGAAGTGGACGTAAGAAGAAAGAACGCGGAGACCGCGATTCCATGGCATCAAGCAACAGCAATGAGGCAGCATCAATAGGTAGCCTGGATGGTATTGGACCTACAACCCCAACGAGGAGACCCTCTCCAGGAAACTACAGGACTCCAGGACAGAATGGGAATCCTGGTTACAGCTCTGGATCAAACTATTCTGGGAGCATTGAGAACTTGGACACATCGCTGGTGAATAGTCCGCAGAGGCCAAGTAGGGAGGCTTTTGAGGGACTGATCAGACCAACATCTTACAAAGATAAGGCCTCTATCAATGCAGGGTGAGTAGCTTTATGAAAGTTTAGATGGTAGACTAGGGATGTTTATCATCAAGCCATTGATGACCTATAACCTATTGTACTAAGATTCAGAGGACTTCATGTTTCATGATATAGGTCCGTTATGGCATAAACATTCTTACAAAACATTGCCCTTGATGTCAATACAGGTGCACACATACTTTTCATAAAAGTTTGTGAAACTCCATGAAGCGTTAAATAACATTACACACACAACACATGACTGATTCCTTTTGAAACAGACTAGGATTGCTGTGGAACTTACAGACAAGCAATGGCATTTTTTTATCCTGGCTTCTATACACTTGACTTTCAGCCTTCAGGAAGAATTATTGAAAAAAGCTACCTATTCCCTTCATCTGTCAACCAATAACAAAAGCTAAGAAAGCTGCTGAAAGATTCACCAAATTTGTGGGAGTGACGCCCAGCATTTGAAATGTTGGAATAGGTTAATCTCCAGGTCAATCCCCCTGCATTAGAGACTGAGTTCAAGTTCATTGCATGAATGTTGTTCTGTTTGTTTAGGCCTTTACTTTTGGTGGATGCCTATAGAGACTTCTACTGTTACATTTGGTTTGAATTTGGATAGTGCAGAGTTACAGTAATTGCAGTCAGCCGGTATTGAGGTTGGTGTTGTACTACAAACCTGAGAAAGGTGTCAAAAAGAATTTATTATGAATGGTGGGAATGGATGCTGGGGTTCACTGAGACCCATGCTGCATAGAAATCAAGATTTGCAGATTGGGATTAAGTCAATTGAATGAATTATGAATTATCAAAAATATAAGTGTTGAAAAGCAAATGAAGTAGGCCTGTATGCTAAAGAAGCATGATCAATCAAAATCCAGTGGAAGTAGTGAAAGAAATTATTAGCCTTTCAATTTTGCAAGGCAGTGAAAGTGAGATCGCATATTATAAAGTAAAAACATGATAAGAAATATAAAACAAATGAAAACAATTAGCCTACTCACTGAGAGATATTTCAACCAAAGACAATATCCTCTAAAATTCGCCTCTGAAAATAGAAGTCAATTACAAGGAAATTCAAAAGATAGATTATATATTGCTTACAACTAGTAAAGCTAGTAAATATGAAAAAAAGA